>SNQJ01S0001324.1:214003-227424 GCA_010110895.2 Picea sitchensis
CATAAGAAGGAAAAACAAAAGGTTCCCCTGGAGCAGGGGTTCCTTCATTGGTCATTCCAGGAATTGACGCCATTAAATAAATCCAACCTAGAGTCTGCTAGGGAAAACAAACAACACACGCTAAAAATCTAGGAAGCAAGCAAATAAGCAGAACCTTCTTACAATGAGCACACTAGTTGGTGATGAAATCCAATGTCGCAGGAACAATGTAAGAAGTGGTTGAGATAGAGAGGATGTAAAACTTACGTTGACGACCTGCTTAACAGACTTACACCCTGGTGCAAGCTCCCACACATAATCATGGGTATACCCTCCAAGGATCCCGAGTGAGTTTGGCCAACGTTGATTCCAGGTACCGTGAAGACTTTCCCCTCCACAGTCACCTCATGTAAAGAACCAAGAGAGATAGGCCACTAAGGTTACCAATTACTACAATGATGCTTGGGGAAACAGTCGACAATCTGATCCACGTGCAAGGGCAGGGTATCTAGCCCGAAATCAACTTGAAAGGGTTCCACTCATCATTGTGGGTATACCTCTCAAGCGACCCCCATAATACATGTAATCTCTACACCAAGACCAACAAAGCAGGGTGAGTAACTTTGCTAATCTCAATGAGACCTCGTGATTGACCCTTATGTTAGAAGGGCTTCCCAAGACAAAATGTAATAAGTGGATTTAACCACTCCCTAACTCAAGATTCTATGTTTGTTTGCAATTTCTCTACTTCAAATGTAAGGATGCCCCCAATCTAATATAAAGCAAGAAATTAAATCTTTTTGTTTCAAAAATTTCACTAAAAGCAATAATGAACTTTCTTAAAACAAAGAAACCCAAACTAATAGTTTTCTTTTAAAGAAAACTATTCAGAAGAAATCTGATCTTTCCCTAAACAATTCTAAAGGAAACACACACTTTGTAATTGAAAGACACTCAAAGCAAGAGACTAATCCTTCAAAACCAAAAAAAACAAAGATGTATAAAAACAACTCAAAGAATGTCAAGAAGACTGTAAACAGTTCAACATAGGCTCCAAAATTTCAATCCAGCTGTTCAAAGCAAAAATGGGCATACAAAAATGACAAGACCCAATCCAAAATATTTTACAAACAAGTTCACAGGCGGGTAGTGTATTACAGTGCGAGAATCAAATATTCTCACAGGCCGAATAAAGGTTGTCTGCGAGGGGTTCGCACTGGACTTAACACCACGGTTCAAACTCAAGTGTTTCTCGTAGGACACTAACAGGTACAGTGCGATAATGCCTGTAAACAAGCAAAAATTTGAAAAAGGACTAAATTTGAGTGAAAATTCAGATCCAGAGAGTCTGGATGGATCTCCCACAGACTCATAGACTAGAAAACAAGCAATCAAAGCAAGGGAAACTAGACTAAATAGAAAACAATATGTCCCCAGTGGAGTTGCCAATTTTGTTCTCAGACAAATCGGTAGGTGCGGACACTAACTGATCTCCCTAGATCCACCTGGATCTAGAACAAAACAGGACAGAACACGATGGTTTCCTTAAGTTTTAAATATTGAATTTACTAACTAAAGAAGGATGGGTGACATACCATTTAAATGTCGCTTTCTCTCACCATCGCCATCCTAGCTCCATTCCAATGCTCATACAATGATGATCCTGCAAAAGAACGCAACCAACCAAAGTGATAGTAATAACATAAACTCAATATAAACCTATGTATGTGATCAAGGAATCATACAATAAAACACAACAATATTTATAGGAAGGAATCGTATTACTATATCATATTAAATGTGAAAGAGATATTACAACCATGGCCTTGATATCGTAAGGTCCCTTCCAACTGTCCTTCATTCCCCACACACTTTCGCTCCAATAATTCTGAGAGCATAGATCTGATATCTACTCACAATCTATCTTGACAAATCAAATCTCAAAGCCACTCCAACCAAGATGATAATTCCAAGCCAACAAAAGCTAACTTTCTCCATGAGAACTCCTCTCCTTTAATAATTTGAAGAGGATAAGGTGAGGAGTTTAGGATGATCCCACTAAATCATGAAAGTGAGTAAGATCCAAACCATTTGGATGCCACCTCACCATGGAAGTTTCTCCTTCTAGAAGATTCGAGAAAACACTTGTTTTTCCCATGTGTAGGCATTCTCGCACCCTGCCTATAGAGAAACCTGTGAAGATATCACACCCTAGCTATGGTGCAACCTGCGAGAATCAGGCATTCTCACACCCCGCCTATATAGTAACCTGCGAACTTCCTTTTTTACAGGGCGTTTACAAGGGAAAATGCAACTTCTTTTCTCAGGAAAATTTCTTCTCCTTTCTCTCTTCAGGAACTCAGGCCACTGACCCCTCTGAAAGAAATAGATAGGTTTACATCATTAATTCTCATAGGGATGACGAAAATAATGTGTAACAATATGAATTCGTGCATTTATGTAAAGTGTTTGTCTGTTACGTTTTATATAAATGCTTTTGCAAGAGTTCTGTGTTATGTATCTTAATTGCATGCAGTTCGAAAAATTTATGTGGCATAACTTAGTTGGATACTAGGTATGTTATAGTATGTTCCACAGAGAGAACAGTAAGATTTATCTGGCGTAGCGTGGCCTGGCATGGATGGCGCAGGACGTTACAAATTGGTATCAGAGCTTCAATTTTCAATACTGAGGATGGGCCGAGCAAGTTGAGTGAAGCGATTTTCACGGAGGATTAATTTTGAAATGGACAAATTTCAAGTTGTAGAGCATCCATGGTAAAAAGTAACAAATTCATACCTAGAATTGGTCAAATTTGAAGTTACAGAGAAGCCATAACAGTTGGAGTGAGTTTTATAATTAAAATTCTCAATTCACGAATTGATTTTTGGATAAATTCATTCCAGAAATGTCAACCCACAATGATTTGTTGTTACAGAGGTTGAACTGGTGTTATCAAGTGAAATTGAAGGATTTTCATAGTTGCAGAATGTCTATGGTAAATTGGGGAAAACTTTAAGCCAAAAACCCCAATTTCTGCAGCGGAATTCACCAGGAATTGTTGCGCATAAAAATGAGTGTGTGCAGGAGGGCACACTAAAAATACATGATACGCAGTGAAAAGCTTGTGATAGGTAAAATTTGGCACCGCACGACAAGATATTGGAATGTTGGCGAGTGCACTAAATTTTGGTGCTGCGTGGAAAAATGTTAGTGTGCAGGTGTGCACGCTAAATTTCGGTGTCGCGCGAAAAAATGTTAGTGTGCGGGCGTGCGCAGAAAAATGTTGGTGTACAGGACCATGCGATAAATTTAACATTGCATGGCGTGCACACAAATAATAATGACACGCATGGTGTGTGTAGTGTTGGCACAACACAGTGGAGTATGGTAGCTACGCGTGCAATGTGGGTAAATGTGGTCGCACGACAATTTAGTGAATGGTGCGCGGTGGGGCATACTAAACTTTGGCATGGTGTAGCGCGTCTAGTGAAATGCGCATGGAATACCAGCATGCGATACAAAAAATGTGCATGGTGGATATTGGCGCATGGTATAAAAACTACACGTGGTGGACATCAGTGCACGGTCCCAAAGCTATGCGCGGTGGGTATTGGCGCACGACATAAAAGTAGTGCGTGCAAGTTATTGGCGCAACAAAGAAGTGATACACAATGGTTTTAAAGTGTACGAAGCACAATTTACCTTGTGTTGTTGATGAACATGGTAAATACAGGTGCACAGATTGAAATTTGTGTGCGTGAAGTCATTTGAATGGTGAACAACAACAGAAACCAATGATTTTCTGTGACATTTTATATCATTTGAACACCATCTTTTTGCAGCACGTTTTTGAGGGCCTTAAGAGAATTTTTAGCAACTAAAAAACCATGAGACAGAGATATAATGAAGGTACAGTTTGTCTCTACAACTCAAATAAAATATCTTGGAGAGAGCTTTCTAATGGTGTAAACTATTCGTCAAATGGAGCTTTTATGAGAAAGTTACAATAGAATAGTTAAGGGTAAATTGTAAGACCCAACTAGCTTCAAAGAGCCATAGATTTCTTCTCTGGAATCAGTTTGAGATGAAAGAGTAGTCAATGGAAAGATATTGAACCATAGAAGACATTCCTAGAGCTTAATTAAATTTTTGGGCATGTTAAAAGTGATTAATATGGAAAATAAGGAACCTGTAGCACATCAGTTACAATATGGTATATTGGCCTAGAACTTCAGCAGGTTGTAACTAATAGCCAAGAACCCAGAAAGAGATGAAACTTAGATAGAGTGTCCATAATTTGTATATGAAGAAACCCAATTGAGATCCTACGAAAATTCCAAAGGAGTAGGTGCAAAAATACATATTACAGTGCAGAGTTGTACCAAGTTGAAAAAAAATTAACATAAAAGTTAATGGGTAATTTTGAAATAACCATAACTTTCTTCTCAAGACTCAAAATTGAGCATGGGAGTATGCGTTGGAAAGGTATCAGACCATGGAATATAAATATCCACCCAAAAAATTGATATGGGAATTCAATTTTCCAAGAAATTAGAAGAAAGAGTTATGATATATTATTGAACCAAAATGGTTCATATTTTTCATGAAATTGTTGAAACAGTTATCCAAACAAAGTTTTGTTGGTTACACATTTTGTAGAGTTAAAAACAACTAGATCAGATCAAGATCAACATAGAGTCTAGAGTAATGGAAGAGGCACAAGGGAATTACATCCAGGAATATGAAATCAGAGGGATGGATGTACATTTAGGCATGAAAGGAACACACTCCAATGGACGTGGAGATGAAAGAAATGAGAACACGAATATGGCAGAGACCATTAAAAATTTACAGAAGGATTTCCAAAGCCGTAAATATGATAATGAAAGGCTTATGAAAGGAAATGAGCAGCAGGATGAAATTAAAATGAAGTTATTGTAGAGCTTGAACATAATAGAAAATAAATTGGATAAGGAGAGTGGCTCAAGAAAATTTGGAAGTCACAGATCTCATGACAAGAAAAGAAGAGAAATAAGTGTTAGTAGACATCACCACCACTCCCTGGGGCATTCCAATAAGAGAGCACATAGTAGCTCAATTCCATCCCATGTCAGGAAGAACAAGAGGTCTGGGGTGGATGAGCTAAGAGGAAAAATGAACAAAATCAAATCTCCTACATTTGATGGTGAGCACAAGAAGGATGAAGATGCAGAGACATGGCTGCTGGGCATGAGAAAGTATTTCCAATTGCATAATTATTCTTCTCATTCAGAAGGTAGAATTGATATCTATCAACTCAAGGGAAAGGAATCCATGTGGTGGGATCATCTTGTGCAGGTGCAACACATTAAAGAGAAAAGTGTTACTTGGAGGGAATTCAAGAAATATTTCGAAAATAAATACTTGAATAAAAGATACTATGACAAGAAAATGAAAGAGTTCTTTAAACTCAATATTGGGAGTATGACCATAGATGAATATGAGAGAATGTTTTTAGAACTGCTAAAGTATGTCTCTTTCATCAAGGATGAGACAATTAAGATTGAAATGTATTTAAGTGGATTTCCACCATTCATTAGTGAGAAAATGCAATATGATGATCGAAAGACATTGGAGGAGACCATAAGGCAAGATAAATGCCTATATGATCAATAGAAAGCAAGTCCAACTTTCCAAAAATCTTGGGAAGACAAAAATAAATTCAAGGTGGATCAGAGGAAGAAATGATCTAAGTCACCATTCTTTAGAAATAATCCATAGGGACAACAAACTCCTAAAGAACCCATAACGATTGACACAAGGGGTCAAAGGCCAAGGCAACCACCAATTCAATGTTGGGGTTGAAAATGATATCACATGTTCAAAGATTATCCTCACAGAGGTGAAAAAGGGAGGGTTGTTCACAATGTACAAAGAGCTGAAACAGTGGAGGACATGGGAAGAAATGTACCAAGGATCTATGTAGCCTTGGACAACAAGCAAGCAGAGTGTCAGTAACATATGATTAAGGTGGAAGTTATTATGAACAACCAAACCATTGATATTTTGATTGATTCAGGAGCTAGTCATAGTTATATAGATCCTAAGATGGTGGAAATTTTGCATTTGCCAAGAAGCAAGAATGGGAAATCTTGGTTGGTGCACCTGGATATTGGAGCCAAACGAAAATTTAATGAGATGGTTAAGTCATGTCTTATGGATATGAATGGAATGAACACAAGGGCATATTTTAACATCTCTCCTTTAGGTTCATATGATTGTCTAATTGGGATGGATTGGTTGGATCAAGATCATGCTATCCTAGACTGTCATAACAAGACATTTACTTGCTTGGATGAGGATGGGAACCAAAGGAAAGTGCAGGGAATTCCCAGGGAAGTAACTATTATCTCCTCAAATAAGACAATCAAATTTGTTTATTTTAGGTGATAGGAAGTCATTGAAAAATACATATCTAATTTTTTTAAGGTTCATTTCTTAGAGCCTTAGGTTTGTAATAAAGTTTGAAAAACATTGGATTTGATCTTTATTTCAAAAAATAAAAAACTTAGGTTTCTGTGGATAAGCACCTTCCCAAAAGGGATTCTAATCCACCGAAATCCCTAGCTTTAGACAACTTAAACACGAAATTCATGGCTCTTTTAGCTACCAAAAGTGCAGAAAAGTCGGTTTTTACTATGCTGCGTCATAATTTTCAAATGATGATTCTAAGCGACTGAAGAATAATTTTTAGAAATGGGTGGAGGGTTTTTATTCTAACACGTTAAAGAACAATAAACTCTCACATTTTTCCTACAGGTGTAATATATTTGGAGAATCAAATTCATCTCTAAGCCCTAATTTTTGGATCTCAGAATTTCCCTGTTTGACACATGTTTTTGAAATGCAGATCTCGGGCAAATGAAAATGAATATCAAAGAATTGAGAGAGTCTTTTTCTCAAAACAAACCAATATACAAATTCCTCTTCCAGTTTGTACACAATAGTTTTGGTTAGATATATATGGGTAAATATTTAAGCATCATATTTCCAAAAAATTATGTCTTTTCCAGCCACCTCACAATTTCAAATTTGAGATAGGAGAAGAGGTTATCAGATCCATCTTTTGAGGATCTGAAACTGCTTGTAAAGGCTATAAATCCTATCAATTTTATAAACTAGGGGTTCAACTTTGGATACTTTTTCACACTCTGTACCCAAGCTTCTCATTTGCAGATCAGTTTATATAAGCTTCTTTTGCAATTATTTGTTCAGACTTACATTTTCCTGTCTATTCTATATTTGCACATGGATGTTTAATTCATGTCTATTTTGTTTTTCTAAATCCCGATGGCTGTCATCCTATCATTGCTTTGATGAGTAGAATTGAAAATATCATTTGCTCATTGTGGTTGGCCATTCATGTATCTTTATGTGTGAGTCTGCTAGCATAGTAAGAATTCTCCATACATTCACTTATTTACAAACCCTCTGAACAATGATAGTTAAAAGCATTGTCATCTAGTTATGTTTATGCATGTCTTGAGAGAGAAGGTATAATTTAGTTACCTAGCTTGATCCAATTAAGAGAATATTATACACCATTGAGATATTAGTTAAGTTACCAGTCTTCTTTGAGCTACAACCTAGAAGAAATCCTTGAGTGATAACAAATTGGCGTTGTTGTCGGGGAGAGGAGATTGAGGCTCAACTTCCTTGAGAGACAACAAGATCCATCTTTGATGATAGACAAAGTCTGGACATATTTTCGGTTGTAATCATCTATCTGGAAACTCCATGAAGGACGGATTTAGTGGCGACTCCATTGTTTTGAAATATGTTGGCGACTCCACTGGTATGAAATGAACAAGATCTTAGCGAAAAGGTATGCTTTCTGTAATTTTTCCAAGATTTTTGGTTTCCCTAATCCTCTACCTAGTAGAGATGAATGGGAAGGTATTCTTCCTACATTTAAACGATAAGATTGGGAGGTTCCACTTGAACATCTGCTAGATTTCCATGAGTTTATTCGTGAACGTCATATTGTGCACGAGGATGTCAAGATCAAGATTTTAAGATTTTCATTGAAAGGAGCAACCCTTGACTGGTGTAGATATCTTCTAACCGCCAGTATCAACTCTTTGAAAGTTTTTCATGATGCATTCCATTTGTTCTGTAAAAATGACATTTCAGTTGATGCCCTTTTTCTAGAATGTTGTCATGATTTTAATTTGTTTTGCCAAATTAATGGACATGAAAAGTATGTGGTTGAAGAGGATACTTTTCATAAAGATCCAAAGGTTCTAGATGACCTCCATTTTGACATCAAGTTCGTAGATACTTTTGACATCATATCAAATGTACCTATTGTTTCTAATTCGCATAAAGACTAGGTCATTTCTTTTGAGATCTCAGATAAAAATGAGCAGATTGACAGATTGGCATGTGACAGAGTTGAATCTGCAAAAAATATTGAGGGCAGCCCCCAACCTCCAAATTTGTAGACAAAGGAATATTGCAGCAATCATGAGGGAAATAATTTGCAGAAATCATCTTATCTTCACAAGGAACATCAAAAGCACTATCTTCCTTTTGAACCCTTTGTTTCAGTTTTTGATATAAAGGTTGTTGATGATGAGGAAGGTAGTGATATAGAAGATCAAAAAAATATTACTTCTTCTCTCTCAGAAATTGTCAACTGCAATAGGCTAGCACATCATAGTGACGAATTCAAATCACAGGGATATGATGGTGAAGGAGAACATAAATTTACGATGCATGTTTCTCTGCCAATTGAAGACAGCCAACAAGAATATTTCATTTCTTAGTTGAAACAACAAGGAGACTATCAAGGAAGACATCTAATTGTAAGAAAAGAAGCATTCATACAAGGGCAGTTATTTTCTGTGAGTCAGAATGTTTCTTATCTTGGATTCAGAGACCCAGTAGCAGCTTTGATGGAGTTGTATATTTTAGATCCTCTAAAAATTTCATATTTTGTTTACTCATCAGTATTCACTAGTGAGTATGCCTTTCTGAAAGTTTATTTATAATTGTTGATATCTTTTAGTTACTTTCTATTAAGAAACGATAGAGATAAGGTCATCTCAGTTTTGAGGTTGCTCCAATGGATGTTATGGAACTCTGTGTATACGTGACCAATTTTCAGATTTGGTTAGTGTAGGACTAGGCAGCTAAATAAGCTCTTCATACGAGCAACTAGATCTTTTTTAGTTGATTAATTTTTTTTAAGCTCATCTACATTCCAAGAACCTTGTTATTATTCCCTAAAACCCTAATTTTGGTGCCTTATTTATATTTTCAAGTGATATGTGTGCTCAAGTGTTAATCATTATCCTAAGACACGAGTCAAGCCCACATGCCCAATTATCATGGCCAAGCCATGAGTTAAAATTGTATTCCCAATTCTTGTGCCTGCCATGTAATACACCAAGTTACAACCACAAGTCAGTCCATATGCCATGCAACATATAAGTCATCAAATTCCATCTAAGAGCCAAGTGTCAAAACAATTTTGCAGAAACTGATTTGGTTATCCAGTATTGCATAGAGTGAGGTAAATCATGCCCGAGATTACATGTGCTTTGCGCCAAGCAAAATCAAATGCATATACCTAAGAAAATAAGTCGACACATAAACCCATAGATCAAGCCACAAATCAAGCTGCATGTCGACACACCAAGCATAGCGCTAAGCTCCTCCTCAATTCTGTATTGACGCACCATAAAAGTTTCTCTATTTCTCTGGATCAAGCATATTGCCTTGGGGTTTCATTCATCCATAATAGAAGATCCAACACTCTAGGCCTGCGATCAGGAAGGTTTCAAATGATGCCTCATGCTGGAAATATGATGGATGCACTACAAAACATAATTTCGATGTTGAAGTGGTGGAAGCACAAGAGACTAGAGGCTTTGTTGGAAGGCTCAAGGAGGAAGCAACAAAGGCTTCAATCCAGTTGATTTTCCTGTAACAACAAACTCATCCAAGTCAGATCTTGATTGGATTTCACATGCTTGCAAAACTCAGACTTCCAGCATGCAGGTACCTAGTAGCTGGAAAGCGAAGTGATACTCGGTCATTCTGGACACATCCCCAATTTACATCAAATATGCACATGGAATTTGTTTGCTTGAATAACAACAATATTGCCTGAAGGGGAAGAATCAGGTTAAAAACATGTGGCAGTGCATTTCTTCTGTGTTTTCTTTTCTTCTTTGGAGCAACATCAACTTGTTATAGTGTGTCGTGCTTTTTGGGGGTAATGTTACACAGGAGGCATTCAAGTTCCACGCATTAGAGAAGCACATATTTTCCTGATCACATAATTGTTGGGAGTATTGGATCTTTATCTGGCAGTCACTTTGGTTATGTCTTTCAACAGACTAAGGGTCGATTATGATATTAAAGAGTGCAAAAGTTCACATATATGGAAGAAAACCACCCATGTTTTGGGTTGTTGTTTTTCTCGAATGGAAAATCTTCTACTTGTCATCTTGCTCATGCAAAATACATATGAAAATTGTAGAATTATGGAAAGTCCTTCATTAATCTTTCTTCAAAATACTAGAATGCCAGAGGTTGATGAATATGGCTTTTAGAGTATCAACATGGAAAATCATCATCAATTAAAAGCATCCAACAATAGCCAGGGTATACAACTAGCCTATACTCTGATTTTGTTGCTTGAAGAGATAAAGATCAGGGATATGATAGACTTGGGTGAACATAACCATTTCTGTAAAATAGAAGATGCTAAGATCTTGTACATGTCACTTATTTAGATACATGTGTTAAGCCTAAATGAATGATCTAAAAGCTTACACATAGTGATATTTATAAACTAAGGATAGATACATAGTACGAATGCTAAGTAGTACTATAGTGTAGGAGCACACCCAAACCTAAAAATCCTAGAAGAGGCAGCTATCAACCTTGTTGATAATCCAGAGGAAGCTATCAACCCTGTTCATAGTCTAGATCTTTCTTAGATTGCAGAGACTCGAGAGGCGCAACACTGAAGATCAGCAAGTTGACAGGAAACACATTTTTTCAAGTTTGAAAGTTGCTTTCAAGACATAGCTTTCGACGACTTAGATGGACATTTTCAACTGTACTTAGCCACCAAAAGTAGAGCTTTCGATAGCTTATAGGTTAGAATTTTGGCTCTCCTAGCCACCGAAAGAACATAATAGGGAAGAAAGCTATTATTTTTGCACAGATTCGAGTTCCCTTGATCCAAATTCCATGAGGATAGTTTATAATGATAGATAATAATTAATGGCATCATTATTGGGTTTCTGTTCCAGTTTTAAAGGGTTCTAGCAAGAGGATAAGATTGAGTTTGCTACCTAATTTTGGCAAAAAACTGTATTTTGGGCAAAGGTGGAAATTTCAAATTCTCTATCAGCCTCTAAGGATCTATTGCAACTGTTGAAGATTTTGAAGGACATGAAAATAATTAAGATAAGGAATTGACCTAGTAAATAGGATCTTTTCCTATTCTCTTGGAACTGTTTTTGAATTTCCATTTTAAGTAAATTTGATCGAGTTTTCTAGGATCTAGATATCTTTTGTAAAGGCTATAGGCAGGCTACATGCAGGCTATATGTTTGCAAAGGATAAGTTCTAAAGGCCAAATGACTCCATAGCCCAATGGTAAAGGCTACAGGAAAATTACAGGTTTGCAGAAGATCAGTTGCACAGGCCAAATGACTCCATAGCCCAACAAGAAAGACATTGGAGCTGAGGTTATTGAAACCTCAAAGGGAGGCTTTCATCCCCAGAAGGAGCCATATGTTATTTCCTCAAATAACACAGCCAAATTTGTTTATTTTAGGTGATAGGAAGTCATTGAAAAATACATTTCTAAATTTTTTAAGGTTCATTTTTGAGAGCCTTAGGTTTGTAATAAAGTTTGAAAAACATTGGATTTGATATTTATTTCAAAAAATCCAAAACTCATATGTATGTGATGTAAATGCTGATACGATCTTTTGTTTGTTGTTTGTTGCATGTGCAGATGTGGCACCTCGCGGGCGCGAGGTGGAGTTGCAAAGAGCGTCGGTTCAACGAGAGTCGGAGAGACTGCTGCGTGGAGAGAGGCATCGGCGGGATGAGGCCGCGGGGCGACCGACAGAGCCCGAGAGGGCAGCGAGGAGGCGTCGGTTCGACGATCCTGGTGCAGGGACATCACATGCTCCGTCGTCGGCAGTCGGAGTAGATTTTGATGATATACGCCGTCGGCTGGAGATGGTGTTACAGGACGTGCCTGAGGGCATGTGGATACGCATCTAGGACGAGAGGTTCCTGGAGCAGTGTATAGGGTTACCGCCACCATGGCGTTTTATAGTGCGACGAGCAGCTGTGCTTGCCGCCATGACTAGTGGACGCATGCCGCCGGGGCAGGAGGTTCCTGCGGGTGTTCTACCACCACCGCCTTGGGCAGGTGGTGGTGGGCCACCACCTCCTCCTGAGGGGGGAGCAGGTGGGGGTGCGATAGAGGCACCTTGATGTATGTATCATGTATATATTTTTTTGATTGTATATAGGCTGGTGAGATGATTTTTGTACCGAGGTGTGGCACTGGCCTGCGGGCAGATGTATTTTTGTATGTAAACATGCGGATGGCATGAGGGGCTGATATATATATATATATATGAGTATACATATTTTTTGGAGATCCTGATGTTGTCTACATGTGTTGTGTGTTGACGATGATGATGTCTATTCTATCTATATGCTGTGACAGGATGTATGAGATGTTTATGTATGTGTAGCTTGATGTGATGTATGCCAATATAACACCATGTTAGCTATTTCATCTGTTGTTTGATTCAATTGTCTTGGAATATGTGTAAATGTAACGGAATCAAAATTTCGAGATAACAGTCTAACCTGCAGGTATTTGCGAAAGAGGCACGGACCGCGTACACGGTATACATTGTGGAGCTGGAGAACGACTAGTTGTGAGTCGATGAAGATGCTAAGGTGACGAATATGATGACGCTGGGCGTCGTCCAGGAGGCCAATGACCGCAGTGTATTCGTCTTGGTTGTTGGTTACTGGTCCCAAACATATGCCGCTTGAATGTAGCATTTCGTGTGAGGGTGTGTAGAGAGCCCAAGCAGTCGAAGAGAGATTTTGGGTCCAACAGCTGGCGCCGTCGACATAAACAATGTGGTAAGCTGGTGGAGGAAGCATCTGTCAACAGCACAAAGGATAGTTTAGATGAAAAAAGATTAAAAACGCTAGAAAAGAAAATAACCTAAAGTAGCATGACTACGTTTAATCATAAAATTTCTTGAGATACAACCCATTGACGGGTTCTTTGAGTGAGAGGCCTTCGGGGGAGGCCAGGATGTATGCGCCTTTGGTGAGGCAATGTTGGATGATGTAAGGGCCATGCCAAAGTGATTCGAATTTTCCATGGCCAAAGG
>SNQJ01S0001325.1:8691-35057 GCA_010110895.2 Picea sitchensis
CATATATGTGGAGACACCATGCTGTTTATGAGTCTCGACCCCGTAGTGTCATTGTTACTTTGGGGGGTCATCTCTACAGAATACCAGAGGTAGTTTTGACTACTGTTCCACCTAAAAAGTGTCGCAAGGTAGTATCTCATACTGCAAAATTCAGCTTCTTCACAATCTGTTCAAAAGGGGAACATAAGGACACTTCAACCACTACAGCTTCGCCCCAAGCACCTTCTGTCCAACAAAAGCAGGTCGACAAGGTTGCAGCAAAGTGTAAAGATTCCTTCTGCACACCATCCTCTCATGTAGCCCAACTTGTTGAACAACCTCAGCCTCAATAGGTTCATGACAAACTTCCACAAATTGAGCAGAGCAACGTCTCCAACAAGGCAAGCAGCTCACCAAGATGCAGATTCAGTAAACGTTTTTCCCTCTCCCATGGGAACTCAACGCAATGGAGACCATTTCTTCCTAAGAAGGGAGGATTGATCCATGTGGATATCAGTGGCCACCCACCTTTTCCGACTGGCTCATAACAGTTTTCTGGCAAATTTGGCAATTTACTATTTTTAGCAGTTTTTAACTTCCGGGGCCATTTTGAAGGCCCAAATGAAGGTTTTTCGAGATCGAGGTTCTCAATGATAGCCGAAGTCATAATTGAGCCCCCAAAATGAATCTCCTCGACGACACCTTTCCAACGAACGGAGATCGTATGCAAACGTTACAACCCCATGAAGTTGATGCACTAACTTACCCAAACGGGGCCCACATGACTTTTGGCGCTTCATCTCCTAGGGTTAGGTTTTTGGATGTCTATGACTTTTGGCATTCCTGTTTATTGTAAAATGGCTTTCAGAGCTTCATTGTAATCATCTTCTTGCAAATGCGAGTAGGTGTCACATCTCTTCTCAGAGATAAGCTGCCACCATTCTAGCGAGTCTTTCACTCTGTATTTTTACAGTCTTTGTACATTTATTTCATGAATAGAAATCATGTATTACTGTATATCTGTGTTTATGGTTGCATATATGATACATTTATGTTATATTATTGAATATCTGCGATATCTCTGTGCATTTATTTATTATATCTCCGATCTCATTTCGTGCCGAAAATAATCTGGATCACCATTGTTGTATGAAAATTATACCAAGTGTAGATAACCTTCCCATGTAGATGGTTTGTCCATCACATACATTCTTATCATATCTTCTATCACTTGGTTCACCCTCTTTGTCTTCCCATCAGACTCAGGATGATAAGCAGTGATGAAGTTCAGATTCGTTCCGAACCCTTTGAATAACCCCTTCCAAAACTTTGATGTAAAGTTCGTGTCTTTGTCAGACACAATTGTCTTGGGTACGCCATGAAAGGGTTCTACTTCCTTCATATAAATATCAACAACAATAGTTGCTTTATGAGTAGTCTTCATAGGAATGAAATGGGCAGCTTTAGTAAGCTTGTCCATCACTACCATGATTGCATCATCCTGCTTGGTCGTTTTGGGCAATCCCATGATGATATCCATTGTTACCATTTCCCATTTCTACTTAGGAATGGGTATTGGTTGTAGTAACCCAGTCGGGTGTCTATGCTTAGCCTTGACCCTTTGACATTCCAAGCATTTAGCAATAAAATCAAGAATTTCCCTCTTCATGCCTGGCCAATAATATTGGCTTTTGACTGTTGAAATTGTTTTCTGACATCCTGGGTGTCCTGCATAAGGTACATTGTGCATTTCTGTTAAAATCACACTCCTCAATTAGGAAGAGTTGGGTACATAATCTTTATTTTTGTACAGGAGGATTCCATCAATTCCCAATTCATAATCCTCAACCTTCTGCTGCATTTTACCTTGCTGGAATTTTGTTACGAATTCCATGTATTGCAAATCTGATTTTGCAGCCTCTACAAATATGATTGGTACATGCTAATGGTTGTAGCATGCAACTCATGCACTCTTCTGCTGAGTGGATCAACCACTTTGTTCTCTTTCCCCTTGATATGATTTATATCAAATTCATATTCACTGAGAAACTCTAACCACCTGCCTTGCCTGGCATTTAGTGTTGGCTGATCAAACAAATACTTCAGACCATTATGGTATGTCCTCAGCTAAAACCTCTTTCCCATGAGGTAGTGCCTCCACTTCTTCAAGGCGTGCACTATGGCTTCCAACTCCAAATCATGAGTGGCATAGAGCCTTTCATGCTCCTTCAACTTCCTTGATTCATAACATACAACAAACCCATTTTGACTGAGAAGTACACCAAGTCCTTCTTTACATGCATCCATGCATACAATGAAGTCTTCATTTGGATATGCAATCCTCAAAATTGGAGCACTAGTTAACAATTGCTTCAATTGCTGGAAGCTTCTTTCACATTCTTCTGTCCATTGAAATTTCTTCCCCTTACTTTGCAAGGAAGTGATGGGGTGAGATATTCTTGAAAACCCTACAATGAACCTTCTATAATAGCTAGCTAGACCCATGAAGGATCTGAATTTTGTCACATTCTTTGGTGCTGACCATTATCTAATGGCTTCTATCTTTTCAGGGTCCACTTCTATCCCATCCTCAGATATGATATGCCCCAAATAGTGAATTATGTTTTGATAAAATGAGCACTTGCTCAATTTGGCATACAACTGATGTTCCCCTAGCACTTGCAACACCATCCTCAAATGATTCTTGTTCTCTTCTTCCGACTTGGAATATACATGAATGTCATTATGCAGAGTGAGTGATAGCAGAGAGGAAGGATTGCAACCTTCGCTCCTGGTCACTGGCAGACAGAGAGACGCAGTCTCAGCTCGGGGGTGGCTAGTGGTAAATTATTTCGGAGTCGCTGAGCCTACGGTTGGGTGGAAACGAGCACCCCTCTCAGTAGTCGCAACCACGTTGGGTGTTATTTTTGATAAGTGTTTTATATATATATTGCATCTTGAAATTCATAGACTAGTATATGCATACATATGCTCATAGAACTGTCAAATTATGAATGATTTCTATGTAATAATGTCTGTGCAGTGTTTAATGAGAATGAATAGATATATGCTCATAACAGAGGGAACCACGCATGATGTGCGTGGATGAAGCAACTATATTTATGCCCAGATTGAACTAAGTTAGGTTCCCAGCCTATTCTCGGGAAGTTGTTTCTCTTATCTGTCTCAGGGATACCCGGTACAGATCGCTTCACAGAGATTTCCCCCCTTAGAAAGGTTCACAAAGGACCCATAAAAGGGACTTGAACGCACAAGACTCAACAACCCTGTATAAAGAGGAACGACCCTCTTAAATCCCGAGGTAGTAGCGTAGGGTTAAGTATTGATCAACGGATGAGACCCTGTTGGAGACTCTGTGGTCATTCACGATCATTGAATCAAGGGAATAAACGAGGGTGTTAAGTGCCAGTAAACCATTTCCCTCTATCTTCGGGAATAGAGAGGAAATCTAAATCGTAGATCCCCAGACTCCATGAGAACACCTGGACCGTTGGTTTTTCCACATCCAAAGGGTAGTAGGAAAGGGCGCGGCATCGGGACCGATTTGAATTGTCAGATCTTAGCTAGGGAACCCGACAGTCGTTAGATCTATAGGGAGGTAGACGAGGGTTAAGCCTCGTGAATAATGGCGAAGCCACGAGAGGATCTGAGCTATCCATAGTTGAGGACGCGTGTCAGGGGATCCAGAGAAGTCGAACATCGGGGAATTGGGGTTTGCGAGAGCAAGGAAATCTTGCCGCTTGGAATCGCGATACGCGATTTCCCGACACGATCTGAACCGTTCATTTTGGAGGACGCGTGTCAGGAGATCCAGAGAAGTCGAACATCGGGGAATCGGGGTTTGTGAGAGCAAGGAAATCTTACCTCTTGGAATCACGATACGCGATTTCCCGACATGATCTGAACCGTTCATTTTGGAGGACGCGTGTCAGGAGATCCAAAGAAGTCGAGCATCGGGGAATCGAGGTTTGCGAGAGCAAGGAAATCTTGCCACTTGGAATCGTGATACGCGATTTCCCGACACGATCTGAACCATTCATTTTGGAGGACGTGTGTCAGTATATCCAGAAGGGTCGGAGTTCAGAGCATCGAGGATTTCGAAGGGAAGAAACCCTCGTAGTTTGAAATCGTGATGCGTGAAATCCCGATAGGAGAGTTGTGTGGACCCCAGGTGGAACTAGCGGAGGACAGGTGTCAGACCTCCGGGAAGAGTCGGGAATCGACAAATTGGAGTTCCTGAGAACAAGGAACTCGAGACATTCCAAGTCCCAAACCCCGGAGAAAATCGGGACCATTCATTTAGAGGACACATAGTAGAGATCTGCGCCATCGGAGAAAATCCCGACCAAGGTTTAACCCATTGGCATTTGGAGTTCATCGGGATATCGGGGATCCCGGTGACAAGTGAATTGTGCACCTTGGATTCGCGATCCGTGAAACCCCGACTAGTGGGGAACAACTGTCCGTATAGCAGGGCTGAGGGAAGAGCCGTAGTGGGAGCCATCTGTCAGCTTGACGGAGAATCAGTGTTCGAGAGATCGGGAAAACTACGGGTAAGTGTTTTACGGCCTTGAAAACCCCGTAGCCCCAACGAGAGGTAGGCCTACGGATCCGGACTCAGTGGTCACATTGGCTAGGGCTTATCCTAGAGGGCTAGAGCACATCGGGGATCGGAGGATCAGTGATTCTGGGTACATGTGCACCTCGACACTGCAAACCCCGAACCCCGATGAGAGTGTTGCTGTGGTCATATAGGAGCCAGTCGTGTGGGCCAAAGGCTTAGCCAAGTGGGGCTGAGGCATCAAAGGAGCGAATCGAAAATCGGGGATCGGTGATTCAAGTTGCCAGAACATTGTGGGTGTCAAAACCCCGATAGAAGAAACCCCGACAGAAGCATGTGACGGTGGTCATAGGAACGCAGGTCACGTGGGCCAGCAATACGCTAGAAGGGGCTGGTGGAAAAAAAAAAAGGATCATAAGACCCCAGTTATGTGTAGAGAGTCAGGTAGGTAAATAGAAGACCCGTGAATCGGGGATTCTCATTGTCGAGAAAACAACGAAAAGCTTTGATTATAGGTATTGGGTGTGTTACAATAACTAAGTAGGTGGGACCTCTTGTGACTCCCTTCTTTTATTCTGTACAAAGATAAACACAATTACATAATCATTTAAACACATGCCGCCTGGTAGCTCCCACAAACACTTCCAAAATTTGAATATTAAATATCAGAAATATTTCAAATCATATCCAAAATATGTAAGTATTCACATTATCCAAAAAAATAGCTTGTTGTCGAAAACTTTCTGTAGACCACTTTATTCAACAATTCAATCATAACATATAAATTAAAATCCATATTTGCCACTTTGAGAGGCAATATTTTTTCTATTGCTATTGTCCCCTTTGGATTTCCCAGAAGTAGCCTTTAGTTGATTCGAAACTTGAGGCTTAATCTCATTAATGACATGGGAACAATCGTCCTTCAGATGCATACATGAGGAAACTGATTTTGATGAGTCATTTGAAAGACATGAAGGGGAGGCAACAACTTTACCTTTGTCCTGCACATGGGGGACATCAGTCTTAATCCTTTTGCTAGCATGAGAGGATTGAACAGGTGAATGCATAAGGGAAATTTGAACATTATGATTTACAGGTGGAGGAGGGGAAAATGACAAATTGGGACAACCGTGATGGTGAGAGACTGTCGCATTGACAATCTCTTTCCATCCATAATTTTCAGGAACTTTTGGTTGCATAGATACATGAGGAGGCACATGCATACCAGGGATATTTTGAGGTTGGAAGGGAGGTCTCTCTGGTCGGGGTTGAATTATCCCTTGCCCAATCCAATTAAAGAACCCAGCTTGAAACAACTGGTTCAACTCCTGGGGGTCAACATCAAAATGAATTGAGAATCTAGGCTTTCTAGGCCCTCTGTTCCAGTTACCTCTTCCTCTATTGTTTCTGCCGTGGCTTCCTCTACTGAAGAAACCCATCCTGTATGCAACAATTCATTAGTAACTATCCCTTAACAGACCATACATGACATTTTGTTTGCATGAAACAATTTTTTGGTTCAGAATTGACATAAGACCCATGCAAATCAATCCATAATAAATTATTTAATAATTACCAAGTGAGCAGGGGGTGGAATAGGGTGCATGGGATATCTGGAGGGGTTGTAATGAACGAAAAAGTGGTATCATGGTAGGGGATAAAAACAAGAGTACTGCTCAACAATTCATTAAATAACTCAACTGTGCAACCAATACCAAAAAACATCAGTTGTCACCTATTTTCATGTCATATATTTTGCCACTGCCATACAAAGTTTTAATTTATTTTATAGAACAGGGTGTGTAAAAATGAAATTGGGCTCATGAGGGGGGTATAATGAGGGAAAAATGATAGTATGAGAGGGAATAATACAGATACTGTTCATAAAAAGTAAATCAAATCAAACAACAACCATAACTCTGTTCAGACCCCACAATCCAATAAGCATGCACTTTAAAAACAAAAACCATTTAATTGTCCCTTATTTACAGACAAAATGCTTGCTGAGTTCAAATAAAAGACAATTCATTTTCCCAGAATACTTCAACTATAGCATCGTTGACATCTATACAATATCTATGCAACATCATAATAACATCATTGCCAATTCCATAATTATAACCCTTCAAGCCACAATATTTCATGTTCCAATGCTAACCTCTTTTCCTTTTAAAACAAAATAGAATATGCACAATGATTCCAGCCATCCACATCCCATATTTATTTCTTAAACTCGAATAAGAATAGGCCCAATATTAACCTCCAACTGTCAACTTTCCAACACTGTTTTACATAATTTATTTGCATTAAAACTCATAATCGGCCCCCGATTCAATCACACACAGACGTTTATATATAAGCAACCAAGTCTCGATTCGAAAACAACATTCAACCAATAACATGCAACTCCGAGCCTGAGATTCGTGTACATACTTCCTTTAAAAGAAATGCCCAACAAGAGACAGAGGAAAATAGTGCTCGAAGAGAAACAAAACCAAGTCATGCTCAGGTGAAACAGAGCTCAACACACACATGTGTCTTTTAACCTTGACGAGACCAAGATCTTGTTCGGATTTAACACATCAAGGAAGTAAGAACAAATAGATCGATCACATGAGATATCCTTTGAGACACATACAACTCATGCCCTTTAAACGTTTTATTGTAGAGAGTTAACAAGAGATGGCTCAATCAAGGAAGAGTCTTCGAAAACACAGATCACTCGTGCTCCTTTTTTTTAGAAAAATTATCACAAAGAAGTAACAACAGATAATCAAGGAATAGTCTTTGAAGAAATAGAGAGCCCATTCCCTTTCCAAATTTTATTGCAGACACATAACCTTTAAAAATATTGACAGTGAGGGGTACCAAAGCATAACAGTAAACCACTCCAACATAGACGAGAGGAAGAAAATGCTTAAAATACTATGAAGAGAATGCCCGAACACAACCCGTGACATAACATAATTCCTTTTAAAATTATGGGTGATTCCCAAGACCGGACTGTGAAATTCTTTCCAGCCACAATGATAGTGAAGAAATGCCATGACAAAAGACAACTCAGGCTTGACCAAAACAAAGCAAGAATAGTGAAACTCTTAACAGTCTGCATTGCAACACTGAAGAATGAAACATAACAACCACCGAGATGAAAAGGAGTGACAACAAATTAACACCAATACTGGTTGTAAAATCCACGCACCAAACTCAGAGCTTGCTACACCATAATTATAATTTTCCACAGAGAACCAGATCAAAACTTCAAGCTGAATGAACATGTTTTAACTCGTAAACCAATGCACAAGCTACACACACTAGGAAAATACCTTATTTTTCTTTAAAATTCCAACAGTCCAGAGTATTCATAGAAGAAACCATAAGCACGACACTGATACACAATCGAAGAACTTAAGAAAAACACAGACCTCATGCAATTTTGAGCCAAAAATCGATTCATAACACAGAGGAACCATCATGGATGGAAAAAAAAGGAACCATACCTAGAAAATATTGCTTGAGGGAAAGAGTTAGACTGTATTTCCTTTCACAACCAGAAATCATGGAGCACCCACAACCACCAAAGCCGAAAAACCAAATGAAAGTATGGCTAGGGTGATGGGCTCAAGGGTTGTTTGAGTGACATGCAGTAAATGCATGTCGCTTCCTTCCCCAACCCTATTCAATTCAACGTACAAGCCAACCCATCCACCATAACATCAACCATTAATTCAAAGAAATATCCATTGTTATATCCATTACATTGTGCACCACCCCAAGTCATGTCAAAACAACAACCATATGCTATAACATTACCATATATTCCTCACACATGATCCTTTAATCAAGGTGCATACATCTAGCAACAAGGCCTATACACCTTCTTTTGTGTCAATCACATATATCGTTAGGGCTTGTTCATAGTCTTTTTTTACTTTTTAAGCTCCCATATCATCATTTTGCATAAAATCATATATAAAATAATCAATCAATGTTTAATTCATAAACATAACACCTATAAAAAAAAATCATTTTATCCATAGTACTACCATAAGTTGTGAGTGACTATCAAAACCATCTTGCCATAACATGATCAACCAACCATCTTATGTCTCCATAATGAATAAAACCATGGATTGAATCATCAACTATAGAAAACCGTGTAGGCATCATTATAACAACAAAGAAAACTATAAGTGTAACACATCCATAATAGCACCACAAGGGGGTCTCACCTACTAGTTTATTATTATTATTATAATTAGATAATAGAGCTTGGCAATCATTTGCGAGCAATATTCATCGTTGTGATTTTAAGCGTCAACAAAACCATATGCCAGAGAAGTGGATTCCATCAAGCTGAATTAATGGCTACAAAATATGGAGGTATACTTCATTGTGATTAAATTAACACAAAAACAAAAGATTTCATTCGCTCGATTGAAGCTTGAAGGCCATGCCTTGGCATGGTGGGAGATTGATGTAGTAGGAAGAACATTGGAGAATGAGTCATTGGTCATAGAATAGGAGGTGTTCAAGGACATGATAAAAGCATGGTTCTACCCAATTGGATATGAGGAGAACCAACATATAGTCTAGAACTATTTTAGGTAGAGGAAAGGACAGTGAGTGCAAGAATTCACCATTGAATTTAGGAAGAGAGCCATCCAAATGGGGATCTCACTCAAATGTATTGAAATGTTGATCAATTATATGGGGGAATTGCTACCACATATTTGATGCCAATTGATGTTTTTTAGATAAAATATAATTTACGAGGATAGTGTTCAAGCATGATTCCTCAAAGGAGATAAGTGAAAGAAACATCCAGGCACATTCAAGAAAACATAACTGTAAGAGTAGAAGAGGAAGGTAAAGAATAAAAAGAAGTGGAATGAGATTAATATTGTAGCAGCGACACAAGAAGCAACCTCTTCTGCCAAGCAATGCAAAGGTTGCAACCAAATGGGACATATTGAGGAGTATTGTTGGAAATTGCACCCTGAGAAGCGCCCCAAGCATTTCCAGAAGAAGAAGAAAGAAATGCTAAGTGTAGATGTCGAGGAGAGAGTGGAAAACACCTCAGACTAGGAAGGGAATATTTTTTGTATAAATTTGAAAAAAGAGGTGGTATTAGTCAAATGCAACCACATGGAGGAGAAGGTGATGACCAAATTGTTTTGCATTAAAATCCACATGAAACAAAACATTGTGGATTTTTTGTTTGATCGTGGTTCATAATCAAACTTAATCTATGCAAAATTGGTTGAGAATCTTGGGCTAGAGACACAAGACCATCCACAACCATGCCCTATGGGATAGGTAAGGAAATATATGGAATTGAAGGTAAGCAAGAAATAAAAATTCAAATTCTCCATCAACCAGAATTATGTTGATAAAGTGATTGAATATGTGGTTGCTTTGGATGTATGGGGACTCATCTTGGGAAGCCCATATTTTTATGTGAGGGATGCCATCATTAGAAGAAGAGATAACCAATATAGACTTGTCAAAGAGGTAAGAGCATACGCCATAATGATGCAGGAGCATCGCCATCAAAATAAGAGAGGCCAAGAATGGAGGAGGAATTTGACACCTCATCACGCGCAGGAATTTCAAATCAACATTAAACGAAAGTAGAGCGGGTTGTTGAGATATTTTGAAAATATCATTTTTCAATACTTGTTTATAAAATCGGTTTACCACTTGGGAATGGCAGGAGGTTGTAAACACTTACATGACTGTAAGCCATTTCATATGTAGAGTGTCAGCTCTTATCTGTTAAGAACTCACAATTATTGTAAAAGGACCGAGTAGGTAACCACTAGAACAAAGATGGAATAGAATTAAGATAGGATGGAGAAGAGCTCAAGAAGCCACTCCTTATATAGTTTTTTCTGTATTATGTTGTAAGACATAATAGAGTGTGAGAGTGAGTTGCAGAGGATAGAGAGTCAGAAGTTAGATGTAGTAGATAGACATAGAGAGTCAAAAGATAATGAACTATTTTTACTTATGTAAATACTTCATGAATGAATAGAACATACAAAAATTTGTTCCAAATGCTTGGAAAGTGTTCATTTCAGAGTGTATTTGAATGAATGAGGTGTTCTCTGTGTGTTTGTTTCATTTTTATTGTGTATGTTGTTCATAGTTGAATTTATGGACTTATGAAGTATTAGATAAGTTTCAATTGTTTATCTTCTAGGAGCTCAAGTGCAAGGAGTGCATATTGTCCGCAAGGTGTGCATCAACAGAGTCTAGATTTGACTTAGAGAAGCTCAGGAGGGATAACGAGAAAATTGGACCGAGTGTTGTAAGGAGTGCACGGGGTCAGAAATCAACTAAGTGTTGAAAGATCAAGACTGTGAAGCACAAGGAGTTCGTAGTGAGATTTCTTTTGAAGAAATATCTAAGTTCAAACTTTATCAAGCGTTTCAGGATCGTAAGGAGTGCGTCAGAGGTTAAAAAACTCATAGGATTCAAGGTCAGGAGAAATAGCAACAATAAATTAGTAGAAAGGGAGAAATATGTTGAAGGTTGCAAATTTACGGTTGAGATCCCTTTGGAGGAAGTCGGGGTCATAGAAAATCGTTAGATCTTGAGAAGGTGCAAGGAGGTTACACCTTGAATTCCTTCGGACTTCACATATTCGAAGGTTTTCATTTGGGAAGGACCCTAAATCCAAAAGTTACGAAACACGAAGTAGATATGGACCGTTGAATCTAGAGGAACACGTGGTGGAGATCTGTGTGATTCAGAGTAATTCATTCTGGAAGAAAGGGATAATTCAACACTCGGGACTCCCGAAAGCTGGAATTTCTAGGTTGATCGCCACCATTGGTCGGTGAGTGAGCACATACCATTGATCTGGTCGGAGGATATTTCACTGATTTAGATTTCAGAGGAGGGCGGTTGAGGTGTAGCAAGAACCGACGAAGAGTGAAGTGACGAAGTCCAAAAGGACCGTCGATCTAAGGGAGACACGCATCATCAGATCATGGAATCCGAGGCAGAGCAAGGAGGAGACAAAGCCGTTGACCGGAAGTCATCCAGAGATCCAAGTAAATCACATCCGTTGGTTGTGGGAAGAACGCGGACTATAGATCTGGTCTTGGAGATTTCGTCAATTCGAAGTTTAGAGGATTGGGAGTTAGGTGTGTTGAGAATACCTGAAGTCTGAAGTTCCGAAGTGAGCGGGGAGAGAAGATTTAAGCTCGCGGTTTTGATCAGGGTCACATGGAGGACCATGCAGGTACTCAGAAACTTCTGAAAAGGGGATTTCACACCTGAGGATAAGGACTTTGACCTGTTGGGGGGGGGGATTATGAAGGTTCAAAATGAACTTGTGAGCTAATTCATCTCCTGAATTCGATCGATCCTTGACTGGGAGATCGTGCAGCCCCAGGAGTGTAGGGGGTCTGTACCAGGTGGTATCAGAGCCTAGATTTTGTTTGTAGACAACAAACAAATGAGACAGAAAAGGAATTTTGGTACCATTCAGTGGTATTAAAGTATGACTTGTCTTGTAGACAACAGGAAAAGGTGAAGGATTTCTGTTTGATAGCATCAAGTCAGAAATGAAATCAAAGCAGTGGAATCATGCCACTTAGAAGGCGCAGAGCAAATCTAGAAATGGAAGATGAAATGAGGCGACTCAAAATGATATTTGACACCATGGAAACAACATAGAGGAGAGCACCAAATGTTGGTGACGTCAACGAAGATGAAAGTGAAGAGGTAGAAGAAGAAGGAGCTCCAGAAGGAGAACCTGTGGAAGAAAAACTGTTAAGAGTTGTTTCAAGAATAGGAGCTAGAGAAAAAGTATAAGTCCCAATGTATGAAGGAAATTTGGAAGTTGAAGAAATGTTATATTAGGTATGTGCGATGGATAAATACTTCGATTATGAAGAAATTGAAGAAGAAAATAAAGTGAAGCATGCAATAACCAGGTTGAAAGGTCATGCAATGTTATGGTGGGATGAACTACAAGCTGATCGTAGATGCAAAGGTAAGCAGAAAATCAAAAGTTGGGATAGGATGGTAGCTAAATTGGAAGTGAAATTTATCCCTAAAGACTATCAATAAGTCTGTTTAGAAAGTTACAGAACCTGAGACAAAAGAGTTTGTCAGTGAAAGAATACACTAAAGAATTCTGTAGACCGAATATCAGGGCTGGACAAAAAGAACATGATAATGAGAAAATAGCCAGGTATATAAATGGGTTGGGATACAAGATACAAGAGGAGATCAACATGATTTCTGTTGGGACAATCGAGGATGCTTATCAAGTAGCCTTGAAAGATGAGGATAAGTTGGCCAGAAGACAAAGCCAACGAAACATGGGAGGAAATTCAAGCAGAGGTAAGGGAACTGCCTGAGAGAAGTTCCAGAAGCCAAAGCAAGAGGTTGGAAAACATCATAATCACCCTGAAAAAGGGGGAAGTTCTAAGGAAGGACAACGCAGAGGAAGAAACTCTTTTCCTAGAGGAAGGGGAAGAGGAAGAGGAGATGAAGTCAGATGTTACACTTGTGGAAATACATGACACATGTTTTGGGAATGTCTCGAGATAAAGAAAGATGGAGGAGGATAAGAACACATTTCTGAAGCTTAGAAGAATGTGGAAACAAAAGCAACAGAAGGAGGAAGAAAACTTATGATGAGGAAATTTATTCTAAAGCCAGAGAAGGACGAAGAAGAACCACTTCAGCGGACACATTTGTTCAGGATTGCTTGCAAAAAAAATGATAGAGTTTGCAAGATGATTATAGAAAGTGGGAGCAATGATAATATAGTATCCACATAAATGGTGGAGAAACTAGAGCTGGAGACAACTGCACACCCAAATCCGTACAAGGTATCATGGTTGCAGAAAGGACATCAAGTAATGGTAAGTCAACAATGCAAAGTTGAATTTAAAATAGGAGGCTATAGGGATGAGATTTTATGTGATGTAATTCCTATGGATTCTTGTCATATTTTGTTGGGAAGACCATGGAAATTTGATAGAAATGTCATTCATGATGGAGGAAAAATAATTACACCCTAGAGAAGAATGGTAGAACACACATGTTGCTACCAATAGAAGAAAAAGAAACAAATAAGGAGGCTAGTTCAAGTATACTTCTCATGAGTGGGAAGGAACTCTTGAATGAGGTCAAGCAAGAACAAGAGATGCAATTTGTTGTAGTGAGGAAGCCAAGAGTTATCCTTACAAATACTTCTATGGATGATTTACCTGAAGAAATCCAGGAACTATTAGAAAATTTTGCTGACATAGTAGTGGATGAGTTACCTCACTCATTTCCACCCATTAGGAGTATCAACCATCACATTGACCTTATTCCAGGAGCTAGTTTTCCAAACAAAGAAGCATATAGGTTGACACCTCGAGAGAATGAAGAGGTCAATAATCAAGTTCGAGAGTTGTTGGATACATGTTTAGTCAGGGAAAGTCTAAGCCCATGTGCAATACCAACTGTGTTGAGTCCAAAGAAGGATGGAGGATGGAGAATGTGTGTAGATTCTAGAGCCATCAACAAGATGACCATCAGGTATATATTCCCTTTGCGAAGAATGGATGATTTGATGGATTGCTTGAGTGGAGCGAGCTATTTTTCAAAAATATACTTTAAGAGTGGATATCATCAGATAAGAATGAGAGAGGGAGATGAATGGAAGACAACATTCAAGATGAATGAAGGTTTGTTTGAATGGCTAGTCATGTCGTTTGGGTTTACAAATGCCCCAAGCACATTTATGAGGTTGATAAATGAAGTACTAAAAGACTTCATAGGTAAATTTGTGATTGTATATCTGGATGATATACTAATCTTCAATAGAACAGAGGAAGACCATTTAAAACACTTGACATTAGTGATGAGGAGATTGCAACAAGAAAAGTTTTCGATAAACTTAAATAAAATCTCTTTTATGAAGACAAAACTCTTATACTTGGGTTTTGTGATCTCTTCAAATGAATTCAATATGGATCCAGAGAAGGTGAGAGCAATCAAAGAATGGCCATCGCCAAGGAGCATATTTGAGGTGAGAAGTTTTCATGGGTTGGCAAGTTTTTATTGGAAATTTATCAGAAATTTTAGTGGTATATGTACGCTCATACTAGATATTGCGAAGAAGAAACACAAGTATTTTAATTGGACAGAGGAGGCTGAGAAAATCTTTAGAGTGTTGAAGGAGAAGATCACAGGACAACCAATTATGGTCTTACCATATTTTGGGAAAACATTCCAGGTAAGATGTGATGCAAGTGGAGTAGCTATTGGAGCAATCTTGAGTCAAGATAATAAGCCAATTGCTTATTTCAATGAGATGACACCAAGAAAAAGCATTCCACATATGAAAAAGAGTTTTATGTAGTTATTCAATCTTTGAAGAAGTGGAGACACTATCTAATTCCGAGAGAGTTTGTCTTGTATAGTGATAATCAAGATTTACAATTTATTACTAGACAAGAAAAGTTGAATCAAAGGCATGCTAAGTGGGTAGAATTCATGCAGAATTTTACTTTTGTCATTAAACATATTTCTGGAAGTGCTAACAAAGTTGTAGATTCTTTGAGCAGGAGGAATTTGATTATACAGGAATTCCAAGTGAATACCTTAGGGTTTGAACACCTTAAGGAAATGTACCAAGAAGATCCATATTTTAAGGAGGCTTATGAGGCATGTGAGAACCCTTTGTTGGGGTACATAAGACCATGGACAGAATATTTAATCCAAGATGGATTATTGTTCAAGGGAAGCCAATTGTGCATACCAAGATTCTTTATGAGAGACAACTTGTTGAAAGAGAAAGACAATGGAGGTTTAACTGGACACTTTGGTCATGATAAAACATTTACACAATTGAATAGTTCGTACTATTGGCCGGGTATGAGGTCCCAAGTAAAGGAATTTGTGAAAAAATGTAGAATTTTCCAGTATGCAAAAGGGAGACAACAAAACACTAGTTTGTATCAACCATTTCCTATTCCAGAAAGGCCTTGGGATGTAATTAGTATGGATTTTGTATTGGGATTACCTAGAACCCATAAGGGAAGTGATTCCATATTTGTCGTGGTAGACAGATTTTCCAAGATGGCACATTTCATACTGTGTCAGAAAACAAGCGATGCTACACACATAGCCAATTTGTTTTTCAGAGAATTTGTGAGACTACATGGGTTTCCCATAAGCATAGTCTCAGAAAGAGACACAAAGTTTGCAGCACACTTTTGGAGAACCCTATGGGAGAAGCTAGGGACAAACTTGTCCTTCAGTTCAACATATCACCCTCAGATAGATGGACAGACTGAAATGGTAAACATGAGTCTTGAAAATTTATTAAGGAGTTTAGTCACTGAGTAGGGCCGTTAGTGGGATCAGATTCTGGCACAGATAAAATTTGCATTTAGCAATTCAGTAAACAAGAGCACTGGAAAAATTCCATTCGAAATAGTGTATGGAATACAGCTGAGAGGGATTACAAAATTGAGAGATTTGAAGCAAGATGAGTTTATAAGCGTTGGAGAGGAATATTTTTCTACAGAGATGCAAAGACTTCATGATCAAGTCAGAGAGAAACTACAGGACAATAATCAAAAGTACAAGAACATAGTTGATCAAAAAAGAAGAGAAGTTCAATTTGAAGTTGGAGATGAAGTTTTAGTTCATTTGAGAAAGGAAATGTTTCCAAGGGGAACATATAACAAGTTGAAGATGAGGAAGATAGGACCATGCAGGATCCTCAGAAAATTTGCAGCCAATTCTTATGAGATTGAGTTGCTAGGCAATGTTGGGATATCACCGATATTCAATGTTGCAGACCTGTATCCTTACAAGAGAGATGATGCAGGAGAACTAGATGACCAGAAGGAGATTCAGTGGGAAAAACGATTCAGTGGGAAAAACAAATGCCTACAACAAAAAAACCTCATATGGAGAAAATATTAGAGTAGAGAGTTGGAAAGAAGACTAGGAGGAAGATGTATCCTGAGTATTTGGTGAAGTGGAAAGATGACCCAGTGGAAGATTCGATTTGGGTCGCTGAACCTGACATTTTGAAGCATGGAAAAATAGTGCAGGAGCTCATGGACAAGATTCCATGAATATTTTAGCTAGGGGATTATGATGTAGGAACATTGCTATAAAATAAAGAGAGGCTGAGAATGGAGGAGGAATTCGACACCTCAACACACGTAGGAATTTCAAATCAACATTAAACAGAAGCATAGCGGGTTGTTGAGATATTTTGAAAATATCGTTTTTCAATACTTTTTTGCAAAATCATTTCACCACCTAGGAATGGCAGAAGGTTGTAAACACTTACACGACTGTAAGGCGTTGGATATGTAGAGTGTCAGATCTTATCTGTTAATAACTGAAAATTATTATAAAAGGACCGAGTAGGTAACCTCTAGAACGAAGATGGGATAGAATTCAGATAGGACGAAGAAGAGCTCGAGAAGCCACTCCTTAGATAGGTTTTTTCTGTATTATGTTGTAAGACATAATAGAGTGTGAGAGTGAGTAGCAGAAGATAGAGAGTCGGAAGTTAGATGTTGCAGATAGACATAGAGAGTCAGAAGACAATGAAGAACTATTTTTACTTATGTAAATACTTCATGAATGAATAGAACACACAGAAAATTGTTCCAAATGTTTGGACAATGTTCATTTCAGAGTGTATTTGAATGAATGATGTGTTCTCTGTGTGTTTATTTTATTTTTCTTGTGTATGTTATTCATAGTTGAATTTAGGGACTTATGAAGAATTAGATAAGTTTCAATTGTTTCTCTTATGAGAGCTCAGATGCAAGGAGTGCATATTGTATGCAAGGTGTGCATCGACAGAGTCTAGATTTGAATTAGAGGAGCTCAGGAGGGATAACGGGAAACTTGGACTGAGTGTTGTAAGGAGTGCATGGGGTCAGAAATTGACCAAGTGTCGAAAGATCAGGACTGTGAAGCGCAATGAGTGTGTAGTGAGATTTCTTTTGAAGAAATCTCTAATTCCAAACTTTATCAACCGTTTTAGGATTGTAAGGAGTGCGTTGGAGGTCAAAATCCTCATAGGATTCAAGCTCAAGAGAAATAACGACAAGGAATCAGTAGAAAGGGAGAAATCTGTTGAAGGTTGCAAATCGACGGTTACACCTTGAATTATATCTCAAGAAGGTGCAAGGAGGTTACACCTTGAATTCCTTCAGACTTCACATATTCAGATCTTTTTGTTTGGGAAGGAGCCCAAACTCCTGAAGATACGAAACACGAAGAAGATCTGGATTGTTGAATTCAGAGGAACATGTGGCGGAGATCCACGTGATTCAAAGAAATGCATTCTGGAAGAAAGGGAGAATTCAACACTCGAAACTCTGAAAATTCAAAATTCTGAGGTTGATCGCCACTGTTGGTCGGTGAGTGAGCATAGTCCGTTGATATGGTCTGAGAATATTTCACCGATTTAGAGTTCGAAGCAGGGCGGTTGAGGTGCAACCATAACTGGTAAAGCGCTGAGTGACGAAGTCCACAAGGATCGTCGATCTGAGAGAGACATGTGCCATCAGATCGTGGACTCCGAGGGAGAGCAAGTAGGAGACGGAGCAGTTGAGCGGAAGTCATTCGGAGCTCCAAATAAATCATAGTCGTTGGTTGTGGGAAGAACGCAGACCATAGATCTGGTCCCGAAAATTTCGATGATTTAGAGTTCGGAGGATTGGGAGTCAGGTGTGTTGAGAACACCCGAATTCTGAAGTTTCAAAGTGAGCGGGGAGCGAAGGTTTAAGCCCACAGTTTTGACCATGGTCACATGGAGGACCCTGCGAGTACTCAGAAACTCCTGAAAAGGGGATTTCACACCCGAGGATAAGGACTTTGACATGTCGAGGGGAAATTGTGAAGGTTCAACATGAACCTATGAGCTAATTCGGCTCATGAAGTCGATCGATCCTTGACCGAGAGGTTGTGAAACCTCGAGAGTGTAGGGGGTCTGCACCACACAAGTGCACACAAGAAAAAATCTAAACTCTCTCTAATCAATGCTCATTGGGCCAGAAGAATCATGGATAGTATGAAGAAATTTGTCTTACTATTTTTAAGAGAAGGAAAAAAGCAAGGAGAGGTAGCTAGTTGGAGATAAATGAATTCTTGGAAGGATATAGTGGAAAGTAGCGCCAACAACTACAATAACTGATAGAAGCCTACATGGAAGTGTTTCAGGAGCCTCGAGGACTGCCATCCAAGCACGAGGTTGAACATGAGATTCAATTGTTTCCAGAGTAACCACTTCTAAACATAGGGTTGTATAGGCAGTACATCATCGAAGAATACAAAGTGAAGAAGCAACTAAAGCATTTGTTGGAGCAAGGAGTCATTAAAACCAATACATATCCTTGTGGTTCACCCATAATCATGGTGCCAAAGGACATAAGATGGATAATGTGCATTAACTATCGTGCCTTGAATACGAATACCATCAAGAATCAATATCCTTTTCCAAGGATTGATGACTTGTTGGATCAGTTGCAACAAGCCAAATTATTCGCCAAATTGGACTTAAACTTATGCTATCATCAGGTAAGGATCAAAGTGGAGGACGTGTGGAAGACAACATTTAAAAAATGAAAAGGTTTGGGTGAGTGGTTGGTAATTCCTTTCGGTTTATGAAATGCACCTACAACTTTTATTAGACTCATGAATTATGTGCTATCCCCTTCATTGACTCTTTTGTAATAGTATATCTAGATGACATACTAATCTTTAGAAGCACATGGCAAGAGAACTTCTCACATGTGACACAGGTACTTGATACCTTAAAGAAGAATCAATTGATTGACAACTTGCCAAAATGTGAGTTTAGAAGACATCCTTGATTTATCTTGGACACATGATCAGAGGAGGAGAGTTTAGGGTATATTCGAAGAATATTGCAGCCATCACACAATGGCCTATTCCCACCAGTGTGACAGAGGTTAGGAGTTTTCTCGGAGAAACCCAATATTTGAGGAAATTCATCATAAGCTTTCCACAACAACAACACCATTACATGCCTTGATTGTCAATGAGAAGAGTTTTCATTGGGGAAAACAACAACAAAGATCATATCAAGATTTGAAGAATAAAATCAACAATGCTCCAGTCCTAGCTATGCCAAATTTTCAGCAACCTTTTGAGATAGAAATTGATGCCAGTGGACATGCAATAGGAATGGTGCTAATGAAAGGAGGGAGGTCTATATGCTACCATTCAAAGCTATTTCATGGAGAGGTTCTTGAATACCCCATATATGATACAAAACTGTTTGTGATTGTGTAGGAAGTGAAGAAGTGGAAGAATTAATTACTGGGAAAATAGACCATTATACACATAAATTATCATCCCCTTCAGTATCTACAGAGCCAGAACAAGATGCAGTAGGTGAGGCACTACAAGTGGTTGGGTTTCTTACAACAATTTCACCTATTGATCAAATACAAGAAAAGAGTCACGAATACACTAGCATACATGGTCTCTCGACCACCATTGAAGAAGATCACACTAGTTGGAGTGATAATAAAGATTGAACCATTCACTCATACACTTCTTGGTGAAGACTACGAGAAGATGAATAATTCAGAGGACTATGTTGGCACCCAAATTTTTGGGTTTAGTTTTGCACGTGCACAAATGAAGTTGTGCATGCTCATTCCATTATTTTTCACACCTAAGGAAATGCACGAGGAATGACATAGAGTGCACACTTGACCAATTTTTTTCAGTTGCATGTGAAGATTAAATACTACCAAATACACACTAGTTCGAGTTTTCTCATTTGTGTCGAAAAACAAGAAAATCCCCATCGGAATCAAGAAATGAATCATCGTGAAATATCCCCTAATGATTACTACTAACAACATACAAAGATGTGGGATGACAAAAGAATGAGTTTTCCATATAGTTAGTATTTCTCTTGATGCAGGAAGTCTACGTGGAGCATTGGAAGGAACTAGAAGCATGTGAGGCAGGTTTATCAGACAATCAAGTGGAGCAGAGCAGAAATAGACAACGCTTCCCAATAGAGAAAGCTATAAAACGAAGCTCTGACATTGGAATTAGAGTTAGCTTAGTGAGATAGTTGGTAATACTAGTTGGATACTGAGAAAAAGAGGTTCATTGAGTCTTCATTATTGACCTCACTCTGAGCCTATTGTGATGCTTTGAATATAATTCCGTGTCTATTATATGTCTGAGTTTTGAGTAAGGGAACATGGTGCAACATGTTGTAATTATGAGGTTTTATATAACAAAGATATGAAGTTCTATGGTTGTCATATGTATCTGTCCTGCATGATGTATATCTCTGATGTAATGGAATTCTTCTAGTAATAAAGATATGATAGTTTTGATCCATTCTGTGTCTGCAATGTATGATTTGAATATGTGTGTGTGTGTTGTTTTAATTCTTAGTCATAATAGTTTATTAGACATGAGATGCATGTATGCCAATCCTAGTGACTTTCCATGTGTTAAGCCTTCATCCCTGTCACAAGACCTTATGTTCTCTATGATCATCTCTGCATCTTGGGTGAGACCTTCCTCAACCTTGGTCGATGATTGATATGTTGGTTCTTTGGGGTTTTTGTTGGACAACTCTAGATGAACCCTGGGTATAAAACTTCCTAGCATTAAGAAGGTTGGGACACGTGCAAGCGTGGACTAAAAAAATCCAACAAATGGTTATGTTGTTTGGACCTGAAGTCTTGTCGAGATCGATGAAGGAAATAAAAAAATGATTTGGCATCCTTCTAAGGAGGATATTCAAGACAAGATAAAAGCAAAAGAAGATGAGTTTTCCCTACGAGAGAATCAATGATTGAGAGTCAATACAAAGCAATGGAAAGGGAAATATCTTTACTCAGATATGCATGAGCTTTTCTTTGTGGAATTTCCTTGTCTATTGCATGGATGGCTAAAGAGGCAAGTTGCTACCAATTCTATGGTGTGGTCGTTGGAGCCAGTGGTTTGGGATCAAGCCAAGATTGAAGAATTGCAAGAATTGGACAATAAGTGGACTCAAGCTATTGATATATGGTTTTCTCAAGTAAAAGAAGGATACATTATTTCATTCTCCATGTAATACACCAATTCTTTCGGTGAGGTGGAAAGAAAGTTTGCAGAAGGACCAAGAAGACAAATGTTGGAAGAAATTTATCTTTGGATAAAATTGTTGTTTGTGGAGAAGGGGGTGATGTGCATGGAGAACGATTGAATGAATGAGTAAACTCCCCTAACAAAGTGGGGGGTGGTCTGCAAATATTGGGGAAAGTAAGAAAAGAGAGAAAATGGGTCCAAGAAGGAGAATCCATAAATTGTCAAGATGTGGACCCAAAAGAGCAGAGAAGAAAAATATTCGAGAGGTATGCAAGAAGAGTAGAAGAGAAAGGTGGAAAATAATTATCTAGGGGCATGTGATGAGGGGTCAGGTCTAATATGAAGAGAAAATAAACCACACCAAGTGGTAGTGTGGAAGTTTATGTTATGTTAGAGTGGATCACAGAGGAGGATAGGACCACAAAGAGGCGTGGCATAGTGGAGATGGTGTCTAGTAGGGATACTAGTATGGACCCAGGTGACGAATTATGCACCCCTTTGCTGTTGCATAGTGCCACAACCTTAGAATAAGATGAAGCATAGAGAAGTGGTGCACTGATAGAAAGAGAGGATGGCACGTGGAGTAGTAGTTCATTGTTTGGAGAGAGAAATTATTCACAAGGTGATAGTACATAGATCAAACCGAGAGATGAAGCACGTATTTATAGTGTGCATATTGGACTAGAATAAGGAGCACACATTTGTGGTGCACATGCAAGACAAGAAGGTAGAGCGCAAAGTGTTGGTGTGCTAGAAGGAAAGGAATATGGAGGCTCCCCTGGTGGTGGGGGAGACAAATTGATGGTAGTAGATGGCCTTGCATGACTGCAAGTAGAAAACTCTCTAGGTCACCTCATGAGAAGTTTCAGAAGAAGATGGACTTTCTCCCCCTTTGTACCACCTCCCTTGCACATTTTTAGTCAAGAAGAAAACACAATAGACAATGAAGAGATTGGAGTAGAGGAAAGAGAAGAAGAAGAGAGAAGTGAAAAGATAAGTGAAGAATAAGGTGAAGTCAACAATACTTTACCCCAAGTAATAGTGGTGTAGAAAATTCTAACCAATAGCAGTGAGAGAAGAGGAAATAGCTCAAGTTTGAAGATGATGAATCAAGACAGTACACTAAGGTTTCTCATGTTCCATGGAATGGGAAAGGATGATGTAGAAAAACATTGGTTTACATGTGAAGCAATATGGTTTTTAAAGATAATTAAAGATGAAGCAACTAAAATTGTGCAACTAGAGACCATGTTCAGGGATAGAGCCTTGACATGGTACATGGAATACAAAGCTATTGCATCAACGGGATAGGCAAGGTCCCTGGTAGAGGTTAATCAGAATCTACTTAGGTATTTTCAAAATCCTTAGTCAAAATCCTAATGCATTACATAAATAAAGGAGCTCAAATAGAAGGAAGGAGAAACCGTCTGGGACTATGACCAGTGGTTTAAAATATTGTTGGATAGGCTAATGTTCCAAATCGAGGATGTGCAACACAAATAATGGTTCATTGTGGGGTTATGCCCCCATATAATAGTCCTACTCACCCAAAAAAAGGTGACAACTCAGGCAGAGGTAGTCAAAATTTCGATTCGCTTGGAATCTACGACTCGAGGCGCTGAGACATCGATCGGGTTGGTGCAATTTCAGTTGCAACTGGTCAACCTAACTATACACCTGCAATTTGGAATGATGACGTGGATAGGAATTGATTGGGCAAGTACATGTCAATGAGTCAGGGAGTGATACGTGGCACCACTGCATGGGTGACACGTGGCATAGGTTGACGTGGCAAGGGTCGTACATCGTACGACACGTGGCAGGTGTGCTGACTAGGTAGTGTTTGCTAACGTGGTCAAATCAATGCCTGAAACTTAGAATTTATTTGGCAAGTGGTAAGGTGCCATGTGGCCTAGTCATGGGCTACCACGTGGCACCCATTTATTGGTTCGTTGGTTGGGAAAAATTTGTGGACTATACAGGATTTAAACCCGTGACCTCTTTTCTGGGCAAACGACTTGGCAGGGCCAGGCTGGCCGACCCACCCTCACATTCGATCTTAACAACTAATGGAACCATATATATTTATGTTGATATGGTTGTTCATTTTGGGAAGAGTAAGGGCAAGGGCTTAGCCCTAGCCCTTGGCGCGTTCCCACATGACCATGCAATGTAACCCTTACACTTCTCGTTTGGTGTAGGTATATTTTATCGCTCCAAACCCCCGATTTTGGCACATACCATATGAACCAGACTTTGGACCTATACACTTGGCATGAGAGATAAGGGGTTATCCCTGATTAGTCAGGCTAGCCCGCCGACCAGGGGGCTTAACCATGGGCTATGCCGTCGGGGGGCTAGTTACCTGTTAGAGTGCATGGAGCATAGCCCGAGGGCCATATGGCCATTGCATATAACTATGAGTCGAACAATAAGGGGGCCAACACACCAGGACATAACGCTTGGACAGATTGCCACCCTCCATATGACCAGGAGACCTAGGATCAGGGGTTGCGCCCTAATTATTTTCCAATAGTGGGTTTATTACTTTATATTAATATTTTAATTTATTTATTCAGCAGTTTTGTGGGATTTTGGTCATTTTTGGGGGATATTGGGTTCTTTTTGAGGCCATATATTGGGGGGAAGTTGGGATTTTGTTGCCAACTTCAAGCCTATATAAACCAAAGGTTATTGAAGCCATAGGAGGAGGTTCATAATAGGTTTATGTTGAAGGATTGTTGAGCCAAATCATTTTTATGCAGGGAAGCCATTGAGGAGAGCACCTTTGCGGGCCATTTCTAGGAGCTCCGTTCATACGATTTCAGTGCCATCAGTTTTGTTGGGTTATTGAGATCTAGTAGAACAAGACTAGATCAATTTGTAATAATTTTTGGCACTGTTATGATGTACTTTTATATCTTCGAACAAAAATAATAAAGCCTCGCCCACTGATACAAAGGCCCAGAGACATAAGCGAGATTTCCAAACTCCGTTATCAATTTGGTGTTTTATGGTTTGTTTTTCTTCATGCTTATGTTCAGATCTGTATATTATCTTATGGCTTCTATGTTTTCTCTTTAATTATTCCTCTTTCATCAGTTTTCCTAAATGGTAATTTAACTCATGCTTTATAACTCAACCATTGTCGTTTAAAATATCTTTTCGGATCAAGTGGTATCAGAGTTAGTTGATGGTTGGTTTTTGAGTTTGCATGATTACCAGGTAAAAGTTGAATCATGGTGAAGGAAATATTGGTGAAGAGAATTCATTGATTGGATTGAGAAAGAGAATTTCTCAAAGTGAGAAGATGGCATCGGAAGAGGGACTTTCTCATGATGAGAAAGAGTTTCGAAAAACTTTCTTCGGCATGTCGGAGATGATGAAGGTTCTCGGTGAGGATTACTTGGAATGAAAGAGACCAAATCTAGGTGAATCTTCAAAGGTTAAAAGTGAAGAAGGAGAGGATCCTCCTCAAATTCCTCCTTCACCTCCTTCTCCATCAAACCCTTCTTCTTCATGTTCAAGTTCTAAATCCACTGCAAGAAAACATGTCCATAAACATAAACAAGAAATGCCTTTACTAAAACTCGATGTGAAATTTGAATTACCTATGTATGATGGTGAAGTCAATGTAGAGAGACTTGATAATTGGGTCAGAAAGATGGAGGTTTATTGCAGTGTGCAACAAATCAAGGATGAGGCAACTCAGATCAAGTTGGAATCGCTTAGACTTGCAGGCACGAAACTCATCTGGTGGCAAAGCAAGTTGCAAAATGGCATGCAACAAGTGGGTAATGTATTTCCATCACGACAAAGTTTTGTTTCTGCACTTAGAAAGAAATTTTATCCTTTATGTTATAAAGAGAAAGCTTTAATTGAATGGCAAGGTCTTAAACTAATAAAATGACAAACAGTGAAAGAATACACAGATGGATTTCGTAAAATGGCATTGATGTTAGATATTCCTTTACATACCCAAGAAACTCTTATGAAGTATATAGGAGGTTTACCTGCACACATTTGTAACACTGTATTTATGTTTGGACCTACTAATATTGATGAGGTTTCTGTTCAAGTTACATATATTGAAGCAGGGTAAACAATAGTTGGTGTATCATAGGAATCTTCTTCAAGGAAAGAGGACAAAAGGAAGTGGAATGGAAAGAAGGAAAATTCAGTGGAAAGAAAAGAAGAGAAGCCCTCTTGCAAGCATTGCAAGAAAGAAGGGCATGATGAGGACCATTGTTGGCAATTGAATCCCGAGAAGAGACCAAAGTGGTTCAAAGAGAGGAAAGGGAGGAAAACAATTGCAACATCAACACGACCAACAGACTTGGGATCAGATCAGATTCAGGTGATGAATCTAAAGTCTCATTGGTTGGTTTGACAGGTTAAAATGGTGATGGATTTGATTCTAGAAGTAAATTGTTTCACATAAGGGTCATAATGATGAATACTAAGGTTGACACATTGATAGATAGTGGATCTCAATCTAACTTGATTTCAGAGGAATTGGTTAAACAATTGGGATTAAACACTCAGGAACATCATAAGCCTTACTCACTTAAATGGATAAGCAACAATCATCAATTGCACATAACAAATCAATGCACATTAAAGTTTGAAATTTCATCTAAGTTTGTGGATGAGGTAACATGTGATGTGGTGCCACTCA
>SNQJ01S0001325.1:44249-72135 GCA_010110895.2 Picea sitchensis
CCAACCTAGGTATTTATGAAATATAAATTTAAAAAACATCTAAAGTTATTTACGTTTATTGATATAATTAGTAATTTTCACTTTTGGAAAGGAATATTAATTAATATGAAGGCATATATATAAGGAGAGCCTTTTCCTAAAACTTGTAAATTGGGTAAAACCTGTCAACCAATATAGTTGTCTCTTTTTCTCTCCACACGTCCTTTGCCTCCTTTGTTGTTTGTTGGATTGACACCATGAATACCACTCTCTAGTTGTCCCTACCTATCGTCCACCTATCTCGATCTCCCTATTCATTGGTATTCAACCTCTTGTGCCTTCTTATACACATGTCCCCGACCTCCATGTTAGAATATAGAATATTGTGCTCGTTTTACCATTGACGATACCCTCGTCACCCAACCATAGGCCGAAGCCACCCTCTGAGCACCTTGACCTTGACAGAGAAGAGAATCCTACTAGCAATCCAATAGCCAAGAGAGGCTAATGCACCAAGAAAGAATAGAAACCAAGATGATCAGATAATCCCACCCAGAGGCTAGCGCACACCTTCCTAGAGACTTGGGCACAAGCTGCTACTACACCTGTGCAGATCCAGTTCTCTCTGCAACTGCTGAGATGTGGATAATGAGAACTGATGCCCTGTATTTATAGTAGTCTGGGCAGTTTTACTGGGGCCGAATTCTCCTTCTGGGTACTAATAAATTCATTTTAAATATATTTTTGCAGCCGACAACTTGTCTAGGGTTTCCTTCATTTCTTTGCTTCCTTCTTGAATATTCTNTTTTTCTTTTATTTTTATTATTTCAATTATTTTTGTTTTTATTTTTTATTTTTTGGTTTTTAATTGATCCAAAAAAATGAATTATATCTTTTTGGTAAATATTTTAAAATAGTGTTATTTAACTACAATTATTTTCTATATATTGAAGTAAAGGTAAAACAATGTGTTAAAAATGATATTTTTCACTATATTTAAAAAGTATGGAATCCTAACTTAATTAAGGACACATAATTATATGAAAAATATTAATTTAAAAAAATCAATGGTGTACACGATTTTTAACAATGGATGGAGCATGGAAATATGATTAAAAACACCATTGAATAAAAATAAATAAATAGAAAACATAAAAGTTTGAAAATAGATAAAAAAAAACACCATTGAGAAAAAAGTAATATTTTATTTTTGAACAATTTGAAAATAAATGAAAATACAAGCATTTAAAAACAAAAAAGTGGAAACCTTATGTATCAGAAAATTTAAATATAAAAAAAACACCTAAAAAGGGAGGGGGGTGCTACCGGTAGCACCATTTTTAAAAATGGGGTAAAAACTTGACCCCCCCAAAAACGAGAACTATGTAGAGTTCTCGTTAAGTTGGTAACTATGTTATCATCGTTAGCTAGGTACGAAACACTATTCATTGCCTTTCAAGTCACCTAAAAAATTATCAGTCTGAGGTCTGGGAGCTAATTAAATCTTTCACTTCTTTCAATATTAACACCACTCCCTAGTCATTAAATTATGATGTTGACTTGTTGGAAAATGTGGTATCTAGATTAATACCTTAAACTAATTGATGCCTGACTCCTTCTCTATTGAACTTTTGTACAAGCCATCAATTCCAAACAATATCGTAAGTTGGAGGGTCTTTGATGATGACCAACAACTCATCAATTTTATACACCTCAAAGATACCTTCAAGGATTCTATCATAGATGAAGTCCAACATGACATGCTGATCAATACTAATAATAACGATGATGCTAAAACATCAAACACAACAGGCCCGTCCAACATTATTCCCAGGAGTGTGGCCAGATAAGAAAAACTCCATGAACTTCAAGACAAATTCAAGAAGGTCACAAATTGCAAAACCAACAACTCATACCTACAGTTTGAAATAGTAAACCTCGGATCAGATTTTTCTCCTCAGAACGTCAACCTGGGAAAAAATTGTTCTCCTGAAGAAAGGCAGGAATACATCAAATTATTCAAAGAATATAAGGACATCTTCGCCTGGACATATGAGGACTTCAAGACATATGATACAAATATTATACAACATGTCATTCCCATGAAAGCTCAAACCAAACCTTTCCAACAAAATCAAAGGAAGATGCACCCAGTATTGAACCTCAGGTTAAAGCAGAGCTAAATAAATTGTTGGCGGCTAGAATCATTTTTCCAGTAAGGCATACACAGTGGATATCAAATTTAGTGTTGGTGATAAAAAAGAATGGGGCTATCAGGCTCTGTGTTGATTTTAGAAATGTAAATAGAGCCTCAGAAAAAGATAACTACCCTGTACCTCCCATGGAAAAAATTAGACAATGTGTATCCGGATAAAAAATGCTCTCCCTGCTAGATGGATTCTCGGGATATAATCAAGTCCTAGTAGCTCATGAAGACCAGCTTAAGACATATTTCAAAACCAAATGGGGAACACATTCCTATAAAAAGATTCCTTTCAGACTGATGAACACTGGAGCCACTTTTCAATGAGACATGGACATTGCCTTTAGAGGTCTCCTGAGAGAATGTGTGGTAGTGTACCTAGATTACATGACCATATTCATGAAGAATAAAGAGGACCATATATCTCACTTGAAAAAAGTTTTTAATCGATGCAGGAAATACGCCATATCTCTGAACCCCAAGAAAAACATTTTTGTCGTAGATGAAGGAAAAATTTTGGGTTTCATTGTCTCCAAAGATGGTATGTGGATTGAACCCGATAGGACCGAAGTGATCGCTAATATCCCTCCCCATCACAAAAAAAATCTATGGAGTCATTCCTAGGAAAGATAAATTTCGTCAGATGATTCATAGCCAGTTTTGTCGAGACAGTAAAACCCCTACAAGATATGATAAAGAAGAATGATCAATTTAGTTGTGGATCTAAAGAAAAGGAAGCTTTGGATAAGATCACATAAGATATTAATCAAGAGACGACACTATTGAGTCCATATTTTAATCGATATTTCATCCTCTACACATTTTCCTCCCATACTGCATTTGCGGCGGCCTTAACTCAGAAGAACTCGGAAGGAGACGATTTTCCTGTGGATTTTATGAGTTCAAGTCTATCGGGTGGCACCACTTAGTGGGAATTTTGATGTTCTGAGCCTACTCACTAACCATCATCTAGCTTCATTCACACATGCGAAAAAGGATAGCAAGAAATTCTTCCCGTGCCCCCAAAATATGTAAGCATGCTCGACCCTGTAAAACAAGTACAATGTCTGGGCTCTAACGACCAATTCATGCGAGTCTTAGATGGATTTCCTAGCATATTCTCTCATTAAAAGGGAAATACAAGCTGCTTCCAACCGATTCCACAAAATAGAGGTATGAAGTCTATTATGATGCCTCATTCAGCAAGGCATATCCTTAGGATGACAAATTAGAATTGGGATCTCTCCAGCTGCACCATTTCACCACCATATTCTAAGTAGTCTTTACTCCGTCACCCCCACTTTACTTGTTTGGATGACCCCCTTGACTCCCTTGTCTCCACGATATAAAGACCTGATCTCCCTTGAATTCCTTGGAAAAAATCCCCACGTCCCATTCCCAATCTTTGTTTCTTATCACCCCCAGTTTGTACTTCCCATCATTCATTGCTATGATTTCATGTTTTGTTGATTCTTCTCTCATATCATGGCCCAATTTTGCAAACATCCAGGGACATGTGCTTCCCTCCTAACCAATCCCCTCCCATTCCCACACTATGGTTCTTCCACATCTTAACGTTGTATCAACAACTGCTAAGAAAAATCTCTACTCTATTGAATTGCTCGCTTCCTTGTTGGGTATGTGTTATATTATTTGCATGAGTAGAAGTTTCTGCGTTGCATCAGGGGGTTTGAGGGGGGGTGTAGGGGGGAGAAAGCCCCCCGCGCAAGGGTTTGGGGGTAGTGCCCTCAACATATATATTTTGCCTCGGGAAACATGTTGCATTTTTGCCTTGTTTTTTGTGTTGCATAGATTTTTGTGTCCATTATTGGACCGTGTTGGCACAGGGGCAGACCCAAAGTTCAGCTCCAAGAGCATACCAAAAAGACCTAACTATTGGCCCTTTCGGCTACACCTGTGAAGCAGATGCAGTCTCACCCGAAGCAACTATGGGGGGGTTGTAGGACAAAAATGTCTACAACCAAGGGGAATATCAAGTGGATCCAATACTAGAACAATACAACATGCATATATCACTTATCATCTTAGATCTATCCCATACATCTATCAGATCTACCACAACAATGCAATAACAACATATCAAGGCAAAATAACACAATATCAATCACACACACAAGACATATATACATGGTTCACCCTCTCTCTAGGGCTACGTCCACAGAACTATGCTTTATGATATATTAAGATGAAATCATACAGTTCTGATATGCGTTCTTAGCCAACAAATCTTCTCTCTTGTCTCTATTTCTCCCCTCCTTGCACACCTAGTTGCAGGGTTGATCTTCTCACCCAGTTGAATATCTTACAATACCAGAAGGCTCTTCACTCAACACTTCTCTCTCTCACTACAATAATCACTCATATCAAACAATACAACTAGATCCAACAACATCGAACCTGAACGAACCCTCTTCCCTCATATAGGTTCTTATTTATACGTTACAATCACTCACCGACATCTTTAGGTCGAAACCTAGGTTTCAAAACCCTAAATACCAAAACCCTAGGTGTCTAAAACCCTAGGTCAACTTGACCTGCATTTTTAGGGCTTCACCAGCCTATCTTTCCTTCTTTCTCGCACGGTACTCAAAAGCATCTAATGGTGGATTTTTCTGCTTGTTGAGTTGTCCATAGTCCTTCTTCCTTTCTGACCTGTCGTCCTCGATCTCCTCGTCCAACAACTTGCTTTCTCGGGCTTCGCTTCGTCTTTTCTGCTCTTTTTCTCACTTCGGCCCAGTAACAGTCACCGTGTCTTCCGCGAAGTACTCATTTTTCCTTTTCTCCCTTGTTCTTTGCTTGCTTCCCTAACCAAGGGCCAACATGCCCCCAACACTCACCCGTGACTTGTCCTGAGGCACTTAAGATCTAATTCTTCTGTTTTACTTTGACTTAACACTGCGTAGTGCAACCTTTGCTTTGTTCTCTATGCCTCCTCTCCTTCCTTGTGCAGACTGTCTTTTCTGTGTTTGGTATCGAGTTTCAACTGCACCTGGTACCTAGAGCCTTTGCCTTATGTTTTTACTTAGAGCTACAAGGCAGCTGGTTGTCAGAGTACAACTTCAGCTGGCTCGAATTCACTAATCCTTCCTTCCATTCTCTCTTTAAAGTCTTCAACTGCGCAACTCCTCCTTCTGTAACATAAGAGACCTCATATGGCCCGAGCCAATGCGTTCGGAACTTCCCAGGATGCTTGATAAACTTAGTGTCATATACTAGTACTAGATCACCTTGTTTGAATGCCTTCTTCTTGATGTTCCTGTCATGATAGGACTTCTCTCTTTCCTTTTGTACTTGCTGATGAAATCCTACAACAAATATGTCTTCTTCCAATTCGACCAACTGTGCAAGCCTCTCTTGAACAACGTCAGTGTCATCTATATCTGTAAAGGCAACAATTATTAGGCTTGGTACCAAATATTCCATTGGCAGAACGGCTTCGAGACCATATACTAACTTAAAAGGGGTCTTCATTGTTAGCTTCTTGCAAGTGGTTCTATAGGCCCACAGTACCGTTGGTACTCTTAAATCCCAGTCATCCCTGTTCACATTGCAAATCTTCGACAACATTGTTTCCAAGATCTTGTTGAAGGCTTCAACGATCCCATTTTCTTGTGAATGGTAAGGTGTGCTCTTCTGGTGATGGACTGCAAATTCCTCATTCAAGGCTTCAACAGTCTTATTTATGAAATGTGTGCCTTGATCACTCATAAGGATATTTGGGCATCCAAACCTGGTTATGATGTCATCAAATATGAAGTGCCCAGCTATAGTTTCACTATAGTCCTTGAATTCTCTTGCTTCATCCCATCTGATCTAGTATTCTATCGTAGTAATGATGTACCTTGCTCCTGTGCTCTTTCCTGGGGGGTTTATAGGTCCCGCGAAATCAATGGCCCATTTTTCAAATGCTTGTAGGGTCAACTGTGGTACTAATGGCATTTCATCTCTTCTGGACAGTTTTCCAACTCTTTGGCATACATTGCAGGCCTTGTAGTAGTCTTTAGCATCTCTGTGTAAGGTAGGCCACCAAAGGCCAGCTCTCAGAACCTTCTGCACAATTGCTTTCCCTGCGTAATGTCCTCATGCGATGCCCTCATGATCTTCTGCAAGGATCAATGGTCGCTTTGCCTCAATAACACATCTTCTTAGTATCTCATCAGGTCCCATCTTGTATAGTTTTCCAGCTATAAGTTAGAAGTCTGTAGCACACACTACTAGTTGTTTCTTCTAGGGAATCGTATACTCACTAGGTGCCATTCCTATTGACAGGAACTAGACTATTTCTGTGAAGTGGTCATCAATGTTTCTATTGGCTAAGAGCTATGCATTCGATAGTGCATCCTCCAAACTGGTCGTCTCTTTGCCATGTTCCAACCTTGACAAGTGGTCAGGGCCTTTTTTCATTCTTCCTGGCTTTACTATGATCTCAAAGTCATATTCCTGAAATAGCAGAAGCCATCTGCATATTCTCCCCCCCAACACTGGCTTATTGACTAGGTATTTTAGCACAGAATGATCAATAAACATTTTAAAGTGCCCTCCCAACAAGTAGTGGCGAAATTTCTGCAGTGCATACACCATGGCTAACCCTTCTCGCTCAGTGGTGGTATAGTTAACCTATGCAGTTGATAGCTTCCTACTAGAAAAAGATAATGGATGATCAATCTCTCCTTCACCAGGTTGTGCTAACACCACTCCTAAGGCAATGGAAGATGCATCTACATGTAGGTGAAATTCCTTGCTCCAATCTGGAAAGACCAGAATAGGCGCAGTAACCATTTTCTGTTTCAATGTGTCGAAGCTCTGCTGGCATTCTTCTGTCCAATTGAACTAACAATATTTCTTCAAAATCTTCTCCATGGGTGTTTTAATTTGGGCATATCCTTTAATGAACTTCTTGTAATATCTTGTGTTTCCCAGCGCAGTGCGCAACTGTTTGACTGGAGTAGGAGGGGGTAGATCCACTATAATGGAAATTTTAGATGGATCAACCAACAATCCTTGCTTGCATACAATATGGTCTAACAACACTCCAAATGGTGAGAAGAATATGCAATTCTTCAGATTCAAGGCAATTTGACACTGCCTGCTTTTGTCCAACATTAGCCGTAGACATTCAATATGATTCTTTAATAAACTAAAAATAGTCCAATCATCAAAATATGCTTCTAGAAATTTATGCAAAAACTCCTTGAATGCTTCGACCACCACCCTGGAGAAGATAGTTGGGGAATTCTTTAATCCAAATGGCATCACTGTATACTAATAGGACCCCCATTCTATTGCAAATGTGGTCTTGTGTCAATATTCCTTGGCAATCCGAATCTGATGGTATCTTGAAAATCCATCTGTAAAAGAATATACTTCCTGGCCTCCCACATTATATAACACTTCGTTAGTGAATGGCGTAGGGAAGGGGTCATGAAAATAAACATCATTCAGCTTCCTGAGATCTACACAGATCCTGATCTCTCTTGTCTTTTTGTTCTGTACCACCATGGGGCTAATCCACTCTGACTCTTCCACAGGTTCTATAATCCCTGCTTCCAGCATTCTGTCGAGCTCAATATTCACTTTCTCTTTGTACTTAGGGTTCAGTCTGTAGGGTCTATATTTTCCTGGTCTTTCATCTGGATGCAAAGGGATCCTCATCTCTCCCATAGGCCCTTTAATTCCCTTCATATCAGTGAACTTGGTCGGAAACAAGTCTTGATATTCATGCATTAATTTTGTGATCTTGTCAATAGTGGCAACATCCCAATAATCTCCAACATTTTCAAGCTTTGGTGTCTATTCTGTTCCAATATTGAACTTCTTAATATTGATTGACTGTCCAATGAATGGTAACTCAACTCCTGGTCCTTCTACATCTCTTTGGCCTTTTGTTTCTGCAATGTTCACCTTTCTCGGATCATCGTCTTCATCAACATTGATGTTGTAACAACCTTGTAGTTTTTGGAGAGGCATAGTCCATTCATCCTCTTCTTGTTCCAAAAGAAGGCTAGATGCCTCCTCGAATACTTTTCGTCTCACAATATGTAATTCTTGATCTACTGAAGAATATTGACTTTCAAATAAGAAGGTGGTTATAAAATTCTGAGTCATACCTTTCCAATCTGTAGTGATGAGGCACAACTCTGCTTGAAGGTACCAGTTGATAGGTGGCATGTCCAGTGTGTTGATGAATTTGTGTACCCATTGTTCTTGAGGGACGTTGCTCTTGGTTTTCTCATAGATTTGCACATGGTCCTTTGGGAAACTTCGACCTATGTACCGAACTTCACAACCTTCTACTTGTGTTGAGAACCGCACTGTCATCAAGGTACGACATTGTACCCAGTCTATAATATTTCTTTTATGTGTCCCCCACCATCTTGCTAGGGTTGCTTTCAGGGCCTCATCCATCACCAACAATCTTTGTTGCATTGGTACACTTTCTTCAAAGTCCTACAAGAAGGTTTTTACATGATTCATACCATCAAAGGTGGGTAAGTTACTTACTGTTGTGCCGATCCAATGAACTTCTATGGTTAATCTAGCACATATTCTTGTAGATACTTCATACATTTTATTCTTCCAGTTCTCCAGTGCTTCTTTTGAGTCTAATGAAAATGCGTTGTCACTTTTCCAACTTAGGTTTCCATCGGCCGTAGGATTAATGTAATTCTGTCATCTGGCTGTTAATTTATATATATTTTCCAGTTCATATGCGCGATCTTCTTCTATGATGGGCTCTGTGTATCGCTGACCTTCATCTGGATCTAAGGGTGCAATGACCTGAAGGCCATCTTTTTCAAAATTCATATGTCTCTTCTTTAAATCAACCACAGTGGAAGTATTGAAGGCCCAATAAATTCCTAACAGTGCACAGTAAGGGCATATGTCATCAACTATCTCAATTACCTCAAAATATGCAAATGTTCTTACTCCGTCGATGTCCACAGGGACATGTTCCAATCCTCCAAAGGGGATGACAGCTTGCTGATTCGCCATCCTAAGCCTGATAGGGGAATATATCAACTTCGATTTTCCCATCAGTGCCCAAGTTTGCTTCGTCATGACATTGACCTACGATCCTAAGTTGAGGACCACATAGTCTATATCATATTCTCTTGTTTGAGCATTCAAGTGTAATTCCTTATTTTTCCTTCTCTTTTTAGCAATTTGGTGTACTTCCCTATTCAGTAAGGGGTCAGTCTTTCCTAGCTCATACTCTCTGATTAAATTTTTTAGTTCTTGGATAGCGCTCTCATCCTGAATCAACTTAACACAAGTATATAGAAATTCCATGAGCTTGCTTACCTATTTTCGTTCTCTTGGCGAAGCAAACTGATCAAATTCCTGAGGCATTCCATACTCTCTTACTTCTGGTCGTGTCTTTGATGAAGAACCTTGGTCTCCTTTGAACTCTTTTCTTGCTTCCTTAAATATTTTTCTTTCTTTCTTTGCATCAAAGGTTTGGGTCTTCTCTGCAACTTTCCTGATTCCCGAGTCCTTTGCAGTCTTTCCTTGGGTCAGTATGTCTTCTCCTGTAATAGAGCTTCCTCTAGTAATAACAACGATTCTAGGGTCTTCTCCGCAAGGTTCATCTTTGATCAATTGTATCTGTGGGTTCTGCTGAGGTCCTCGTTTCTCTTGAAGTTTAGCCAACAATGCTAGACATTCCTCATTAATGTGTTCGAAAGAGTTGCAATAGTTGCAAGTGGTACAAGGGTTCTGAAAATCCCTTTCCAAGTGTCCTGGCTGTGCACAGTTATAACAGATGATCTGTCCTCGGCCTTGACCCATACCTCCTCGTCTAAATCCACTGCGAGGATTGAATTTTCTTCTCCTAGAGGATTTGTACTACGTAGTGTTTCCTTCTTGTTGTACTTCACCTTGAATTTTGTATATATCTCTTGACCTTTCATGCATGAGATCATAAACCCTAAAATCCCTATCATCATGTCCCACGAACTTACAGAACGTGCAATACAAATTTGTGGGTGTTTGAACATATTTTTTCATGTAATAGCACTCACCAGTACGATGTCTATTTCGACATACCTCGCACCAGGGTAAGGTGACTTGCTTCAAAGGACTTGGAGCTCCAGAGGCCAAGTATTCATGGAATAAGGGACAATGTTCCTTGTCATGGCCCTTTGATCTACATTTGACACACCAAATGTCTTCTCTTTTATATTTTCCCTTGTCTTTCTTCATATCTTCGACCTGCAAAGATAAGCTAGTTAGTTGACTCAAGATATGACTCATACTTGAGCTGGATTATCCCATAGGGGTTGATTCTAGCTTCATGGCGATCTCCAGCGTGTCAGCCTACAAAGAAATCTTCTACTGCATCAGAGGAACTCTGATGTGTGGTAACAAAGCAACAATGAACCACTCTTTGTTCTTCTCATCTGGGATCTGAAAAGTCAATCAGCCTATCAATGTCTTGAATCTCTGGTCGAATTCCCAGACTGGTTTGACTATCTTCTACTTGATCTCTTTCATCTCTGTAATATATTGTGACTCTAACTTGGGGTTCTTGAACTCGACAATCAACACATTCTTGATCTCGTTCAACGACTTAGACTGTGCAAGTTTTTGGACAAGCTTCATGTACTAGCTTAGTGCGCGATCACGAAGGGTAGTACTAAACTAGGTTCTTTTAATAGCTTCATCGATGACATTTTTAATATTCCATACGGATTCACACAGGAACCAATGCTGATTAGGATCTTCAGATCCATCTCCCCTAAATATTGGGAGTCTCATCTCATATGCCATAGATATTCCTAGGTTTCCTGTCTGAGTATGTGGTGGGATACTAGTAATAGTACTCTGAACGGTCTGGTAACTCTGATTACTCTGATTGTTCAATGTTGTTGAACCAACAGGTCCAGTATTAATTGTACTTGCTTCAATAATATACATAGTTCCTGAGGTTTCTGGCTCATCCTGACGAGGTTCTTCAACTTCCTCTTCCTTTTCCCTAGCGAGTTCTGAATGCTCTTCATCCATCAAATCTGCCTCTTCTCCACTGTAGAAACCCTCGTCTCCGTAGTTATGCTTGAACAGGTTTGCAATATGAACTTCTCTGAACACTCTCCCACTTCGCGCATGTCCAGCCTCTGTTTCGCTATCGTTGTCCGAATTTTTGAACATTAGCCTTTTCAAGTCCGATCGATCTACTGTATCTTCAAGATGTTCTTCTCATGCAACAACATCTTGATTCTCAACTTTGGAAAGTGTAAAAATTTTCCTCTGGGTCCCTTGAAGAAATATCTCTTGGCTTGGCTATATGACTCTACTCTATCAACAACAAACTTGGTGATGTAGCCTCCAATGGTGCTATCAAACCAGTGATCTATTGCTCTTGCCGCGACGTTGTCAACCCTCTTGACCTTCTTGATCAGTGTCGACATCCAAACTACATGAGGTCTATATTTGACCTCAAATTGGGTATCCGCCAACTTGGCTAACCACTCATACAATTCCTGATGGATTCCTCCAAAGAATATCTCATGTATATCAGTAAAAATATGTCTCTCCAACCAATCCTCTGTACTAAGATTAGGGTTCTTGTTCTGGGCTTCAGGGAATTCCTTTTCTTGATCCTATATCCACTTTTGAATATTTGTCTTTGATGGAAACCACCTTGACATTACCTCATGAAGATTCTGGTCCTGACAATGGAACCATTTGTTGGCATAGGGGCAGACCCAGGGTTCAGCTCCAAGAGCGCACCAACAAGCCCTAACTATTGGCCCTTTCGGCTACACCTGCGAAGCAGATGCAGTCTCACCCGAAGCAACTATGGGGGGGTTGCAGGACAAAAATGTCTACAACCAAGGGGAATATCAAGTGGATCCAATACTAGAAAAATACAGCATGCATATATCACTTATCAGCTTATATCTATCCCATACATCTATCAGATCTACCACAACAATGCAATAACAATATATCAAGGCAAAATAACACAACATTAATTACAAACACAAGACAGATATACGTGGTTCACCCTCTCTCTAGGGCTACGTCCACAGAATTGTGCTTTATGATATATTAAGATGAAATCATACAGTTCTGATCTGCGCTCTTAGCCAACAGATCTTCTCTCTTCTCTCTATCTCTCCCCTCCCTGCGCACCTAGCTGAAGGGTTGATCTTCGCACCCCACTGAAGATATTACAATACCAGAAGGATATTCACTTAGCACTTCTCTCTCTCACTACAATAATCACTAATATCAAACAATACAACTATATCCAACAACCTCGAACCTGAACGAACCCTCTTCCCTCATATAGGTTCTTATTTATACGTTACAATCACTCACTGACATCCTTAGGTTGAAACCTAGGTGTCAAAACCCTAGGTGTCTAAAACCCTAGGTCAACTTGACCCGCGTTTTCAGGGCTTTGCCAACCTGTCTTTCCTTCCTTCTCACGCGGTACTCCAAAGCATATAACAATGGATTTTTTCGCTTGCTGAGTCGTCCACGGTCCTTCTTCCTTGCTGACCTGTCATCCTCGATCTCCTCGTCCAACGACTTGCTTTCTCGGGCTTCACTCCGTCTTTTTTTATCTTTTTCTCACTTTGACCCAGTAACAGTCACCATGTCTTCTGCAAAGTTCTCATTTTGCCTTTTCTCCCTTGTTCTTTGCTTGCTTCCCTAACCAAGGTTCAACAGACGGTTTTTCGGCACATGGTTTTTGCCAATGGTTTTCTATTTCTGGTTAAGGAATTAGGGTTGTTGACTAATCCAAGTCACTGGGTTAGGGTTTTGGATGCCGCTGGATCCTATATGTATATTGTATTGTAAACAATGTATCACTATGAATGAATATATAATATGTTGGTTTTCCCAGTTTGGGTTTCCAGGGGAAAAATCTATGTGTAGTGTTTGTATTTTCTATTGTATATTTTCTATTCTTTTACCGAAAATATGTTTGTAATAAAATTGTACAAGGTTAAAATCTACATTTCCCATTGGTAAATGTCACCATGCTTCATCCCTTTGTTGATAGGGAGGGCCCATACATCCAACCCATACCATGCATCATCCCTTTTGTTGATACATATGGGTATCCTCTTTTGTCATAGATCCACCTTTGCCACCTGCACCTTCGAGTCTTACATGTATTTACACACCCATTATTGGCCCCCCTTCTCTCACCTCTTTCCATATATTCACATCCCTCCTCCAGTAGAACATCCAGGGCTACTAGCTTGGCCTGACCATCCTAGAATCAAAAGACAAGAAGCGAATGATACTCTCTGGATGAAACCTTAATTCTCTTTAGTGCTTGATGTTTGGTGGTGGGCCTTAAGTAAATCCTTTATTCCCCTCCACAAGCACTAGTGAAGGTTCCATAGGGAGCATCTAGCCGCATGCAATCCAACTCCATCTTTAACCATGTGGCTTGCGTTGGTCATTCATGGACCTAAGTCGAGTTGCAACTACAACTTGCATTGATGATTTTCTCTTACTCAGGTTTGGTCGTCAACACAACTTGTTTTGACGAACAATGATTTTATCTTACTCCAACTGTCTGCCTTTAGAACTTTAATAGTTGTCTCAAGGACGAGCCAGATAATAGTGTTGGGGGCCTGTTGTCACCCAAAGTTTTGGGTTTATTTTTGTGCACGCGCACAAACAAAGTTGTGTGCACTCATTCCATAATTTTGCATGTACCTAAGGAAATGCGCGAGGAATGACATAGAGTGCGCACCAGACTAAGTTTTGTTAGTTGTGCGCTAAGCTTAAAGACTACCAAGTATTTGCTAGTTCTAGTTTTGTCAGTTGTGCTGGAAAACAAGAAGATGCCTGCCAGAATCAAGAAATTAATCATCGAGAAATCTCTGAAAATGATTACTTCCAGTAGAATACAAAGATGTGGGATGACCAGAGAACGATTTGGCCATGAAGTTAATATTTCCCTTGATGCAGGGAGTCTATGTGGAGCGTTGACAGGCACCAAAAGCATGTGAGGAAGTTTTATTAGACAAACAAGTGGAGTTGAGTAGAAAGAGATAACGCTCCCCAACAGAGAAAGCTATAAAAGGAATCTCTAACATTAGAAATAGAGTTATCTTAGCAAACTAGCTAGTGAAACTAGTTGGACATCGAGAATAAGAGGTTCATTGAGTCTTCACTTTTTAGCTCACTCTGATCCTGTTGTAATGTTGTAATGATTTGAATATAATTCTATGTTTATTATATGTCTGATTTTTTAGCAAGGGTGCTTGGTACAACATGTTGTAATTATGAGGTTTTATATAGAAAATATATGAAGTTTTATGGCTGTCATATGTATCTATCATGTATGATGTATAAATATGATGAGATGGAATGCTTCTTGTAATAAATATATGACAATTTTGATCCATTATGTGTTTGTTATCTATGATTTGAATATGTGTGTGTATTGTTTTAATTCTTAGTCCTAATAGTTTATCATACATGAGTTGCATGGATGCCAATCCTAATGACTTTATGTGTGTTTAACCTTCATCCCTGTAACAAGAAACTATGGTCTTTATGATCCTCTCTACATCTCGGGTGAGACCTTCATTTTCCTTGGTTGAGGATTGATATATCAGTGCTTTGGGGTTTTTGTTGGAAAACTATGGACAAACCCTGGGTATAAAACTCCCCAACATTAAGAAGGACTACATGCGTGAACCAAAAACACCCAACATAGTATATAAGCAGTTGACGAAAATGCTGGTCACATCCAAGGAAGGCAATGAATACCACCTCTAAGATGGATTGTTGTACAAGCTCGATAAACTATGTGTACCTCAGGGGAGACAAGTTCAATTGATGAAAGAAGTACACATCTAGAGTTGCTGAGAATTTTGGTGTGATAAATATTGTGGAAAACCTACAATGGTATGTGTATATTGGCCAAAGATGTAAGAGCATGTGGACAATTTTTTAATAGGTTGTGTTCTTTGTAGCACTAGCAAGCCAAGTAACCGAAACATTCCCACATGCCATCCTCCTCAATTGATAATAGTGGGCTATACCATGTGCCATGATCCCCCATTCATTCTTCTCATCAACTGCCTTGATGTTTTGAGGTGGCCAGAGATTATATTCCATCATGTGAAATCATGGTTTTAGGTTGCAATTCTTCATTGTCCAAGTTAACAACCAATCTTCCCACCCACTTGGGCTAAACCCAATTAACTCACAAGTTGTTATTTATTTAAATGATTTATACAAGTTTAAATATATTCTATCTCTGCATCGGAATCTTTGATCCTGTTTCTAACTTTTTGCTCAAATGAATATTCCAATATTTTTTTACCTCATTCTCCGTTCTTCCGGGCACATGCCCCGCAATCAATGACCATCTGTGAAACAAATAGGCAACATTTTCAATTTCATGAACGCATCTCAAAGTTAAAACATGAATCGACATATCCCATATTTATTTATTTTACCGATTTCCAAGGAGTTTATGAAGCCTTATGATCAATTCTTCTTCATCTGCGGAAATATGGCCAAGCTTCATGTTTGGCCTCAGATAATTCATCCACCGCAACCTGCAACTCTTTCCACTGTGCATCAAACCTGAACATATAAATTGTTTAAAGTATTAGCCATGCTTCTATGGATGGATCATTCCGGTTCCAACTTGTTTATTCGCGATTGTTCAGTTCTGAATATGTGAATTTATATATATGTGAATTTTTATCCAATATTTTAGCAACCATTCACATTTCAAACCTAACACAATCGCTATTTATTCCAAAAATAGGTAGGTTGGAAGTAGACTGGTCAAATTTCCAACCTACACAATCACTATTTAAGCTAGTTATATCTAGGATCCGCATAGTACGTAGTGTTTTTTTAATGTTTTTGAGGCTGGGAGAGCTATCAACAACTTAGGCTAATAAACTAATGCAACAATTTTCACAATCATCTTAATATGGATCTAGGTTGGGAAAAACAACCAACAAAATCCAGAGAAACCTAATTTGGGTAATGGATGAACAAAATGCTTACCCTCTTTTAGTGTGATAGTATTCCAACATTCTACACCATGAGTTTCGACATACTTCTTCAAAACCATATCTTCATCAGGTGACCAAGAGCCTCAATTTAATGAAGATTTGGAGGAGCATGGAGCTTGGCCCATGATGACAGAATATTAATCGATCTAAATCTCAACAATACGGAAATGGCAACTTCAAAACTATTGGAAATATGTTCACAAATACAAAATGTAGCACAGGGGCTATGAAGGAGGCTAAGATCAATACAATGACACATATATATCTCTCTTAGAGTTTTTCATAGATATTTTGGTTCTCCATTTATAGGTCACGGTTTCAACAAATGTAATGGAATTGAGTCAAGACTTAGAATAATGCTAGAGATATTAACATAGATTAAGCAGCCATTCATATAGATTTGGCCATCTGAGATTAACGTGGAATATGGAAAGCAGAACTCGCGCCCAAATGCAAACAAACAGAATGTGAGAATGTCTTATCTGCTCTAAGGATCTGTGCTAATTGAGAATGGAATTTCGTGGACCAGTCTTGAGGATCACATGAGCAGAAAAAGGAATTTTGTGGACCAGTCTACACCTAGAGATACCATGCACTACCAAATACCCAGGTTGATGGAAGGCCTTTGAAGCCTCAATTCAACATCTCCGAGACACAATACACACTCTGATATTGATCATGAGCAGTGCAGGGATACCTACTACACACATATAGTTAAGTTCAACAACAACTACTATCACACCATCAACACATCGACCTTGCAAACACATCAACCTTGCACCTCCTAACTTTATTCTTACATGCATGGCACACCTTAACTTCTCATTCTGATGCTAGGTTAGGAATTATCACTTGGAGTCACTAGGTTGGGTATTATTACTTGGAGTCGCCATATTCTTCACCACAACAATACTTTATATAGGGATTAACATTTCCGCAGCATAGACATATCCTAACAACCAATAATGTGCATCTAAATTCTCAACACAACATGTTCTTTCCAATTTCTTTCCTCCCCCAACCACTTTTATAATTAGGAGACATGGGCTTTACATCAAAACTTTCATGGTCTTACTCATATTTGTACCACATTTGCTATCCCATTCATATGTCTACAAACCATCACTACCTCACCATAACACCTCCTAGGTCTTCTCAGCTTACATTAGGTATCCCTCATGACATTGCTCTCACCTATACATGCTGAATCTTTTTAGAATGCTTCTCTACTCAGATGACATATATCATATCTATATTTGCTATAACATATATGTGATCCTTATTCTTTGTATTTGTGATAACTAATTGATTCCTATGAAAATATGCATTGATGCTCTCCATTGTCTACTACTCAACCCTACTACACCGCTCTATACAAGGTCCAGTCAAAGCTTGGCCTTTTATCTCTTATAGTACTTTTCCAGCATATTAGTAGGTTTTAGCATTTGAAGAAAAGTGAACACTTTCAATTTAAATTGAGAGGAATTGATATATAAGGTGGCTGTCTTCTTCTATCACAATTAACTTAGCTAGCCATCCTAGAGAATGAGGGAGCGTTTCCCTTGAGGGAACAACTTTCTAGGGGCTTTTTGCATTTATTAATTAATTGTTGTGTTAGTTGGTTAGTTATTTAGGGCATCACTTTCTAGATTTTTTGTTGTGTGCATGTCCATATTATATTCATTTCCAATTTTTAGTGACTTACATTATTAGATTAGGGTTTTGGAATTAGAGAGCTATGTAAATCTAAAAGAAGGGATTTTTCCTTATTAATAAAATGGAGCAAGTTGTTTTGAACCATTTTAATTTCTTGTTTTTCTCACAGTTTTATATCTTCTTTAAATCAACAACAAATTTTGTCTTGGTTCTATTTCTAATTTGTGTTAGCTTGCAAGGTGTTTTTTTATCAAAAAGACAAAACATGCAAGTACAATTATATCAAAACTTTACCACATTTTGTTTCAATATAATTTTTATTCCATTTGAAAAAATGATTCTCATGTGATTGAGGTATATAAGTTTTTGTCTTACATTTTTTTAGGTAGTTTCTACAATTCAATATGAAAGAGATGTGTAAATTCTTTTGTATTCAATATGGAGTTGACAAATGATATTTAAAATTATATATATTAATCACAAAAAAATTAATTTATAGACCATAAAAACAAATACAAAATTACTTATTTTATTGATATCAAAAAATATATGAAAATGAATCAATTTTCTGAAGATAAAAGATTTTTTTTTAATTGAAAAAACTTAAAAAAATATTTACACCTAAAAAAATCTAAATCTGATCTTTTTAAACTTATGATAAATCTAGACTTACTATCTAAAACTTTCATTCACTCATTTTTAAATTCCAACCTCTATCTATGTACTTATGGTCTTGTCAACTTAAAGATAGGGTTGATCTTACAACAAGTGCCCTTCTTCACTTTCAAAGAATTGATTGGCACATTATTGATGGCTTCTTTGTATTCTCTAGTTTTTATGAGTTTTTATTATATATAATGGTATAAATGAATAAAATAATTGGTATATACTTTAATTTATTTAATTTAATAAATATGAAAAATAAAAAAATAAAACATGTTTTTAAATTATTTTTAGATTTAATATTTTAATTTTGTTTTTTATATTGATATTTTAATTTTTTAAATAAATGTTGATTTATTGATATTTTATTTTTTAAAATAAAATAGTTAAAATATAAAATAAAATTAAAAATAAATATTTGTTAATAATAATAATAATTTAATTTTACTACTAATCAAGTTTAGTTATTTGACTAGTAAATTCTAAAGAAGTATACATACTTTATTTTTTTAGGATTTGAACTTTTAACCTTTTAGGAAGAATACATTTTCTTTTTAAACAAGAACACAAAAAAATGTTTCTCAATTATACTTCTCCAACCTCTTAATTATGATGAATGTTGTTTTGTATATTTCTTTAAACATATAACAAATAAAAATACATGATAATATATTAGTTGAATCCCAACTTTAATATGATGAAATCATACTAAATTTTTGGTTTATATTATGAATTCATTTTTAAAGGTTATGATTAGTTCATTTTTCTATAAATGTATATAAATTTGTTTTAAAAATAATTTTGGAAGAGTAACTAGGAGGGATCAAATTGAAGTTGTCATTGTGGTAGAGAGCCCTCTAGCTTATCATAGAAAGACATAAAATTATTTCCCATACAAATAAAAGTTAAAATAAAAATTCACTTGTCAATATTTTTTTTTTTAAGTAAAAAAGCAGGTCCTAGTATATTGAAATTGCAAAGTTACAACGTGGCATTGAGGTGCCAACTGTCCCCCCTGTTAAGGAAATCGAGATAGCTGGCCATTCCAAGCTAGCTTCCAAACTCAAAATATTGGGCTGCCACCCTGCCCGAAGGAAACCAAGGTGCATGGCTAGTTTTATCAATAGTTTGATCATGCCTATGCTATCGCTACCATTGCTATGAGCTAGAAGAGCTACAGCTCTGTTATACATCAAAAAAAGAAAGAGTTTTGAGTAGTGGTTGAACAGGAGAACCTATTAACCGATGTCCTCATGGTCGCCCTTCTCCTTGCCGCGTCTAACTAGAATGGCGTAAACCTGAGCGCAGGTGGGGCATTGTCGCCTTAGGGTGGCGCTGGAGTAGGCGGCGTACAACATGTCCAGGCGTTGGTTTATGCAGACGACTCTAAAGATTTGGTCGTCCACCATGCTGCGGACCTTGAAAATCAGATTCAGGTGCTTCGGGTGAAGAAGTGGTGGCTGGTGTTGCGATTTTTTCTCTTCGTCCTCCTCCTGGTGTGCTTGCTGCTCGCGCTGCGACCTTAATTCATCAGGAGCTTTGTAGATGTTTTCTTCGTTGCTTTCCGACATCTCTTCCTCTATCAGACAAGTTGTGAATTCCTCAACTGGAGTGTCACTGGGACCGTGTACAACTCTTGGATTGGGAGTCAGTGCATCTTCTCCAAAACACGCAGGGGGTTCCAGTTGTCCGAAACCATGAAAATGAGACTTTCAGAAAGATTTTGGGGGAATTCCTCCGGAGGAATCTTCTCAACATACGTTCTAGGAGGCATTCCTGTTCCTTTGGACTCCCTGGGTCTCTTACGCTTGGCTAAAATCAGAGATCGCTCAAACTTCTTTTGCCTTTTCCGTCGTGAGTCGACTGCGTACCACCTTGCGCCTCTGCGAGGCCTTCCCCTTGCTCATGGCATGTTTAGAACTAGAACTAGAGCCAGAATGCCCCTTGCGCTATTGTTCTCGCTCTGCTCTGTAACCTTCCAATACATCCCAAAGCCACCGAGAATGTTGATAAGGGAGAAAATGGTGGCTATAGCCATTAAGGCTGTGGTCTTAATGCTCTGGCTGACCGGTCTCCTCGCGCGAGTGAGAGGCCTCATCAAATGGTGGAGGCCGACTGAGTTGATGCCCATCATAAATATCAAGGATATGAGGGCGGATGGCCACCATTAATGGCCCCTCTTGGCGCTGCTCCACATACCCCTCCTGCTCCGCGTGACACCCCATCCGGGGAATTCACTTGTTAATATTGAAATAAAGATTATGAATTTTTTTTTAATTGAAAAGTAAAAAAAAAATTCATAATATGTTTTACTTATCATTATTTTTTATAGATTCTCTTATTTTATTAATCATTTTTCTCTACCCTAATTATTATTTAAAAAAATATTTATATATACTATGTCAATTAAAAAAAGAATGGTTATCATTTTTATGCAGTACAATCCCATTTTCATGAACTTCATTAAAAAAATTTGTTATCATTTTATGTAATATGATCTCATTTTCATGGAACTCATACATACATTAAACTAAAGATTAATAATAAGCAATAAACTAAAGATTAATAATAAGCAATAAAATTCGGGAATCAAATACCTTAATTACTTGAATTTATGAGCATTACCTACCCATCCTCGGCTGCGCGTTTTCTTCTGCGCCGTCCATCTTTTACGACTGAGCGTCTTCTACAAGGTTCATGTTCTATACTTGCACATTTTCTTTTGCATGGTAAGAGTTGGTCTTGTTCTACCTAATTGCACATTTTCTTCTACACTCTAAGAGTTGATCTTATTTGTAACTTAATTTAATTTATTTCATAAGTGTAATGATTTAATTTATTCTATGCACATGACTTTTCATTGTAAAACAGGTTAGGGGCGGTTGAAATTTTTGTAAAGCTGTTAATGAGTGTCATTTAAAAAAAAAAATTCATATTTTATAAATAATTATAAAAGAAATGATGTGAACAGAATTTTTGATGTTGTGGAATAAAAATTTATAAATACGTAATGATTTTCATTTTTTAAATTTTTACTAAAATTTATTTGATTTTTCAATGTGATCAATGAATTAGTATAATCATTTTTCATTTCACTTAACAAATATGAATATGTGATCTTATTTATATTTATATTGAAGTATTATTCCATATTTTTATTGTAATATTTCATATTTATATGAAATTTCAAACATATATAATAATGGATAATGAGGAGTAAGAATTAATATTTATTTTTATAATAAGTAATATGGATTGAATAATGTATTTAAAATATAATTATTTTGTTAAATAATAAATATTTTATTTATTGGATTTTTTGGTGTAATAATCACTGTAATAATGGGTTAACATGTTCACTTTGAGAGAATTGAACCCGGGTGGAAAGAATAAAAAACATGCTACTCAACTACCTGAGCTATGAACCCAAGACAACAAAGAAAACTAATATTAACAAAGAGATATGCAACAAGTCCTTGTTTTTTGAGTCAATGTAAATAGGGTATAGTGAATTTTTTTTGTATGGAATTAGGATTTTTGATGTTGATTTGATGGAACGTCTGGGGCATAGTGCAAGTTCTATGCATGATTAGTAGCACTTTTTTGCCTACTATGTAATTGAATTGAACATGGATAGTGATGCACTACACAAAAGATCATGAAAACAAATACTTGTCTGTGGAAAATGATGCTCAATTGGTTGCGGGTTCAAGTTTTGCAGTGCCCATCTTATGTCGATCCAATGCTATATCATGTGTGTCATGGCATAGCTGCATTGCGTGTTGGGGTTTCTTACACCATTTAGCCGTGGGACCAAACCTTGACCTTAAACTTTGAAGTAGCTCCAATTCACATGGTCAACCTCATGAGAATGAAGTAGCTCCCGCTAATTAATCTGGTTACGATGATTTGCAGCAGTTGTCAAGGGACACTCCAACACTTCTAGAGTTCAAGAAGGGAATCTGTGAGGATGCCCTTGGTCTTGTGTTCGACTCCTGGAACCAGACCTCCCTCTACTGCAATAGTTTTCCCCATTACGTGGCAGAGATTCAGTGCTTGGGTGGACTCATTATTAATATTGATAAACTTGATATCGTAGGGACATCAAGCTTCGATCTCTGAGTTGGATGAAGATGCTAGAATTGTTTTTAATGGGGTGAAATCATGAAGATGGGTGTCTATTTTGTTTGTTTTATGAGAAAAAAAAAACTATATTTTCACAAGTTCTTCAACCTTCGGCATACAAAAGTATTTTTTTTATTTAGAATTTCACTTTACAGTAAAAAAAAAATTGTGAAGAATTTTGTTAGCTTTCCAATGACTATTTTTCATTTTTTATTTATTAAGATTTGATATGTCAATTTGACAATTGTTTAACAGTATGTTCCTTAAACATGAAATGAATGACAATGAATTATTTTTTCCTCCAAGAATGTATCTATTATTAAAATTATGTTTTTAACAAACAAAATATACTGCAACAATCTACAAAGACTCTATTTTATTATGACTATAATTTTGAATCTAACAAATGAATATTATAATTTCTATAATTTTTTGAAGTTGACCAAGCTGAAAATGTTGCATATTTTAAACATATGTTTTCCTCCACCTTGTATCTATCTTAATTTTTACTTAAAAGTAAAATCTAAAAATACCCTTTTGAAAAGAACAGTTTAAGGATTATGAATATAATTTTTTCTAAATTTTTCACTGTGTATTTTTAGAGATATAGATATTTCATTTCACTGAATCATAATGTATGCTGGAAATATTATGCAGTGACTTTAAAAAAAATAAAAATAAAATTAGATACAAATAATGAAAATGAAAACAAATTATAGGAATTGAAAGTAGATTCAATTTTGCAAATGCTGGTGTCATTTTCAAAACCAAATTCTGAGCATTTGCAGGAGTCCGCAACCTCCAAAGTTCAGGTAATCTTGGGGGAATTCTTTGGTTTCTGTATACAGTCCCAATTTCGCATTTTCGACCGAAAGAATATTTTGGTCGAAACAATATTCTTTCGGCCGAAATACTAAATTCTAATGGAAACCATCAAAACTAAATGGTTTCCAAGGTTTTTGGCTGAAAAAACCTTGCTTCCACCGAAAGATGGATAAGCGAATTCCGTCGGTCAGAAAAAATGAAAAGACACTTCATATCATTTCATTTTGCGCCAAATCGTATAAATACGCTTCCGGCCGAACACATTTAACACAATTCATCGCTTGTTTGATGGTTTTCTAGAGCACCTAAACAAAGTTTCGAATCATCTTTTTGGTTTTTGTTGAATAAGGTAATCGATGTTTGTTCAAGTTTTTATTGGAATAACCATTTGTATGTTGAAAGATAAATGTTGAGCATTTTTTCAAGGTGAAGCCTTTGTTGAACATATCTTTTACAGATAACTATAAAAGTCACGGGAAACAAAATTTTGCGCAAGAGAAAATTTGATCGCACTCGAGATGATACTCACCATAATGAACAAAGGAAAGAGCATTATTGGAGAAAGAAACGAGAACGTGCAAATATTGAAGAAAGAAACAATGATAATGTAAATAGAGATTTTCAACAAGAAGAAGTCCAACTAGATATGGATGCACATATTGTCTATATTAAAAGTATAGAATTCAAATTTAGAATATTGTTTAATGTAATTGATTGTAATTACAATTTGTTGTTTTTCAAAAAACATAAATAGATTTCTCTCATAATGTCGAAGAAGACGTTGAAACCAAAATTGAAGCAGAAGACGAAGCACCTATAGGTATGTACATAAATTTAGATAATACAAGATGAACACTTGTATATATAGTTTAGTAAATTTATGTTCTGGTTTTGTTTTTTAATATAAACTTTAAATTGAAATATGCAGGAGAATCTATCAACATTGATGATGAAATATTAGAAAATGTTGATACTGAAAAATTTGGGAAGAAAAAAACTAAGCATTATATAAAATATCGAACTAAGAATATGTATAATACTTTTTTCAAAGATGAATCAATAACAGTACAAGCTCAAATTTTACTCTGTCTAATAAAGTCAAGAAAGTTAAAAGAAGCTACATCATTATTGGGTATTCAAAATTCGACAAAAGATACAAAGGTGAAACAGAATGTCTTTGACAATATAACTAGTGTATTAAAATCTTTTGGAAAATCTCAAAAAAAAGATGTCAGTGTTGCACGTAGAGCGATACAAACAACAGTTGTTTCATCTAGCAATATTAAAGATCGTTTGACACGACACATGGCAAAAACGATGGGAACGTCAAGAAAAACATTGCTCAAACATAGAAAATTTCGATTGCAAATGGATGCAAATGATGAACTCACTTGTTGGACAGTGATTTCTAGACAACCCTACAAAGATAGACTTGCGCAAAATGTTAAAGAATTGGCCCGTAATTGTTGGTTGGCAGAATCTTGTGTTTCATCACATACAAGGGATGTGTTGTGATGAAGAATAACACTAAAACAATATGAAGAACATCCAAAACGTATATTTCCAATGACAAAAATAGAATTGTTCAATAAGTTCAAAGAAGAGCACAAAGAAGTTAAAAATTCCATCAATACATTTGTGCAACAAAAACCATGGTTTGTTAGACCCATCAATGTTCTTGACACTTGTTGTTGTCGTTATCATGTGGAATTTGAGTTGTATTACAACACTTTTTTTATTTTGGTAAAACTTTATGGCCAAGTTCACCTCCTCCTTCCACATTCCATGCTTTTATATATGAAATTGTATGTGAAAGAGAAGGTGATGATTTATTTTACAAAAAAAAATTTGTTGGTGGAAAGAAATGTGATCATTGTGGAAATCTAAGTTTGTTTCACTCAAAGTATAATATTGATATGAATGATCAATCATTTTCTAATATAACAGTCAATTGGAAGAGATATGAATATATCAACAACACAGCTCCACATTTTTCAAATGTTATTTCCAAAAGGATTGATTTGAGAGTAGATAAAATCAGTGTGATAGATTTTTTGAAGAAATTTGAGGAAGAAATTTATAAATACACCAAGCATTCACATAGAGCTTGATGGAAATACCTACAATTCAAACAATCCCGTGAAGTGTTTCCACCAGGGACAATTTTGTTTGTAGTTGATTTTGCAGAGAATTACACATTCGCTGCACAAAAATAAATACAGAGTGAATATTATCATTCTGATCAAGTCACAATATTTGTCCACGTTCTATATAGACATACTCAACGGATTCTTGATAACATAGAAAACACCAACGATAATCGACATGTTATTAAAGAATATCACTTTTATATAAGTGATGATCGAGAACACGACACACATTATGTACAACATTGTTTTGATAAATTTTATGATTTATTGAAAGAACACAAAATTAGATTCGATCGACATTGGATATGGTCAGATGGGTGTGCAGGTCAGTTCAAATCTTCGCGATCATTTTATTGGTTATGTCGTCCTCATAAAAAATCAAACATTACACATTGTTAGAATTTTTTTTAGACTGGTCATGGAAAAGAAGAGCATGATGGTGTAGGGGCATGTGTAAAATGAGCACTTCGAAGGTATCAGATGAACCCTCATGTCGATTGATTTGAATCCGCTGAATAATTTTTTGAATGGTGCAAAATGGCGCTAAGCCATGAATATAATCCGTCAAGGGATGTGCGCAGGTGTGTCTATATATACATGTTACACATGTACACAAGATATTTTTATTTGAATGTGTTCAAATTTATATTCAATCTTCAATCAATTTCTTGAGAGATTTCAAGTTAACAAGTTCTTGTCTTGTGCACGTTTTTTTGGTATGTTGGAATTGAATATGTAAATAGATCAATCCCATATGATGCCAGTACAATACATGGGACACGAAAAGTACATTCAATTAAAACAAAATGTTATCAAAATGCATTTTCATTTGATAGAAGAAATGAGTCTTGTTTTTGTTCAGTTTGCATAGAGGACACAAAATCCATAAATATTTGTGAAAACGAAAATGCAGAATATGTTAAATCTTGGAGACATACCGAACTTAATGTAAAAGGGAAAATGCCACTTGCAAGCTCAGAGGAGATGGAATCAAATGAAACTATAGTGTCAGTTGGTGGCGATAGAGTTTTTGATCTTGTTAGAGAAGGTAATTTTTATGTTTAAATTTTTTCAAATAACTTGTAGATGTACTTGTGTGATAATCTAACACGAACTAATTGTTGTCCAATATATCCAATTATTTGTAGGAGATGTCTTTTCCATGGTTGCACCTATAGAAAACACTGAAAACATGAAATATTATTTGATGTGATGCACAAAACAAAAGATGAGGCTATTAGAAGATTTTGATGATAATGGTTTTATATATGAAAGAGGATCCATTGTATTGAACATATATGTTTTTCAAGAAACCCATCAAACTGATACTCATGTTCACTTTCAAGACTACCAGTCGGATGTCACAAGTTGTCAATATAGTCATTTGGTATGTGCAACGCGCATAAAGTTAATAGAAGTTCAATAAAGAAAAAACAAAAGTTAGAAAATGGAAAATGTCCAAAGTCGATCATGAACGAATAATTGAAGATGGAATACCATTACGATTTTTTTAAACAAGTGACACATGTACATTCCAGAATTTTTTATTTTGCATTGAAAGTACATGTATTTATGAATATCTAGGATTCTAGAATCATTTCCAGTTTAGTTTACTTTCATGGTCCATTCAATTAAGAAAAGTTGTATATCCCATGAACTATAAAGTTTACCAAACCTTATTTACAATTTTAGGAAATAACCTGTAGATTGTATCTAGGGAACCTAAATTGACCTATACTTTGGATGATTATACTTTAATTCTACAAATTATCCAAATCATATACACAAATCCTTTAATGCATGTAACGAATTTACTACATATAAGATAAATGCATTCATTATTTGCAATTTGATTGTTCAATGTTTTTTCATATGAAGATGATAACTTCATATCAAACTAGGATCCATTTACATGTCATTATAAGGGACTATTGATGGCTTAGAAAAACTTTAAATTTTGATAAATTTTAATATCAATATAAATTTTAATGAAGATCGCTTACTTATATTAAATTTGATGACTTGTTTTGACTATTTTCAACCATATTTCCAAATCAAACAAAATTTAAATTATAAGTGAGAAACTATAATTTTTATTTCACATTTTCTTGAATATTTCATTGTGAAATTTCATAAGAAAATATAAAATTTGACGAACTATAAAATTTAATTTTTGTTTCACATTTTATTGAATATTTCATTGTAAAATTTCATAAGAAACTATAAAATTTGATGATTTTTTTTTTTTTTTT
>SNQJ01S0001325.1:78986-99826 GCA_010110895.2 Picea sitchensis
TAGATCATCATATTCGACTACTATCTGATCCAAAGGGTAATAGAACATTATCTTCAACCAAATGCTTGTGTAAATACAAAGGGTAATAGATCATTAACAAGGGTCTTTCAAAGGGTATATACTCTTATCCAATACATATATGGATTTTACTTACTCTGATTAAGAGAGCTAAAGAAATGGAATCAACTTCATATCTTACCAGTCTGAGCTATGTGAATATTGCTATATAGTTAAGAGTGTACAAAGTCTCAATCTAAGGTATAGGCCACTGATCACAAGAATTGTTGAATCGTTTGACTTTCTAAACAGAGATGCAAGTTCAAATTGCATTTTTTGTTTTTTTGAATGAAGATGGAAGTTCAAATTGCATTTTTTACTTTCTTGAATGAAGATGCAAGTTCAAATTGCATTTCTGCTATGATCTTTTTGTTGTGTTTTGTTACATATTTCGGTGTATCTATTCTAGAGGTGGAGGGAATGACTACGGTGAATATGCTACCTATGTTTCATTGTTTGTTTTCTATTTGTTGAGTGCTATATTAATGCAATTTTTTCATAACATATTACAATGTAATATGCCATAACATATTACAATGTAATATGTTATAACATATATTACTATAACATATTACAATGTTATAACATATGCACTGATATTAAAATTGAAACATATGTACATATATTATAACCTATGTACAAATATTATACATATGCACAAATATTAAAATTGAAAACAAACTGTAAAATGTAAAATGTAAATTATGAAATGTATTTAAAACTGGTCTTTCTTCTAACTTTCTAAATGAGGCTTTGACATGAAATATTGGTCCATATTTTATCATTTTTTCTATTAATGCAAAGTGACTTTTACATATTTCAATGTTTCTGTTATGGAGGTTGAGGGAATGACTTCAGTGAATATACTGACTATGTTTCAAAGTTTGCTTCTATTTGTTGAGTGCTATATTAATGCAAATTCTTCATAACATATTACAATGTAATATGTTATAGTTGTTCAGTATATAAGAGCTAGTTATACCAAAGGTTTGATTTGGATCACATACTTTAAGCGAATAGGTTAATATATCACATATATAGAACGATAAGTTTATTAAGAGTCATCTAATTCAAGTAACTTTTATGCCTACTACTTCTCTACCATACTCCTCTTACATTTTTTATCCTATGTCCAAAATTGTTGTTGCCAAGATTGCAAAAGTCTTAAGTCTCAATTATAGTTTTATAATGGATATCATTGTTTTTGGGTTTCCTAGTAGCCTTGTCACACCCCGAGAATCAATCCTTCATAAAGTTTGACTTCTGCAAGTTCTTGGCAAATAGAATGCACCAACAGTTTTTAGATTTGGAAATGATACTCTAATATTACTTATGTAAAAATGGATTTATAAATTGAATTCCCGAAGATATGAAATTTTTATAAAATACAAAATGTTTGAAATGAAAAGTTGGATAGTTTGAAATTTTTATGAAATTTTTATAAAATACAAAATGTTTGAAATGATTGTGACTTCGCCACAGGGGGCCAGCCATGTGAACAAGCCATGGGCGTGCCTACGGCTTGACCACAAGGCTAGGTCCCCGGGGATAAGTCATAACCAATTTTAATAAGAGATTATCTATGCATAGAAAAACAGGGCATTTGAATCTAAATCTTTAACACGGGAGTGAAAGATAGTGGATTCGGCTCTTGGTTGACTGCTCAGGCACAAACTAATCACTTAAATTCTTACTCTATTCCTAATATTTGATTGTTAAATGTCTATATCAAATTCACTAAATCTATATTGTTTATAAATTTATTGTTTGTGGATAAAAATTCTCAAACTAGAGCTTTTTACAACTCTCGACCTAACTGTACTAAGATTTATATTTAAAGGAACATAAGAAAAAGATTTATATAAGAACATGATTTATATATGTACATGAACATGACTTATATAAGAACATAAGAACATGATTTATATAAGAATAGGAACAAATGAACAAATTTATATTTAAAGAAACAAAAAAACAGATTTATATTTAAAGAAATAGAAGAACAGATTTATATTTAAAAATAAAAATAAAATAGAAGAACAATTTTATTTGTAATATATTTACAAATCTACATTAAAAATCTACGAATTAAATTACATTACAAATCTATGAATTAAATTACAAATCTACGAATTATATTACATTACAAATCTACGAATTAAATTACAAATCTACAAATTAAATTAAAAATCAAAATTAAATTACAAATTAAAAATTAAATTACAAATTACAAATATCCACCCCAACCCCTACTCTTAACATCTATTTGAAACTTATAAATTGTACTCTTCACCCAACCCCTACTCCTCACAACTATCTGAATTTTTTTAAAAAGTTGCAAAGCAACTTGAAAAAAAAGGTTTTATATACTTATATAGTTGCATTTTGATCATCATATTTCATTATTGACTTTCGAAGCTGCGTTGTTTAATAAATTTCATTGTTTACTTCAGTAGGTCCACCTATATCCTAAGTTATTGAGAATCTTACTGTACAAATATAAAAATGGAACCTCATAATAAAGGTCTAACTTGTTCATTGATTTCTTGATGTTTGGGTGAAAAGAATCAACTTACTGTTGAGATAATATTTATGTAATCATTATTTTAAATCAATGTCTGTCTATCTCATTCTAAATGCAGGAAATATTTCATCTACCGTTTGATTCCAGAACATCTTAAAGAAAATATTATCTATTAAATATTATTTTTTAATTTTTATTTTAAAACAATGTCTGTCTATCTCATTCTAAATGCAGGAAATATTCCTTCTACCGTTTAATTCCAGAACATCTTAAAGAAAATATTATCTATTAAATATTATTTTTTAATTTTTATTTTAAATTTTGTTGTGACATGGTCGCAGGTGTCCAACTCTGTGGCCAAGCCACGGGCATGCCCTCGGCTTGGCCACAGGGCTGCCCCCCCGTGGCCAAATCACATTTTACGAGTTGTAACTTGGTCGCGGGGGGCCATCCCTATGGTCAATCCATTGGCGTGCCCACGACTTAGCCACAGAGCTGGACACCCTTGGCCATGTCATAGCAAAAATTAAATTAAAAATCAAAATAATTAATTTAAATTTAATTTCTAAATTACATATAAATTTAATTGAAATTCAAAATATGTACATACTTGTAGATCCAACGCCCGTCCTCCTGCCAACAGACTGCGCCAACAATTCCACCAACAGATCGCGCCAATAGACCGCAACAAATGACCGCAACTGACATCTCCGCCAACGACAGCTCTACCAACGACAAACGACAGCTCCAAATGATAGCAATGACAACTCCAAATGACAAACGACCTCAACAAACGAACAACTCAAATGAACGCTCAAGATACCGCTCAAACAAACGCAATGACTCAAGAGACCGCTCAAACAATTCAACAGACCTCATTATCACTATCACTTGCCAAGCGCTCAAAAGACTAGATAGTTACAATGTGTTGTTAATATATAAACATTTGTTTGACCGAAAGACTTTTTCGGCCGAAAGAATGTTTTAGACGAAATATACTATCAGCCGAAAAAATATTGCCGAATGAAAAAAATCCGTCTAGCTAAAATTCTACACGAATATCGAGGGAGTTGTCATTGTACTGTTCAATTTGACGTTCAATGGTTCAGCCGAAAAAAATATCTTTCGGCCGAAAAAAGAAATTAGTTCGGCTGAAAAAACATCTTTCGGAATTTTGGAGATCCGATTGTCCCGAAAGTGTTACCCAGCTCCATAAATTTACCCAATGGACAATAATTCATTCTTCGTTAAGTTGATATTAGAACTGACACATTGAATTCCAACAATTGTCACTTCAACATTAATCTTTGTTGTCCCAACAAAAAATCTATCAAGCACTGATCCCACAAGTAACCTATTTAAAAATTTTATGGCACAATAGTTGAAGTTGTTAGAATTGGATTATGTGTAAGGTATCTCCAGCTTGATACTAAAGTCATATTCTACTTCTTTCACTTACTTTTATACCATAGTTTTGAAATGCATCTAGTTCTCATTTTTTTATAGCAATATTAACCATGCACAAACATGTATACAATACCATGAAATGAACAAACAAACCTCTATCCATATTGAAATGTTTGTTATATAAATAGCTCCTTCTGGGAAGTGAATAAATACATGCAAAATCACAGAGCATAAAGTCTTTTCTTATTTTATATGGATATACTTATAAATAGTCAACAAAAACGTGTCCAAATACCATGTAATGAACAAATGCTTGTCCATATTAAAATGTTTATCATGAAAACAACTCATTTTGGGGAAGTGAACAAATAAATATTAAATCATTGTAAGTTATGCTTACACATCAACCTTCCATGAGACATATCTTTAAGTTATGCTTACATGTTAAGCTTCAATTAATTTTCTCATTAGTTTTTTTTCACTATGGAACGTGATTACTACCATGTTGTTGATTCAATAATCACCATAATGACGAAAGATTGAATCTCATTATGTGAAGTTTGTCTACTGTGTGGAGAATAGTTTTGGAAGGGAAAATAAAGGATTCTATTGCAAATGGGGTATGGATGAGGGATTTTTTAATCATCTATTAAACTATATATCATCAAAACTAAATCATTTTTGGGAAGACATTGTCTCTTTGTCGATTGCATATGAATTTGTTGAAACGCCAGGTTTTGATGGTTCATCACACTTCTCCTGGAATCAGTCGGTTGGGCGGTCGAACAATATATAGAAATATTTGGTCGAGTGATCAACTAGATATCTACATTAGTCGGTCGAGTAGATGAATAACCTATTGGTCGAACAATCAACTGACAATCGAAGACAGTTGGTCGGTGGATCAAACCACTAAGAATTCAATTAGGAGTTGGACACATGGACATTTAGGTCAAGCATCCTTGTCGAGCCGACTAGACATTGCGGGTTTGATCGAGTCAAATCTAACCACCGACAGTTGTATGTGAACAAGATCTTCCCGATTGCAAGGAAGTTGGTTATATCTTGAAGCTATAAATAACAGACTTGATGGGTCATTATCAATGTACAAGATTATGAAGTGAACATGTGTGAAGATGTTCAACATGCATTGTGATGTTCTAATCATAATTTTGTGTTCTTAAGTGCTTAAAAAATGTCTTTAAACACCATCGATTATATTTGAAAGTTGTTCTTCTTCAATTATCTGCATTTATGTTCATTTGTTTCGTATTAGGTTACACCAAATCTCCAACATGGTGTCAAAGTGACTATGTTGTTCACAAATTGTACTGAGTCGAATATGTTGTGTGATTGACTCCGGGCCAGTGATTTTTTGATTGTAACTTATGGAAATAGATCAGATCTATCAAGATATTGAAGATGGTTTCAAAGATCAATCTTGTTATTTTGAATTGATCGAATTATACTATATGGGAATGAGACATGGAAACCCTACTGAAGAGTAACGGACTGTGGAAATATACTAAGATTGTGATTCCAAATCCAACAGGAGATAAGAAAAAATCATTGTTGATGGGAAGAAGGATGAGTTTGTGGGGGTCATCATGACCTATATTTCATGAGAGATTCGATTTTACATTAGCAGAATTGACTTCCCTCATCAAGTCTAGAAGAAGTTGAAGTCCCTATTTGATAGAGTCAATGAAATCCACGCCATGCAATTGGAGAAAGAGTTGATCTCTATCGATCCTCATTGTTTCAACATAATCAATGACTATTTGGCACACATAAAGGAACTAAAGTTAAAAATGGGCGAATGTGGAAAGAATTATCTAAATAAATATGGACAACTCATTGAGTTGGTTGTAATACCCCAAGGATGAACCCTAGTCATTTTATGAATTGTAAACATGTTTTGTAGGCTGGTGAGCCAAGCAATTGTAAGTTGGTAAGCTGATGTGTTAATAGGCCGGAGAGCCTAAGTGTTAAAAGGTCAAGAGCCTGTTTTGTACATGTAAATATTCATAACATTAATATAAAAACATCGTTGTGTATAGACTGACCATGAAGAAAGAGTGATGGGGGACTAAGCTTCCACTAGGCAGGGCAGGGGAGGGGGATAAGTGTTTGGGCCTAGAAGCTAAGCTAGGGGGCTTACCTCTAGAGGAATAATATTTTAATATTAATTCCTAAAGACAAAGGTGGACATGATGAGTGTTTTCCTAAGTTCCTGGAAAGGGGACGTATGCTAAATGGAGTGCATGCAGCCCCAGGAAGACAAGTGTCGACTTGGACTCATGCAGTTAAAACCAAAGAGTCAAACCATACTAGGGGGGTTTTCTTTCCATTCTACCATCCTCCTCTTGAGTTCGTTGGTCGTCCTCCACCTGAACCTGTTTTGCCTGTGCATTGGACCTCTACATACTCACGCATATTTGAAACCAGAAACTGTGAAGTCGACTTGTGTTTCTTTCCGTGAAGCCCAACTTATCCTGTAATTTCCTTAGCCATGTTGTGTCTTAGCATTGGTTGTTTCCATTTTCGGTGCCCATGCCCATTTCCTATTGTTTTCTTCTGTTTTCCTGAGGGGTGTTGACCAATGGTTGTTGTCCTCACTTGGCTGGAGTTGAGTTGAATATTTGTTGAAGAAATAGGTTGTCAGGCCCGTGGTTGAAGAGGCAGGTTGTCAGGCCTGTGAGAAACTCTCTCCAGGTGAGAGAGTGTGCTGAGGAGGAGATTTCTCCTGGACGAAGTCCCGTAGCTGCTACAGAGCTCTAAGAATTCCGGTCCAGTCTGTTGCTGAAGCCCAAGGCAAGGGAGGTTGAGCAGCTGATGCACTGTGTGACAACGAATGTGCATACTACTAGGGTGGGACAGGCATGTGGGGAATTAGAGTTTGTGAGAAGTGGACGTAAGTGGCTCCAGGGAGAGAATCCTTCCTCTGAAACTGTGTGACTTCCTTGGTGACCTTGCCTAGCCTAGGAATCCCTTGCCCGATGGATCTTAGTCCTAGCTTGGGGGTGACCTACTACTGAGAGTGATGAGCAATGTGGTCTAAGGCTGGGAGGTTCATGGAAGGCCTACACACAGTTGGTGGATTTTACTCTAGTTAAAAGATAAGTATCATTTCCATGCTTAATTATATATGTTATGCAGGTCTGTGTCTTTTAAATGTTATCATGTATTTCGTTGCATGTATGAATTACTGTTAATTCCACGAGAGTCTCTATGGTAGCAGTATCTCTGCTTTGTTTGATTAAAACTCATTAAATATGCATTATATATATACGTATGTATGTTCCATGTTGTAGAGTTTCCCGAGCCTGTAGAAGGCTGGGGATGTTACAAATTGGTATCAGAGCCAAGGTTTCAACATTGATCCTGGATGGTCCATGTTAGTGGAAGTTGAAGCGAAAGTTTCAGAAAGAATTGTTGTCGAAATGAATACAATTCAAGTTTAGAGCCAAGGTTCTCAGCACTGAGCCTAAATGGGCCGGTTAAGTGGTCATGAGGACCAAGGTTTCAAGTGGAAATTGTGCCTGGAAGAACCAATTTCAAACCTTAGAATGTTCCTGAGTGCCAAGAGGTTGCCTTGGCCATGTTACGAAGATTAGGAGGTGTAGTGGTATTGTAAACCACAACAGACGTGGTATTGGGTTGCAGAGTAATGTGGGTCGTAGGATCTGTTTGGGAGAAGGAAAGTCCTTTATGACCGTCAGATCTAGAGGAGGTGCAGGAAGGTTATCCTAGAATCCTTTCAAAGTTCGATAATCGGGAGAAGTGGAATACATTGAGGCACAAACTTCTGAAGTCTTGAACCTCCAAAGTCCTGGAAGATATCTACACCATATATATGAGGGGAGAAGCTTAACCGTTAGATCTTGCAGAAGTCACGCATGGGTTATTCGCGAGAATCCTTTGGAGTTCGCAAATCAAAAGATTTAAAGTTAAGAGAAGTGAAAACCTTCGAAGCAAGAAATCACGAAGTGGATCTCGACCGTTGGTTGCGAGAGAGATAAGGACCCTCGATTATCCAGGGAGAGTCCGAAATTTCAGAAATTAGGAGAAATGGGATGTGTTGATGCACAAACTTCTGAAACCCAAAGTTTTGAAGTGAAAGGGTAGGCATGGTGGGGCTGGATGACGTCGCCAAGGTGATGTTGAATTACCTAGGCATGCCACGTGCCACCTCCTGACTTGGTGACATTTGTACTTGTGGACCGAAGAGTAAAGAAGTCTGAGAATTCAGAATTAGAGAGATTGGAAGGAAGCAAGCAGGAAAGCTTTCGGACTCGAAGTCCCAAAGCTCTGAAGTCCCAAATCTTCTAAGTCCAAAAGCTCCGATGCTGGAAAGGTCCATAGTGGGTGTCAGTCATTGGGTGCTGGGTAGTTGTTGATGGGTTATCCACCTCAATTCACAAGTTCATTAATTCGAAACTCCGAGAGACTGATGAGATGTACTTTGAAGACTTTTGAAACCCGAAGTCACGAGAAAGTGCCTATTGAGCTAAGTACTTGGGAAAAATTGCGGTTGCATGGGTTGGGGGCTAAGAGAAAAGGGATAGTGCCTGAAATTTATTACAGAACAAAGAAGAGCTCATAGAGAAGAGATTTGTGGGGGTTCTTGATTGAGCAAGAATTCCATAGAATGAAATCTGAACGTTTTTTCTTGAATCAGATTGGTTTTTGAATTCTATGGGAATTGTTAAAGACTGATGGCCTGACCAACTTTGGTTGACTGCACATTGTGTTTGCAGAGTTTAATGATTGTCAGAACCAAACAGAATTGCCACAGAGTGCAGAGAAATGGAGGAGGCACAAAATGCTTCCAATTCAGAAAATGAAGCTAGAGGAATGGATGTTCATTTGGGAATTGAAGGATCAAACTCCAATGGACATGGAGAAGAGATAGATAAGGAGAGAATCATGATGAAAATCATTGAAAGATTGCAAAAATATGTCAAGATGCACCGAGCAGATAACATAAAGCTCATGAAAGCCAAGGATCAATAGGACGAATTCAACATAAATTTGATGTGGAGCCTGGAAAGGATAGGAAGGAAACTGGATAAGATGAGTGACTCCAGTAAATCAGGAAGTCACAGGTTCCCTGATGAGAAGAGGAAATCCATGAGTGTTGGAAGATACCATCATCACTCTCAAGGATACTCCAAGAGGAGGGCACACAGTATCTCAAGCCCATCTCCTACCATAAAACACAAGAGATCTGGAGTGGATGAACTAAAGGATGAGATGAACAATATTAAACCTCCTACATTTGATGGGGAGCACCAAAAGGAGGAAGATGATGAGACATGGTTTCTTGGCATGAGGAAATATTTCAAATTACATAATTATTCCCCTCATGTTGAAGGGAGGATCGCAATGTATCAAATGAAAGGAAAGGCATCCATGTGGTGGGATCAACTTGTACAGGTGCAACACATTAAAGAGAAAGATATTACTTGGAAGGAATTCAAGAAGTATTTTGAAAAGAAATACTTGACTAAGAGATACTATGATAGAAAGATGAAGGAGTTCTTTGAACTCAAATTGAGTAGTAAGTCCATCGATGAATACAAATGAAGGTTTTTGGAATTGTTGAAGTACGTTCCTTTCATCAAAGATGAGGCTATTAAAATTCAGAGGTATATGAGTGGACTTCCATCTTCCATCGGTGAAAAGATCCAATATGATGATCCTAAGACTACGGAAGAAACCATAAGAAGGGAAAAATGCTAATATGAGCAGCAAGGAGAAAAGTCTATTTTTCGGAAGGCTTGGAAACACAAGAAAAATTTCAGTATGGATCAGAGGAAGAAGGGAGGTAAGCCATCCTTTTTCAAAAACAATCCTCAAGGACAACCATATTTTAGAGAGCCCAGGAAGGCTGAAGTGGGTGGGAAAATGCCAAGACAACCACCTATGGAATGTTGGGGTTGTAAAGGAAACCATAGGTACAGAGATTGCCCCCACAGAAATGACAAAGTGAGAGTTGTCCACAATGTTCAGTAGGTTGAAACAATGGAGGACATGGGTAGTAGAATACCAAGGATCTATGCAGTCTTGGACAACAAACAAGCTGAGTTTCAATCACATATGATTGAATTTGAAGGTATGATCAATAACCATGCCTTTACTATTTTAATTGACTCAGGGGCTAGTCATAGTTATATAGATCCTAGAGTGGTGGAAAGTTTGAAATTGTTGAGAAGAAAACATGGAAAATATTGGTTAGTGTAGCTGGCTATAGGAACCAAGAGAAATTTTACTGAGTTAGTTAAGTCCTGTCCAATGAACATGAACAGACTGAGCACAAGGGATGAATTGAACATTTTACCTTTAGGTTCCTATGACTGTCGAATTGGGATGGATTGGTTGGATCAGCACCATGCCATATTAGACTATCATAACAAGGCATTCACTTTCCTGGATGAGGAAGGGAATCAAATAATAGTCCAAGGAATTCCCAGAGGAGTTGATGTCAGAGAAATCTCAACAATGCAGCTAGGGAAGTGCTACAGGAAAGGCTATCAATTATTTGCAGCCCACATGGAGGAAGAATCTAAGGATCAAGTATCAAATCTTGAGGACCATGCAATATTAAAATATTTTGAAGAGGTATTCTAGGAGGTACCAAGACTACCCCCAAAGATAGATATTGACTTCTTTGTAAACCTAATTCCTGGAGCATCTCCAGTGTCAAAAACTCCTTACAGAATGAGTACGCCAGAGCTGAAAGAACTGCAATTACAGCTTGACAAACTTCAGAAGAAGAGGTATATACACACAAGTGTGCCACCTTGGGGTGCCCTGGTACTGTTCGTTAAGAAGAAAGATGGTACATTGAGATTGTGCATCGATTTCAGACAACTGAACAAAGTAACCATTAAGAACAAGTATCCTTTGCCTAGGACCGATGATCTCTTTGATCAGTTAAAGGGTGCCAAGATATTTTCAAAGATAGATCTCAGGTCAGGATATCACCAGGTAAGGATAAAGGATGAAGACATCAACAAGACCACCTTCAAAACAAGGTTTGGTCATTATGAATTCACAGTGGTGCCATTTGGGTTAACAAATGCACCCGTTGTTTTCATGTGTTTAATGAATGGTGTATTTAGAGAATACTTGGACAAGTTTGTCATAGTCTTTTTGTATGACATCCTTTTGTATTCCAAGTCGGAGGAAGAGCATGAACAACATATGAGGATGGTGTTGCAAGTGCTAAGAGATCACCAACTGTATTCCAAATTGAGTAAGTGTTCATTTTATCAAAACATAATCCATTACTTGGGGCATATCTGGTCCGGATTTATTTTCAGCATGAAATGAGAGCGGAGATATAATAAAGAAATGCATAGAAATATCACAGATATCCAATAATATAATAGAAATGTATCATAGATGCAACCATAAACACAAATATACAGTAATACATGATTTTTATTAATGAAAGAAATGTACAGAGACTGTAAAAATACAGAGTGAAAAACTTGCTAGAATGGTGGCAGCTTATCTCTGAGAAGAGATGTGACAGCTACTCGCATTCGCAAGAAGATGATTACAATGAGGCTCTGAAGGACTTTTTACAATAAACAGGAATTCGAAAAACCATATACATCCAAAAACCTAACCCTAGGAGATGAAGCACCAAAAGTCATGTGGGCCCTGTTTGGGTAAGTTAGTACATCAACTTTCTGGGGTCGTAACTTTTGCATATGATCTCTGTTTTAGGCGTATGATAGCCCGTTGGAAAGGTATCATCGAGGAGATTCATTTTGGGGGCTCAAGTATGCCTTCGAATATCATTGAGAATCTCAATCCCAAAAAACCTTCATTTGGGCCCTTAAAATGGCCCCAGAAGTTAAAACTGCTAAAAATAGTAAATTCCCAAAATTGTCAGAAAACTATTTTGAGCCAGTTGGAAAAGGTGGGTGTCCACCGATATCCACCTGGATCAATCCTCCCTCCTTAGGAAGCAATGGTCTCCATTGCGTTGAGTGCCCGGGGAGAGGAAAAAGTGTTTGCTGAATGTGAATCTTGGTGAGTTGCTTGCCTTGTTGGAGACATCGTGCTGCTCAGTTTGCGGAAGGCTATCACAAGCATGTGGCTGGAAGGGTTGGAACTTTTTAACCATTCTGGATACATGAGATTATTTTGTGCAGAAGGAATCTTTACACGTTGCTACAATATTGTCGACTTGCTTCTGTTGGGTAGAAGGTGCTTGGGTTGAGGCTGTAGTGGTTGCAGTATCCTTTCATTCACCTTTTGAACAGATTGTGAAGAAGCTGAATTTTGTAGTATGAGATACTACCTTGCGACACTTTTTAGGTGGAACAGTAGTCGGAACTACCTCTGGTATTCTGTAGAGATGCCCCCCCAGAGAAACAATGACACTACGGGGTCGAGACTCATAAACAACATGGCGCTTCCACATATATGGTTGGCCCAAGAGAACATTACAGACATCCAGTGGGGCAACATCACATAATACCTCATCCTTGAAGGGTTGGATGTCGTATGCCAATCGACACTGTTGGTTGACATGAAGATATCGTTCTTGGCAAAACCACCTGATGTTGTATGGATGCAGGTGCGGTGTTGTCGACAATCCCAATTGTTTGATGACCTCTGCTGAGATGAGGTTCTTCTAGCTTCCGCTATCAACAATAAAATGCAGCGGGGTCCCCTTCACCCACATCTGTGAATGAAAAAGGCGCTCCCCCTCTTCAGGATCTGATGGTTCTTCTAGTTGAATTGTTGTGGTTGCGACAATAGCAGTGGGGTCTACGTCGATGATTTGTCTTTTACTAGTATTTTCAGAATTAGATTTTGAATCAGGATTCGGCTCCTTGTATTTGATATCGGCCACCAATGACTGTTTTGAGTGACATTCATCAGTGTTGTGCCAGGGGATTTTGTGGAAATCACACCATTTTCTGGTGTCCTTCTTTATCTTCCCATGATCCTTCTTATCCTGTGGTTTGGACTGGTTTTCAGGAGACTGTTTGTTAGGGTTGTCTTTGTCATACTTTGGTTGTTGCGGATTTCTAGACCCGAACTCCTGTTTGTTATGGTGCTTAAAATTTTGATCGATTTTAACAACATATCGATAAGCAGCGTTGAGTGATGAGATGTCTATAAAATCCATTTCAATTTGGATGTATTTGTGTAGAGCCCCATGGTATTTCAGAAACAAATGTCATTCGAAGTCTTTGATACCCAGATTGGTGCGCAAGGTATGGAAGGTATTGGTGAACTCCAGAACTGCTTGGCCCCTCTCTTGTCCCAGTTTGGTCCATCTCATGTACTGGTCCTCATAGTTTCCAACAGAGTCATACTGTTCCTTTACCACGTCCACAAAAAAATCTCAAGTGGGCTCAACCCCATATATTCTAGACTCCTCTGTGGAAATTTGCTTCCAATAAATTTCCCACCAATGTTTGACATGGGAGAGATATTTATGGAGTGCGAAGGTGATCTTTTCCCTGTCGGAAAAATGGTGAACAGAGAAATAACCTTCTAGCAGATTTAACAATTTTTCTAGGGCATCCTCATCTATCCGACCTTCAAATATGGGAATATCAAAATTAACCTGTACCTTGAAAGGAGAGGTGCTTCCAAAGTGGCTGTTTGATGAAGATTCGCTTGTTGCTATTGAAAGGTGTTGAAGGATGTGGGAACAATTCTCCATCATTTCGTCCCTGTGTCGCGTGAGAGCTTGCTCAAGCAATAGAGTTATAGGATCGTCTGCTCCATCGTTTTTCTTTTCTTCCTCCATGGAGGGTTTCTTGGGCATGCGAGAGAAATTGTATTCAAGAGAGACAAGCTCGAGACCCAACTTTCTATACTCATACCTTGTCGGGGACATGCACTGAAAAAAACTGATCAAGACCAGCCTACTTTGATACCACTGATCCAGATTTATTTTCGGCACAAAATGAGAGCGGAGATAGAATAAAGAAATGCACAGATATATCGCATATATCCAATAATATAACATAAATGTATCATAGATGCAACCATAAACAAAGATATACAGTAATACACGATTTCTATTAATGAAAGAAATGTATAGAGACTGTAAAAATACAGAGTGAAAGACTCACTAGAATGATGGCAGCTTATCTCTGAGAAGAGATGTGACGGTTACTCGCATTCGCAAGAAGATGATTACAATGAGGATCTGAAGGTATTTTTACAATAAACAGGAATTCCAAAAACCCTAGACATCCAAAAACCTAACCCTAGGAGATGAAACGCCAAAAGTCATGTGGCCCCGTTTGGATAAGTTAGTACATCAACTTTCTGGTGTCGTAACTTTTGAATATGATCTCCGTTTTAGCTGTATGATAGCCTGTTGGAAAGGTATCGTCGAGGAGATTCATTTTGGGGGCTCAAGTATGCCTTAGTTTTTCATTAAGAAGCTTGATCCTGAAAAACCTTCATTTGTGCCCTCAAAATGGCCTTGGAAGTTAAAATTGCTAAAAATAGTAAATTGCCAAAATTGCCAGAAAACTGTTTTGAGTTAGTTGGAAAAGGTGGGTGGCCACCGATATCCACCTAGATCAATCCTCCCTCCTTAGGAAGCAATGGTCTCCATTTCATTGAGTGCCCGGGGGAGAGGAAAAAGTGTTTGTTGAATCTGAATCTTGGTGAGTTGCTTGCCTTGCTAGAGACTTTGCGCTGTATAGTTTGTGGAAGGATATCACGAGCATGTGGCTGGAAGGGTTGGAGCTTTTTAACCATTATGGATACATGATATTATTTTGTGTGGAAGGAATCTTTACACTTTGCTACAATCTTGTCGACTTTCTTCTGTTGGATAGAAGGTGCTTGGGCCGAGGCTGTAGTGGTTGCAATATCCTTTCCACCTTTTGAACAAATTGTGAAGAAGATGAATTTTGTAGTATGAGATACTACCTTGCGACACCTTTTAGGTGGAAAAATAGACGAAACTACCTCTAGTATTCTGTAGAGATGACCCCCCAGAGAAACAATGACACTGTGGGGTCAAGACTCATAAACAACATGACGCTTCCACATATATAGTTGGCCCAAGAGAGAACCACATACATCCAGTGGGGAAACATCACATAATACCTCATCCTTGAAGGGTTGAGTGTCATATGACAATTGACACTGCTGGATGACACAAATATGTTGTCCTTGGCGAATCCACCCGATGTTGTATGGTTGTGGGTGTGGTGTTGTCGACAATCCCAACTGTTTGACGACCTCTGCTGAGATGAGGTTCTTCTAGCTTCCGCTATCAATAATAAAATGCAGCACGGTCCCCTTCACCCACATCTGTGAATGAAAAAGGCGCTCCCCCTCTTCAGGATCTGTTGGTTCTTTTGGTTGAATTGCTGCGGTCATGACAATAGAAGTGGGGTCTGCGTCGATGATCTGTATTTTACCAGTATTTTCAAAATCAGATTCTGAATCAGGGTTCGGCTCCTTGTCTTTGATCTCGACCACCAATGACTGTTTTGAGCGACATGTTGTGCCAGGGGATTTTGTGGAAATCACACCATTTTTCGATGTCCTTCTTTGTCTTCCTGTGGCCCTTCTTTACCTGTGGCTTGGACTGGTTTTCGAGAGATTGTTTGTTAGGGTCGTCTTTGTCATACTTTGGTTGTTGTATATTTGCAGACCTTAAATCTGGTTTTCTCTGGTGCTTAAATTTCTGCTCTATTTTAATAGCATATTGATAAGCAGTTCCAAGTGATGAGATGTCTAGAAAATCCATTTCAGTTTGGATGTATCTGTGTAGAGCCCCATGGTATTTCAAAACCAAATGTCGTTTAGAGTCTTTGATACCCAGCTTGGTGTGCAAGGTATGGAAGGTATTGGTGAACTCCGAAACTTCTTGGCCCCTCTCTTTTCGTAGTGTGTGCCATCTCATGTACTGGTCCTCATAGTTGCCAACATGGTAATATTGTTCCTTTACCGCGTCCACAAAAAAATCCCAAGTGGGCTCGACCCCATATATTCCATACTCCTCTGTGGAACTTTACTCCCAGTAAGTTTCCCATCAATGTTTGACATGGGGGAGAGCTTTAAGGAGTGCGAAGGAGTTCTTTTTCCTGTTGGAAAAATGGTGAACAAAGAAATAACCATCTAGTAGATTTAACCATTTGTCTAGGGCATCCACATCTATTTGACCTTGAAATATGGGAATATCAAAATTAACCTGTACCTTGAAAGGAGAGGTACTTCCAAAGTGGTTGTTTGATGAATATACGCATGTTTCTATTGGTAGGCATTGAAGGATGTGGGAAAAATTCTCCATCATTTCGTCCCTCAATCACATGAGAGCTTGCTCAAGCAACATATTTATAAGATTGTCTGCTACGTCGTTTTTATTTTATTCCACCATGGAGGGTTTCTTGGGCGTGTGAGAGAGATTGTATTCAAGAGAGACAAGCTTGAGACCCAACTTACTATACTCGGACCTCGTCGGGGACATGCACTGAAAAAAAAATGAAGAGCAACCTTCTCTGATACCACTGATCCATATTTATTTTTGGCACGAAATGAGAGCGAAGATATAATAAAGAAATGCACAGAGATATCATAGATATCCAATAATATAACAGAAATGTATCAGAGATGCAACCATAAACAAAGATATACAGTAATACATGATTTCTATTAATGAAAGAAATGTACAGAGACTGTAAAAATACAAAGTGAAAGACTCACTAGAATGGTGGCAACTTATCTTTGAGAAGAGATGTAACGGCTACTCGCATTCGCAAGAAGATGATTAGAATGAGGCTCTGAAGGCCTTTTTACAATAAACAGGAATGCCAAAAACCCTAGACATCCAAAAACCTAACCCTAGGAGATGAAGCGCCAAAAGTCATGTGGGCCTCGTTTGGGTAAGTTAGTACATCAACTTCCCGGGGTCGTAACTTTTGCGTACGATCTCCATTTTAGGTGTATGATAGTCCATTGGAAAGGTATCATCGAGGAGATTAGTTTTGGGGGATAAATTATTCCTTTGGATATCATTGAGAATCTTGATCCCGAAAAAACTTCATTTGGTCCCTCAAAATGGCCCCGGAAGTTAAAACTGCTAAAAATAGTAAATTGCCAAAATTGCCAGAAAACTGTTTTGAGCCAGTTGGAAAAGGTGGGTGGCCACNCAATAAACAGGAATGCCAAAAACCCTAGACATCCAAAAACCTAACCCTAGGAGATGAAGCGCCAAAAGTCATGTGGGCCTCGTTTGGGTAAGTTAGTACATCAACTTCCCGGGGTCGTAACTTTTGCGTACGATCTCCATTTTAGGTGTATGATAGTCCATTGGAAAGGTATCATCGAGGAGATTAGTTTTGGGGGATAAATTATTCCTTTGGATATCATTGAGAATCTTGATCCCGAAAAAACTTCATTTGGTCCCTCAAAATGGCCCCGGAAGTTAAAACTGCTAAAAATAGTAAATTGCCAAAATTGCCAGAAAACTGTTTTGAGCCAGTTGGAAAAGGTGGGTGGCCACTGATATCCACCTAGATCAATATGATTTAAAAGTATGGGATAGTTCTAGATCCTGAGAATATATAGGCCATCAGAGAATGGTCAGCATCGAAGAATGTAACAGAAGTCAGATCCTTTATGGGTCTAGCCGGCTATTACATAAGGTTCATTGTAGAGTTCTCAATGATAGCTCACCCTATCACTTCCTTGCAAAGGAAGGAGAAGAAATTTCAATGGACAAAAGAGTGTGAGAGAAGCTTCCAACAATTTAAGTAGTTGTTAACCAATGCTCCAATCCTGAGGATTGCAGATCCAAATGAGGATTTCGTGGTTCGCACAGATGCATGCAAAGAATGACTGGGAGGATTCCTAAGCCAAAATGGGTTTGTCATATGTTATGAATCCAGAAAATTGAAAGAGAATGAAAAGAACTATTCCACTCATGATTTGGACTTGGCAGCCATACTGCACGCTCTGAATAAATGGAGGCACTACCTCATGGGAAGGAGATTTGAACTAAGGACATACCATAACGGTCTGAAGTATTTGTTTGATCAACCAACCTTAAATGCTAGGCAGAGTAGATGGTTGGAATTCCTTTGTGAATATGAATTTGATACCAGGCATATCAAAGGAAAGGAGAACAAAGTGGCTGATGCACTCAGCATGAGAGTACATGAACTACATGCTACAACCATTAGCATGTATCAAACTGATATTAAAGGAAGAATTTTGAAAGCTGCAAATGCATATTTGCAGTACAAGGAATTGGTAGCAAAGCTACAACAAGGAAAGATGCTACATAAAGTGCAAGATTATAAGTTGGGAGTTGATGGAACACTCCTGTACAATAACATAGTTTATGTACCTAATGTCCAAGAATTGAAACTTATGATTTTGAAAGAAATGCATAATGTGCCTTATGTTGGGAACCCTAACAATCAGAAAACTGTGGCAGTAGTCAAGAGCCATTACTTTTGGCCAGGTATGAAGAAAGAGATTGTTGAATACATCGCCAGATTTATGGAGTGTCAGAAGGTCAAGGTTGAGCATAGGCACCCAGCTGGGTTGCTATAGCCATTTCCCATTCCTGAGTGGAAGTGGGAAGTGGTGACAATGGATTTCATCACAGGATTGCCCAGAACAAGCAAGCAACATGATTCCATCATGGTGGTGGTGGATAAGCTTACGAAAGCTACTCATTTTATTCCATTAAAGAACACTCACAAGGCAACTCATGTTGCCGAAATCTATATGAGGGAATTAGCAAGGTTGCACGGTATTCCCAAGACAATTGTGTCTCACAGAGACCCGAACTTTACCTCAAAACTATGGAAAGGGTTATTCAAAGGGTTCGGAATGAATCTGAACTTCAACTCTTCTTATCATCTTAAGTCTAATGGGAAGACAGAGAGGGTGAACCAAGTGATAGAAGACATGCTAAGGATGTATGTGATGGACAAACCATCCCAATGGGAAAACTACCTACACTTGGTAGAATTTGCCTACAACAATGGGTATCAAGCATCATTGAAGATGAGCCCATTTGAAGCACTTTACGATAGAAAGTGCAACACCCTAGTAAGCTGGGATAACCCAGTTGATAGAGTAATAGTTGGGCGAGAGTTGCTCAAGGAAATGGAAGAGAAAATGTTGAAGATTAAGCAAAATTTGAAAGATGCCCAAGACAGGCAGAAAAGTTATGTTGATAAGAACATAACCCACAAGGAGTTTAAAGTGGGAGAACATGTTTTTGTGAAAGTGAAAGCTAACAGAAGTTCCCTGAAACTGGGAAACTATTCCAAGTTGGCGGCCATATATTGTGGGCCATTTGAAATCCTAGATAGGATTGGGCCAGTTGCATATATGCTTACATTGCTTGCATCTATGAATGTGCATAATGTGTTTCATGTTTCATTTCTTAAGAAATATATACCTAATGCTAATCATGTTATTGATTGGAATGTGATTCAGGTGGAGCAAGAAGGCGTCTTGCAAGTGCACTCGGTGTGCATATTGGACTGGAAGAGAAAACAACTCCAAAATCGAGCCATAGGGCTTGTAAAGGTCCAGTGGACTTGGTATGGTCCTGAGGACATGGCATGGGAGCATGAGGACGCTATGCTGGAAGAATACCCGTGTCTTTTTGAAGATTTTGGAAATCTTGTTGATGTTGTGTAAATAAAATGCACCGAGGATAGTGAAAAAATAAGGGGAGGGGATTGTAATACCCCAAGGACGAGCCCCAACTGTTTTATGAATTGTAAACATGTTTTGTAGGTTGGTGAGCCGAGCAATTGTAAGCTGGTAAGATTATGTGTTAATAGGCCGGAGAGCCTAAGTGTTAAAAGGCTAGGAGCCTATTTTGTACATGTAAATATTCATAACATTAATATAAAAACATCACTGCATGTAGACCGACCACAAAGAAAGAGTGATAGGGGACTAAGCTTCCACTAGGCAGGGCAGGGGAGGGGAATAAGTGTTTGGGCCTAGGGGCTAAGCTAGGGGGCTTACCTCTAAAGGAATAATATTTTAATATTAATTCCTAAAGACTAAGGTGGACATGAAGAGTGTTGTAAGTTCCTGGAAAGGGGACATATGCTAAATGGAGTGCATGCAGCCCCAGGAAGACAGGTGTCGACCTGGGATCATGCGGTTAAAACCAAAGAGTCAAACTGTGCTGGGGGGGTTCACTTTCCATTCTTCCATCCTCCGCCTGAGTTCACCGGTCGTCCTCCACCTGAACCTGTTTTTCCTCTGCGTTGGACCTCTGCATACTCACGCATCTCTGAAACCAGAAACCGCGAAGACGTCATGTGTTGCTTCCTCGTGAAGCCCGACGTATCCTGTAATCGCCTTAGCCGTTCTGTGTCTTAGCATTGACTATTTCCGTTTTCGATGCCCATGTCCATTTCCTGTTGTTGTCTTCCATTTTCCTGAGGGGTGTTGACTAGTGTTTTTCGTCCTCACTTGGGTGGAGTTGAGTCAAAGATTTGCTGAAGAAATGGGTTGTTAGGCCCGTGGTTGAAGAGGTAGGTTGTCAGGACTATGAGAAACCCTCTCTAGGTTATAGAGTGTGCCAAGGAGGAGATCTCCCCTGGACAGAGTCCCGTAGCTGCTACAGAGCTCTGAAAATTTCGGTTCGGTCTATTGCTGAAGCCCAAGGCAAGGGAGGTTGAGCAGCCGATGGAATGTGTGACAGTGAAGGTGCATACTCCTGGGGTGGGACATGCATGTGGGGAATGAGAGTCTATGAGCAGTGGACGTAAGTGGCTCCGAGGAGAGAATCCTTCCTCTAAAACTATGTGACTTCCTTGTTGATCTTGCCTAGCCTAGGAACCCCTTTCCCATTGGAGCT
>SNQJ01S0001325.1:105037-155907 GCA_010110895.2 Picea sitchensis
GGGAGTTAGTTGTCCATCTCCAACTTCCTCCACGAATTTAGGCTCTAAAAATGCCCAATAACCCTTAAAAATGAGTTAATTACATTAAAAATTAACTAAAGTTGGTTGAAAAACCCACTTTTAGTTATAATATGGTTTGAAAATGGGCGCTAGCCCCCTCTCCTGGGCGCGGCCCCCCTTGGCAAGGTTATATGAGCGTTGATATGGCCAAGAGCTAGCCCAAAGGGCTAGCACTGGCCCTAACCCCTTCCGCACTCCAGCATAATGGTCACATGGCAAAATATATAACCGTGGCATTAAAGTTTAAACAAACCGTTTGAAAACATATTTGAAATGTTATGTTAAAAAAAACCCGCGCTCTAATGTTTAAACGGTGGTTATATAAACCCCCGCGCCCGTGGTCACGTCGCAACAGTCATATAGTAAACCGAGGGTTGGGGCTTAGGCCCCGACCCTTTTCCCGCCGGCCCAACATTTAACATAATTCAAATATAATTATATCCACATATGAAACAAGTAACAACCAATGGTGCAACGGTCGGTGGAAAGAGTTAAAGCTTAGCCCGGAGGGGAGGTCACCGGTTCGAATCCGGTCGACTCCCATTCTTTTGACATAGGCCATATTAGCCAAAACTGGGGTGCCACGTGGCAGCCCGTGATTGGGCCACGTGGCACCCTATCATTCGCCCAGAAAGATGCCACGTGTCAACAAATGATTTGACAACCATCAACCAATCATAACCTGCCAGGTCATCACCATGTAATCCGCCACGTAATCCTGCCACGTCATCTGTCGTACGATGCTGACGTCATCCCGTTCCACGTGTCACCCTTCTAGTGGTGACACGTGTCACCTCGGGATTGGTCCAATCGTATGCCATAGATGCCAAAACTGCCTGCCACGTGTCACGCTCTGGGGCCGCCACGTGTCCCATACAGAATCTGCCATGTGTCAGCGTACGGACCTGCCACGTCAGCTGTACGGACTGACACGTGTCCTGCCCAGTCAACAATTTTTTTTTTCCTGTTTGACTTTTCGGTCAGAACGCGTCACTTCTCCATACGGACTCCGTTTCCCATAAAATTTATACCACCGGAATTAGGAAGACGAGATGGACGCAATGGTGTTGGTTTCGTCGGATTCTGAACAATTTCATTTTTGAGCATTTTTCATGCCCTGACAGTCTTCTGAATCCGATTTCGGATCAAGTACAAATTTGTTGTTAGTTTCTCAATTAAGACAAAAAATTAAGACTGTGGAGTTTTGGCTAGATCGGTTCTTTGTTCTAGATTCGGAGAAAGGTCGATTGATTGTCGTCGGAGTGTTTCTCGAGCCAAATAGAAATTTGTATAAGTTTTGTGACATGATTTGACTTGAATCTGAACCGACTACCCTTGTTGCTCACATCGACGAATGAAGTCAAACTTGGCATGAATGATTCAGACACCTAATTTTTCGAAGTCTACAGTTGTTGGCAACTCAGAATATGGTTTTTTGTCTACCTAAAGTTTTTCTGCTGATGAAGTCTGTAAAGGATGTGTTCATGTCAAGCATCATCATGCACCCTTTGACTTTGGCAAAGTGTGGCATGAAAAGAACCTCATGGAGTTGGTTCACAATGATCTCTATTGCATCAATCTACCTTCCTTGGAAGTTGCAAGGTATATTTTGACCTTTATTGACAATCTCTCTCATTTCACTTGGGTTTATTTCCTGAAATAATATTTTCTTTGAAAATTTCAAAGAGTTCAAGGCCTTTTCTGAAAATCAATGTGGTCGACCCATCAAGTTCTTGAGATTAGACAATGGTGGTGAGTATGTGAATCAACCCTTTGAAGAATACTTGGTTTGATTTGGTATTGAATGGAATAGGTCGGTCCCTCATACCCATCAACATAATTACATTGTAGAATGTAAGAATCAGATGTTAGTCAAAATGGATAGATGTCTTTTATAGGGAAAATATTTGCCTCCTTGCTTCTGGGATGAAGTTGTTTATTGTGCAAACTATTTGCTCAATCACATCTTGACTCGAGTTTTTCCTTTAGTGACTCCAGTTGAAAGATGGTGTGGAAGGAAACCCTTGGTTGACCACCTCAGTGTGTTTGGATGTGTTGCTTGTGCTCATATTTCCAAGTATTTCATAAATAAATTGGATGCAAAGATTCATGCTTTCATCATGATGGGATACTCTAAAGAGTCTAAAACCTATTGACTGCTTGACCATGTCAAATGACAGATCATTATCAAAATAAATGTATGTTTTGATGATAAGTCTTCCTTCATCAAGTTATTCAATGCCTCATCTGGATTGTTACAGGATGATCACTTTGATGTTGTTTTTTACTCTGGTTCTCCTGTTTTGTTTTCGTTCCTTCGACTGGATAGTCGAAATTTGTTCTTGTTTAACCTAAGACATAGATCTTCGAGTCAACTAGTTATTCAATCTCCATTTCGACTGGTTCTCCATCTCCTTCAACTGAAACTATTCTGAATTGTAATAAACCTTTTGAAGTGAGCAATAGTTCACCCCTTTCTTGCATACCCAGATGGGATACCAAGACAATTGAAATTGTTGGTCCTGATATCGGTGATATTTCTTCACACCGACAAACTTGCAGTCATAAGTAGCATGCTAGTGTTTCTTTGATGATTCATTTTATTGAAACCTATAACCTTGTTACCTACTCAAATGCACAAGGACAACCTGAATGGGAGTAGGCTATGCATAAAAAAATGGATTCTTTATTGAAGAATCACACTTGGGATTTATTTCCATGACATCAAGGGAAGAACATTGTGAAGTGTCAACGGGTCTACAAGACCAAATTTACCTCTGAAGGTGTTTTTAAGTGTCACAAAGCTCGCTTGGTTGAGAATGGATTTTCTCAACAAGAAGGCGTTGACTACACTGAGACCTTTTCCCTTGTTGTGAAGATGAAATCTGTTCGACTGATTCTTTCCCTTGCTGCTCAATTTGGATGGAATATCCATCATGTGGATGTGAATAATGATTTTATTCATGGAAACCTATCTTAAGATTTTTTTATGGAACAAAATCATGGTTTTGTTATAGATTCTCACCTAGTTTTTCAACTTCAGAAGTCTCTTTATGGTTAGAAGCAAGCTCCTAGATTTTGGTATGCCAAGATCAACATTTCTTTCTTTGACTTGGTTTCAAACGTTGTAAATATGATCACAGCCTATATGTGCTCCATACTCATGGAAATAACTTGATTATTGTTGTATGTGTTGATGCTCTTGTCATAACTGCAAATAACATTGATCTCATTCTTAAATTGAAGAAACTACTTTCTAACTCATTTGACATGACAGATGTTGGTATTCTACATTATTTTTTTGGATCATCAAGTATTACCACTCTCTGATGGGTTTTTCATTTCTCAATATAAATATGTAATGGATCTTTTGACATGTTTTAATATGGCATATTGTCAACCCCATGCTACTCCTTTTCAATATGGAGTTAAGCTGAGAAAAACTTTTCAAACTCCCAAAGTTGGTGCTACCCTTTATCGACAATTGGTTGAAAATATCATTTATTTTACTCATAGTCGACCTGACATTTCCTTTGTTTTTATGTGGTTTCTTGTTTTATGCAATATCCCTTAGAAAGGCATTGGAAGGAAATCAAAAGAATTGTTCACTATCTCAAAGTTACCACTCATCTTGGTATCAAGTATTGTCAAAGTTTAGATTCAATGGTTAACTACACTGACTCCAAATGGGAAGACGAAATTATTGATGATTGGAAGTCCACTTCTAGCCATGTGTTTCTCTTTTGCACTAGACCGTTGGTTTGTTCATGCAAGAAACATAAGGTAGTCTCCTTGTGGAGTACAAAAAAAAATATTGTGGCATCGTCCATGCAGGTACAAAGGTCATATGGATTCACTAACTCTTGGGTGAACTTGGATTTCCTATATAGAACTCAACTACACTTTACTGTGACAATCATAGTGCCATTCAAGTTGCTGAGAACCTTGTTACACACAGTAAGATGAAAAATGTTGAGATCCATGCTCATTATTTGAGACAGTTAGTTCATGAGAGCATTGTCTCTCTTCTCTATTGAAAAACAAATGATCAGATCATTGATATCTTTACTAAACCATTATCTGAATCTAAGTTTATCAAGATTCGTTCAATGCTTGGGATTCAAGAAGCTAAACTATCGGGGGGTGTCCTATTGACTTAGTTTCACCTCCTGAATCTCCAAACCCATGTGTTGATGGGGGGGTGTCAGAACCTCAGGTTTTGTTGGTTCATCACACTTCTCCTGGAATCATTTGGTCAGGAGGTCAACCAACATATGGAAATAGTCATTCAAACTATTGAATAGATATCTACATCATTCGGTCGAGTAGTCAACCAATTTGTCATTTAGAAAGTCGACCAAAATTCAAAGACAGTCAGTGGATGGATAGACCAATTGAGAAATCGACTACAAGTTGGACACATGGATGATCAGGTCGAGCATACTTGTTGATTCGACTAGACATCATGGATTTGATGGAGTTAAATCTAACCACTGACGATTGTATGTGGATAATATATTCCCGATTCCAAGGAAGTTGGTTAGATCTTGAAGCTATAAATAACATACTCAATGGGGCATTATCAATGTATAAGATTGTGAAGTGAACATGTGTGAAGATGTTCAACATGAATTATAATGTTTGTATATAAATTCCATGTGCTTAAGTGCTATAACGGTGTCTTTAGACACAACCTGTTATTTTTTAAAGTTATTCCTCTTCGATTATCTATAGTTCTGTTTATTTGTTTCGTATTAGTTTACACCCAATATCCAACAAAATTAACTTTATTGTTAGTATGTAGGAATATCTTATCGATTAACATACCATAAAATGCATTTTCTAATAGTAAGAAGACATAGAAATAAACAAAATTAACAATAATAATAAAATGTCTTGAGTAGGTTTTATAAATATTGATTAGAAATATCGAGGTACTTTTAATGCACAAAGTAAACCTATAAGAAAAAAAAGAATCCCATGGAATCTCTTTACAGACAAGGAATCCCATGGATTCTCTTTACCATTACAATCACATGTTGTATTTTCAATGTTTTTACATTTATCAAAAGTTCGAATTACTTTGAGTCGGGTAAGGATTATCTCCAATAGCACTCTTTTTGGCTAAGTTTTGAGCAATGAATCTAGTAGAAAATTAGTTATTCGACATATTTCTACTAAGTTTCGAGCAACATATATTTTAGAAAATTAGTTATTTGACATGTTATAATTTCAAGGTATAATGATTGATGTTCCAAGGAAACCATTATTTTGAAGATTATCTATGAAAAAGAAAACATGGTAAAATCGAAAGCATGTGGGTACACTTTTGTTTTGTTGGATCATTTAAAAGGATGACGTCGGGGGATAATATAAATCAACATGTGATCTTTGCACATGACAAAACCTCAACACCCCTTGTTTGTAAGTGGACATATGGCAGTTGTGAAGGTAATCCATTGAATGTAATTAAAGAAAAATCCAAAGTGTGGAGCCTTGAGTTAAAGAAAAATTGTAAATTAGGAATGGGATATATTTGATGTTTGATTGGTGTATGTCCAAATCAATGTAATATAAAATTCAATGGAGTCTGAAGAGAAAAATATATTACATGAAGGATATTTTAAGTCACGGTTTAGTCAAGTTGAGTTTGAGTCAAGTAGACTCGATTCATAGTAAAAAATACAAGTCGAGTCTATAATCTAGTTAGTCAAAAAAAAAAACATCACGATGTCGATTGCATCACTTTCAAGATGTATTGAAACCCCAAGTCAAAGTAGAAGGGAGGGGGTTAAATGTGCATCTTCTTTGAAGGTAGACGATCCCTTCCATCTATGTAATGCAATTTTTTTTTTTTTCGACGAGTTTGGTTTCTCACCGACATCAGTCAATACCTAGTCGACGACATGAAGTCAAGTCCTACAGGATTGTTTTTTGTTTTTTTACTAGAAATAGAGTTGCAGTCGAGTCATATTTCACGCAATTGCAGACTACATTTTCATAAGTTTTTAAAGCATAAAGAAACACAACCATGTTAAAAATAAGCAGTCTGACACAGACACATAACATATGAGCAAAAAATTGAGAATTTTGCAGTAGTAAATGATGAGCATGTAGCAGCAGATAAAGGAATTCAAGAGAGACGTTTTACACACACACGAAGTGCTTAAAGAAAAGATGACGACAAGAACATTAAAGTGGAGAACCCCTTGATACAAGAGTTGTAGAATATTTTTTGGGTTGTGACAGTAGAGGAATGGTATGAGTGGCTGATAACATATACCCTCATTGATCCCATATAATGAATCCTCCGGGAGAGACATCCTGACAAGAGCATGTGAGTAGTCTGGGTCTAAATTTATCGACCGACTTGGCAATAACAACAGCTTTGATGGCCCTGAAATAAATCATAGTTGATAGAGGTAAGCAGAACATGGATATTGGGGATATGGGACCTGTAATATATAGTCACTCAGAAACAATTGAGACTAGTCACACTAAACCTTGTATATATGTATCACCCTATCCAGCTGGCGACTGAGTTACCTATGCAGACCGATATGTATGAGAGGTAAACGATCAATATACTTCTGTAGCAACAGAGACCCAGGACATGGGTGCACGCTTTCTCAAGACGAGCAAGGATTTGAGTGTGGGGGAGATGTTGTAGGGGCCTCTGGTCCCTTGTCATCATACATTAGAGGATAATACATAAATATATGTAATAAAGAGGATAAAGCTAAATAAATACATGTAATAAAGGGTAAATTCCTAAAAAGGACTAAACTAATGATTAGTTGGAGTAGGTACAATCACTCCAACCATTTCTCTTATGTACTTATACTCATGAAGATGGAATACACAAGCGGTTGGTTAACCTTACCAAATACTCTCTTCTTTATTGAGTATGTATGTGTAATGTTATTTCTAATGCAATCTCTCTCTAAATTTCGTTGTAATCTTGTAGATTACAACATTTGCTTAATTATAAAGCACTATGAAAAATAAAGTAGGAAAACGTGAACCCATGATCACTTAAGCAACCATATATACCTCTATTAAGAATTCCTTGTCTCCTTGTTTTGATGTTTGTAACAATACTTTGATGGCCTCCTCCAATGTATTTCGAACACAACCATAGAATATAGGTCCAAATCCTCCTCTGCTAATTTTCCTTCAAAATCCACCGGTTATTTCCTTGATCTCCTAATTACTGTGATGCTAAGTTGTGGCCCCTTGTCATTTCATTCAAAGGAATTTTCCCTACAAGAACAATAGTAGGATGATGTTACATAAATATTAAAATCATTTACAAAATATGTAAACAATTCAAATGATCATTTTTTTTTGTAAAGAAATACACAACATCATACATACACACCAACAACATAGCTCTCTTTCATCCTTTCCAATTATGTGAGAAGACTCTAGAGAGTCCACATTAGGGGAGTTCCTAATATGAACATCGGTAGTGAAAGAACGGGGAATATAATTTTCTACAAATTATTGTTTTTAGCAATATATGACAAAAAAAATTAATACTATTCCTCCAAGTGGTGGAAAACTAATAATACGACTTTTATTGCTACGAGATTAATTTTTAGTGCATTGATTTCTATCTTCTTGACAAAGAAGTGGATTCCCTAAAAGTCTAGATCAAACATAAAACAAAATTAGAATATGTGATATCAAATTAAAAAAAAATTCTATGATAAAATTGTACACAAGTTCTCAGTAAGAATATCCATGTTGTTTAAGAGAATTAATCTGATAGATAAGCTTTTGTTTTTTTCTCCAAATTTCCTAGAATGCATCTCTCAATATAAGCTAGTTAACATGAGAATACAAAGTATATCATGTTCATATAAAATGATGTTCAAAATTCATGGATATAAAGAATTTCATATTTAGAATGATTAGGATTGATTAGAGAGCCTCACATGTTCTTTGTTATCCTATCCTTCAAATGCATGGTAAGAAGAAGCATGTTGTCCTTCTAATTTTGTTAAACACATATAAAGTCTTGTTTCTAAAATAGTTCAACAAGCTAGTTTATTTGATAACACGGTAGTTTATTCACAACACCGAGGTAGGTTTGCATGGTCATGTAGGTGGAAGCTCAACAATATAGAGTGTATGGAGTTGAAAGTTCTCGAGGCTTTGAAAGTCATATAATGAAAAACCAAAAAGCATTTATGATGCGTACATATGAGGCCAAATTATTAAAACTTAAGTTAAACTATGTGGAAAAACCAAAAAAAAATTAAGGTGAGAAAGAAATGCTAGATTTTTTAAAGCATTGCATGATATTGAAAAAAAATATTAAGCAAATATGTGTTTTAAATTAAACTTTTTGCTGAAAAATATGTGGTTGTGACTTTAAAAGAAGACAAACTGTAAAAATGAAATATAATGAATAAAAATTGAGGTTAAATCTTAAAAAATTGTTTGATTAACTTAAAAAAGGTGAAAATGAAATATAATGAATGAAAACTGAGGTTAAAACTGTAATGTCCCCACTTTGGGACATCATTACATTTCAGGGTGTTATGATGACCAGAGCAGTGAGATGGATGTTATAGTGAGTATAGTGACTATTGAGGGATATTTTGGGGTCCGGCTTGCATCGCTCATCCTATTTCATCATTATGATCAATTCCACACATATTGGCTTTGGTTCCATTGCATTTCGACGATTTCCATAAATTTGAGTATTTTGAGCTATGAGCTAATTAAATTCACTAAAGAGGTCATTTTGGGCACAATACTTGGAGGAACCTCTCAGTGTAATAGCTCATTGGAATCGGGAGGAACAACACTACAGGATAGGATGATGAGAAGTGACTTTTAGTGCCCACGGAAGCCACAAGGAGAGATAAGGTGATTTTCAAAGGTAAAAAGGTTAATCAATTAATTAAAGTGATTTAATTAATTAATAAAAAATTAATAAAGTAAAAGTCACTTTGGAGGGACAAGGTGAGCAGGAAGTATAAAAGAGGGGCAAGGGCCTCTATTCTCTGATTCATGTATGATTATCTTTTGATATTTGGCTTCTAGCTAGTGAGCCCATACCTTGAGGGTTTTGAGGGTTTTGACTTAACAAACCCTAGAGGATGATTCAATGGTGAAATATTCCACCTAGATTGTCCCAAGTTTGGTCTCGGGGATGCAATACTCCCCCACACCATTCTAGTTCAGATCTACTTAGTTGCAGGAGGGTTCTACACCAGCCACGGGCACAAGAAGAGAGAGGGCGCGCCATTGGGGGTTTCCACTAAGGGGGGTGCATAATTCATTGAGGGATGTTCATTCCATGAGATTGGCAGGGCTTCTAGGAATTCTAGCACCTAGGTTTTCATTGCAAGGTCTTGGCCATTAGATCTAATTCATTCCAGAGGAGTTTTATGTGCCATTTGATTTACTAGATGCATTGGACGAATTGGAGGACATGAGCACACTTTAGAAAGTTATTTCAGTCATTTGATAGATCAGAACTTCACCATTTCACTTGGGACTTCACCAATGAGGTAACTGGACCCCAATCTATCATTCAAGTGGTTTTGTGGATCATTTGGAAGCTTCTAGGAGGGAGGCCGAATTATCTAGGGTTTCAGCCATCGAGTGGGGCACAAGTCCAACAGAGGATTATTCATTTAGTGGGTCATCTCTTCACTGATCCACCTGAGACCTTACTCGGGGTCCTGTATTGGGCTGATCTATAGTTTGGCATATTCATCGGAGGGTTTGGCGGTATTTGGCAGTAGGGCCGAATTGTTGAGGGTCTTCAGTGTTCCAGCAGGGCGTAGCATCATCCAGCTTGGGGTTTGGCACTTCATACGGCCCAGATCTCTCTTGTATTGGTCTTCATTGTGTGTTCATCCTTTGGAGGCTTTCATATTCTTCCCGGAAGCATTTTGTAGCAGCTTCTATTATGTTTATTGGATCCATCTATTGATCATTCCAGATTTTCATCATCCTTGTATCAAGTTCTTATTATTATGAATAAATATAAGATCTGAATCAATTTTGGGTTATCTATTATATTGTGGATATTGCATGTGGTTGTGGTATGTTTCATTGCTTTATCTTCTTATTTGTTTTCACAAACACACATATAAATCATTAGTATAACCCTAAGCGCAACCTAAAGAATCACAGTAAACAAAGTGTTTGACGAAATGCCACAACCATAAACAATTTAAAAATCATGCAAAAACATGATGTTCCTGTCATATTGTCTTGGGAACATTACAATGGTATCAGAGCATAGATTCTTGCCAGCCAGTGGGAATTAGTGCATGCATAGCCATAAGGGGATCTTCCATAAGGAGAGATGGATGTGTGGGTTTTTTCTAGAAGGATTGTTGATTGTGAGAGGGAATATCAAACCCTCAATGAGATTTTCAGATATCTAATAACATTCCATCAGTTTGTATCCTTTAAAAATCCTAGTTGGAGCGAAGATAAGGTTACACATTGGATCATCGTAGTAGAGGAAAAGAGAGCCCGAGAAGCTAGATGGAGGGAAGAATAGAGAAACCCCACACCCATTAGGAGCAGACAACTTTTATACAGTTTCAAAGTGCCTTGGGAACCCGATCATAGATGTAGAGGTAAAGGTAAGAAGCACAGTATTGAGGTACACTATGACAATGATGATGAGGTGTGTGAGGATGCAGAGATAGATGCTTATTTGGAGCAGCCCAATGATGATAGAACCTCTTGCACAGAGGCTAGTGATTCTTGCACGCTTGAGGAGGATAGTGACCCTTGCGCCTTAGAGGAACAATGGGATGGACAAGATGATAGCAACAGTATTTCAACAGACATATCACATGGTGTTGGTGACCCTACACCTTAGTAGAGTGGTGACATTAGTGGGGATTCACACATGTTGGCACCTAGATCTGATGAGTTTCCTATGAGGGCCATGACACATTTTCCATCCTTTCAGGCACCCACGATAGCCACGTCACATGAGGATATCAGTGGCATGTCAGATATGATGGAGGAGCCTTGTGTGAGGGATGCACACCATGGACATGTGGATCCACAGATCCAGGAGGAGATACATGACATACAGACAATTGACCTTACACTCACATGAGGAGAGTGGGTCACTTATTTTGGAGACTCTAGTGTTTGGTCAGGCTATGGATATTGACAGTTGGATGGGACACTTGCTTCCAGGACCATCCTGCGGTGATGAAGATGTACCCTTTATTGGTCAGGAGGACCATAGTATGTGTCTAGACACATGTATATGGGATCCAGGTGCAAATAATAGTAGTAAGGTGAGTGCACAAGAGGATACAACTACTCACACCGGATACAATATGATTTAGAGGGGGATAGAAGTTGGGGATGTTATGCAGTCGCATATAGGAGTACGCAGTAGCACAGTAGACAGGGATCAGTTCAATGCTTCATCTTTTGCAGAGAGTGTTGTTGGGGATTCTGGGGCTGACACTAGCAGTGAGGGATGTGAGGTGGCACCTCAGCATGACTATGATCAGGAGTCACACTACTTGACAGGACAATTGAGAGTCAGTGAGGATATGATCATGGCAACCACCAGGCGCATTGATGACATGCATGCATTGATGGCAGATTACTGCTGGAGGGCATCAATGGCACATGGTAGTTCAGATGGGGGATTTTCCAAGGATGACTTTCATACTCTCAGGGAGAGAGTATCTGTGATGAGGACCGACTACCAACAATTGTTGATAGATAGAAACTACCTATTGAGGATGGGCGAGATGTATCACGAGGCTCTGAGGGAGAAAGAGTCGGAGGTGGATAGACTTACTCATGAGTTGGAGAGAACCCGAGGATTCTTGAGAGGCACATAGATAACCCTTCAAGAATCAGAGTCCAGAACAGAAGAGCACCAGTTGATGGAGGAGCATGAGGAGTACCCATAGTCACTGATGAGGACGAAGAGTTGTGATCTGGAGGCACAGGAGATACCATCCACGAGGATCTTTGATACAGTCGAGCACTCACCTATGCATGGGGACTCCAGAGCTAGGGACAATTTTGAGGATACTTCCATTTGTGTTCTGAGAGCCGTTGATGTCATGTAGAGGTTGATCCAGTAGTACACCTAGAATCTACGATGCAACATGAGTATACGAAAGATGACATGAGTATGCCAGAGCATACAATGGTGAGTGATAGCTCACAGAGACATGCCGAGATGTACAATGGGATTTAGAGGGGTGTATTGCCTTGCAAGGAGGAGACACACTTAGGGGAGCATGTAGATGCCTCTCCTTTGTAGAATCACCTAGTTAGGAGAGATCACCTTCACCGTATTAGAAGTAGCATGGGAGATGAGAGGTATAGGTTGGTAGACCAGCCATTGGAGGAGTTACTTATGGTTGTACTGGATGCTTGGGATTCGATGTTGACTATAGTGGAGTATTTATCATGGATACCAATGGACGATCTTCTAGTTGAATTCTTGGGATTGACCGAAGCATGTGATATCTCCCAGTCCTATAGTCAGCTACAGATGTTTCTGTTATCCTTCCCCCACACTTTTATCATAGAAAACAACACAAGGAGAGATAGACAGTGGCAAAGGACATGGAAAGTGGTTAGGCTAAGATCACCTAACATAAGTGCTTTTACGGCATACAACAGGACAGAGGTGGGTCGTGTTAGGCAGACAATTGAGACTTTGTGTGTGATGGTGAGCATCATAGGCCAGGTGATAGCAGATGAGCACATAGGGCTTTCGACAGTGATCATTCTGACACATGAGAAGTTAGTGGACATTGGAAGTGATAAACTTCCAAGTTTGCCTTGGGATCCGGGAGTTCATTTTGTTAGCAGGATGTTTCGCTGCATGATGACCCAAGTTGCGCCAGAGAGCCACATACTCCACCTTGGGTTGGTTTGGACTGGGATTGTAGGGACTTGTCCTATGGAACGAGGCAATTTCTCCCTCTTGATCATCATGATCGAACATGGAGATGGTTGGGCAGGTATTACTTCCATAGAGATATTTTTACAGATGCAGTTTCTGGACAACATGTCCAATTTCCATAGGCATTTCATCTTGAGGATCCAGGAGTGGAGGATCCGGTATATATACTGGGAGAAGTTAGGCATGGTCATCATAGTGCAGTGCCATCATGGTGATCTTCAATAGAGACTAGCCTGGGACCCAGGGATTGCAAGGTTGAGCATTTCATTGACTGACAGGGGCGAGTGGAACTTTGCAGGGGAAGGTTTTTTTGACTTTCCATTGAGCTTCAGTGTTGAGGAGAGAACATCTCCTAAGGGTGTCTCACAGAGGTCTTGCAGTGCCTCATTCTGGCATCAACATGTACAATTGATGGAGTTTGTGTTGATCTTGGTAGGGACTTGGAGGATGGACTCATTCCGGGATGAAGCCATGTGTCATGAGCAGGAGATACACAAACTTCATATATTTTAGGACCATGCTTCATAGGATAGTGCAGTTCACTTCCTGATATGGGACCCAGGGGGTGGAGTGTATGATAGTTCATCTTTGGATGGGTTCTACTGTGTGTCCTACAGGTGGACATGGGATACTAGTATTATACTTGGAGGGATTTGGTTATTGCTTGAGGACAAGCAATATTCTAGTAGGGAGGACTGTAATGTCCCCACTTTGGGACATCATTACATTTCAGGGTGTTATGATGACCAGAGCAGCTAGATGGATGTTATAGCAAGTACAATGACTATTGAGGGATATTTTGGGGTCTGTCTTGCATCGCTCATCCTATTTCATCATTATGATCCATTCCACACAGATTGGATTTGGTTCTATTGCATTCCGACGATTTCCATAATTTTGAGTATTTTGAGCTATAAGCTAATTAAATTCACGGAAGAGGTCATTTTGGGCACAATACTTGGAGGAACCTCTCAGTGTAATAGCTCATTGGAATCGGGAGGAACACCACTACATGATATAATGATGAGAAGTGACTTTCAGTGGCCAAGGAAGCCACAAGGAGAGATAAGGTGCTTTTGAAAGGTAAAAAGGCTAATTAATTAATTAAAGTGATTTAATTAATTAATTAATAATTAATTAATTAAAGTGATTTAATTAATTAATTAATAATTAATAAAGTAAAAGTCACTTTGGAGGGACAAGGTGAGCAAGAAGTATAAAAGAGAGGCAAGGGCGTCTATTCTCTGATTCATGTATGATTATCTTTTGATATCTGGCTTCTAGCTAGTGAGCCCATACCTTGGGGGTTTTGAGGGTTTTGACTTAACAAACCCTAGAGGACGATTTAGTGGTGAAATATTCCACCTAGCTTGTCCCAAGCTTGGTCTCGGGGATGGAATACTCCCCCACACCATTCTAGTTCAGATATACTCAGTTGCATGAGGGTTCTACACCAGCCACAAGCATAGAAAGAGAGAGGGCACATCATTAGGGGTTTCCAGCAAGGGGGGCACACCATTCATTGAGGGAAGTTCGTTCTGTGAGTTTGGCAGGGCTTCTGGGAATTGTAGCACATGGGTTTTCATTGCAGGGTCTTGGTCATTAGATATAGTGCATTCCAGAGGAGTTTTATGTGTCATTTGATTTACTAGATGCATTGGACGAATTTGAGGAGAAGAGGACACTTTAGAAAGTGATTTCAGTGATTTGATAGATCATAACTTCACCATTTCTATTTGGCAACAGGGCCAAATTGTTGAGGGTCTTCAATGTTCCAGCAGGGCGTAGGATCATCCAGCTTAGGGTTTGGCACTTCATACAACTCGGATCTCTCTTGTATTGGTCTTCATTGCGTGTTCGGCCTTTGGAGGATTTCATCTTCTTCCTAGAAGCATTTTGTAGCAGCTTCTATTATGTTTATTGGATCCATCTGTTGATCATTCCAGATCTGCATCATCCTTGTATCGGGTTCTTATTATTATGAATAAAGATCAGATCTAAATCATTTTTGGGTTGTCTATTATATTGTGGATCTTACATATGGTTGTGGTATGTTTCATTACTTTATCTTCTTATCTGTTGCTGCAAACACACATATCATAGTAAACAAAGTGTTTGACAAAATACCACAACCAAAAACAGTTTAAAAATCATGCAAAAACGTAATGTTCCTCTCCTCTCATATGGACTTGGGAACATTACAAAAACTTAAAAAAAATTGTTTCATCAACTTAAAAAATTATTTGAGTATGTATTAAAAAGAGGGCATACCAATTTCTATAGACCCCTTTACACAAGGACTAATAATATATATAAGTTAAGTATTGAAAATAGTTTGGACACAAAAGAAGCTATATGTTACTTTTTCAAATTAATATTAATGATATGTATGCTTTATGCTCCTTTTTCAAATTAATATTAATGATATGTATTGAAGTTTAGTTATTTATTTAGAGGGTTTATACAAGTTTAAATAAAAATATTTTAGAAATTAATTCACTGTTAATAATTTGTTAATATTATTAGGTAATTGAGTAATTTAAAAAATTATATATTTTATATTATATTATTAACTTAATAGTTACCAATATTATTAAAAGTTGATTACCTAAAAAAAAATCAAATACCATCTAATACATTGAATATGATCTTTAACAAAATATTTATTTCATGTATTAATGGCCAGATAGTGCAGGCCAGTAGAATATCTCTCGCCATGCACAAGATTGAAACCCGCCGAACTGTAATCAAATACCATACACACCAGCCAGGGGCCAGAGATGCTCGATCGCTGGGCTTTCCCCTCAAAAGTGAGTGCACTCAAACCACTGATCATGCATCTCAACTGAACCGTTAATACAAGGGAGGGTGCCGGCCCAACTATAAAAGGATGAAAGATATAAATCTGAACATGGCGATTCCACGCTAACATTTTCATATCCGCTTGTATAAACACCCTGAACAGCATTGACTCCCTCCATATTACATATTTCATAAGAAATATCCACCCCATCAACAACCTGAGATGATATTTTTGCATTAATAAATTCATCTGTCAACAATGGCGACGGCTCTGTAAGACCACTCATCACAGTAGCATTGCATGGGCGAAAATCCGAGAGATCAGATCCGGAATATTCTTGAGAGTCTACAGGTGTAAGGGTCGAATCCCTTGGCGAAATAGACTGCGGAGTATTTGTTGCGGCCACATCCGCAGATCTTGAATTCAAGTTGCCGTTATCGTCAGTGGAATTAATCCTCATCGGATCCTCCTGATCTGTAGTGTCTAGTGGCCGACTTCTCTTAATATTCCGTCTCCGCATCGGAATCTTCGACCCTGTATCTAACTTTTTGCTCAAATGAATATTCCAATAATTTTTTACCTCGTTATCCGTTCTTCCGGGCACACGCCCCGCAATCAATGACCATCTGTGCAACAAACAGGCGGCATTTTCAATTTCATGAACGCATCTCACAGTTAAAACACGAATCGGCATATTCAGTATTTAATTTATTTACCGATTTCCAAGGAGTTTATGAAGTCTTATGATCAGCTCTTCTTCATCTGCGGAAATATGGCCAAGCTTCACGTTTGGCCTCAGATAATTCATCCACCGCAACCTGCAACTCTTTCCACTGCGCATCAAACCTGAACATATAAATAGTTTGAAGTATTAGCCATGCTTCTATGGATGGATCATTAGTTTATTTGTGATTGTTCAGTTCTGAGCAAGGGTTTGCAGGGTGATTAATGCTTGGCAGCATGTAGATTCTGGCATGGAATTATTGCATGATGCAAGATATCAACTTGTTTATTCATGACTTGGGTCAGTCAGTTCCAAGTAGGATGTGACATATGATGATTAATGTTCCACAATCATGTAAATTTTGGTTTAAAATATGAACCAGACGCTTAACCATGAAGGAATGGAATATTCTAAAGTTATCTATTTTATAGTTTAAGTTCGTTTTTAAAAGGATTTACTCTGATTGTTTGGGATTTGGTATAAAAGAGTTATAGAAATTTGATTGGGAATTATAACAAAGCACATTGAAATTATGAATGAATAAATTATGCAAAGTTTCAAATTGTTTAGGTAGAATGAACTTAATTTATGATTTAGGTCAGACTTTAGAACATTGGAATTTTGAATGAATAAATTATACAAAGTTTCAAATTGTTTAAAACCAGAGTAAACTTAATTTATGATTCAGTCCTAAATCTAAGTTTATAAGTTTACATAATTCTTAACGTTCAACAACAATGCAGATTCTAGTTAGAAAATATGAATCTACATAATGTTTTAATGTTATTCTACGGTTGGGAGAACTATCCGCAAGTTAGGTTAATAGACTAATGCAAAACCAGAAAGCTAGAACAATTTTCACAATCAGCTTAATATGGATCTAGGTAGGGAAAACAACCAACAAATTCCAGAGAAACCTAATTTTGGTAATGGATAAACAAAAAGCTTACCCGCTTTTAGTGCTAGAGTACTCCAACGTTCTACGCCATGAGTTTCGACATACTTCTTCAAAAGCATATCTTCATCAGGTGACCAACAGCCTCGATTTAGTGAAGATTTTGAGGAGCATGGAGCTCGTCCCATGATGACAGAATCTCAACAATACGAGAAATATGTTCACACAGACTCAATGCAGGACAGGGGCGATGAAGGAGGCAATGACACATATATATCTCTCTGAGAGTTTTTCAGAGATATTTAGGTTCTCCATTTATAGGTCACAGCTTCAATGGAATTGAGTCAAGACTTAGAATAATGGCAGGGATATCAACAGAGATTAAGCAGCCATTAAAAAATGGAATAATAATAAAATAATAAATCTGTTCATACAGATTTGGCCATATGCGATGAACGTGGAATATGGAAAGCAGAACTGGCGCTGGAATGCAAACAAACAGAACGGACAACATTCACCAGAATGTGTTATCTGCTCTAAGGATCTGTGTTTTTTCGAGATTTCTCATTAAAAATTTTGTGGACCAGTCTTGAGGATCACGTGGTTCATATTGCTTTAAAAATTGAAGACGAAGAGCGGTGAGTTTTGTTTCCTCCTTTTCCTCGCTAATCAGAAAGTCGCAAGCCATAGATTGACGAGCGAATCTTTCGACGTACCATGTGACCACATGGGATACCGTTTTTATTTTAAGAGGAACATCTGGAACAATTTCCGATCTATGGCATTACATGCACAGAGCTTTTTGTTGTTTGCTATTAGTTGCAAAGCGAATCTGATTTACAAAGGTGGTCAGTAACTTGGGGATACGTAGCCAATGGAACCATGGAGATAATGGTTGTTCTCCACTTTCCAAAAATAACTGAACTAGGTCAATATGTCTTTACATGGGCATGCCATGTAGAGTCAAATCTTAACCCCCTGCCAGATCCTGCCAGGATGAGTTTGTTTGATTTGTACAAAGGGCACTGTCCAAAAATGGNTTTCGACATACTTCTTCAAAAGCATATCTTCATCAGGTGACCAACAGCCTCGATTTAGTGAAGATTTTGAGGAGCATGGAGCTCGTCCCATGATGACAGAATCTCAACAATACGAGAAATATGTTCACACAGACTCAATGCAGGACAGGGGCGATGAAGGAGGCAATGACACATATATATCTCTCTGAGAGTTTTTCAGAGATATTTAGGTTCTCCATTTATAGGTCACAGCTTCAATGGAATTGAGTCAAGACTTAGAATAATGGCAGGGATATCAACAGAGATTAAGCAGCCATTAAAAAATGGAATAATAATAAAATAATAAATCTGTTCATACAGATTTGGCCATATGCGATGAACGTGGAATATGGAAAGCAGAACTGGCGCTGGAATGCAAACAAACAGAACGGACAACATTCACCAGAATGTGTTATCTGCTCTAAGGATCTGTGTTTTTTCGAGATTTCTCATTAAAAATTTTGTGGACCAGTCTTGAGGATCACGTGGTTCATATTGCTTTAAAAATTGAAGACGAAGAGCGGTGAGTTTTGTTTCCTCCTTTTCCTCGCTAATCAGAAAGTCGCAAGCCATAGATTGACGAGCGAATCTTTCGACGTACCATGTGACCACATGGGATACCGTTTTTATTTTAAGAGGAACATCTGGAACAATTTCCGATCTATGGCATTACATGCACAGAGCTTTTTGTTGTTTGCTATTAGTTGCAAAGCGAATCTGATTTACAAAGGTGGTCAGTAACTTGGGGATACGTAGCCAATGGAACCATGGAGATAATGGTTGTTCTCCACTTTCCAAAAATAACTGAACTAGGTCAATATGTCTTTACATGGGCATGCCATGTAGAGTCAAATCTTAACCCCCTGCCAGATCCTGCCAGGATGAGTTTGTTTGATTTGTACAAAGGGCACTGTCCAAAAATGGAGTAGGTAGCAGACATAGCTCTTTTCCCTGAAAAAAAATGGACCTGAATCAGGTTAGATTTTTAGGGGTAGGCTGAGTTTCTTATGGATCAAAGTTCCATACATTTCAAAATTTTATCTCAGGAATCAGAAATTAGTCGGAAATTTAAAGCACAGCAGGAAGACATCCAGGAAAGAAAAGATAACTAGGGAAATAAGATTGCTCTTGAGTTACTCCACTCAAAAAATAATAATTAAACTTGATTCAGTTATGATGAGTTTGTTTACAAGTAAACAATATATAAGTCAGACTTAAAAGTGTTTTAGATCCAACTATATATATTTCAGTGTAGTGTACAGAGTATTAAATACAATACTGCTGGATGCATATTGATAACCAATTGTGTATCTTGTGAGTAATAAGGTGGAAATGAAATCTAAAACTTTTAAGATTCCAATTAAATATCTCATAGTTTTGGACAATCAATAGAGTCTTATGGTTACACTTATTAGTCCCTCTTGAAGCCAACGATCCATAATTAGTTGACTTCATATTAGTTTGTCCTTTGACCAAAAATATTTGCATAATATCTATTGTAAACATTGATTTTTATATAATAAAAAATACCATATTGTCAGCTTTGCTATTCCTAATGTTTTATATGTTAGCATATCTAAAGTTTTTGACCATATAAGGTCTCTCTGAATTTTTACTTTTATTCTTGAAATGTTTGGATATCCTAAGTTTTGAAGATAGAGAGTCAGGTTTTTATTAGTTCACTTCATAATAATAATAATAATAATAATAATATATTTTGAAGGTTATGACCAAGCCACACCAAATTGGTGTATGAGACCCCCTTGTTTGTGGGACAAGGGACCCCCCTCCACTCAGCCATTTGACTGGTAAAATCTACTGAGGTATACATACCCTACCCCCCTATGGATTTGAACTTGTCATTTGAATATTTTTTTTTTACATACCCTCTATTGTTCGAACTATTGTTACTAATTTTTTTATTATTATTGTTATAAAATCATATAATAAATGTTTTTTCGTACGTAATAGAGCTGTCACACTGCATTCTTTCTTAAATGTTTACACAACAGTCCTGACAGACTTAAATGTTTACCTAACAGGCCTCAGAGCCTTAAATGTTTACTTAACAAGCCTGTTACAATACATTTTCCTCCGTTTTAAAAAAAAATAAAAATTATGCAATATTCTCTGTAGTGAATATGGGCAATATTGTTCTTCAATGACATTATTGGTTCAGTGGTTCATGCTTGATCCTTGCTTGTTCACTGGTTTGTTGTTTTCCCGTTGTTGTTGGTCTTGTTACATTTTGCACGCTTGGGTTCCTGCAACCACAATTGGAACTAGCCTTCTGTCGTTCCCTATCGACGGGTAGGTATCGGTGTCGTGTTTAGCTTCCTTTTCTATTTGCAGTTTGTAGGTGAGACATTTCACTGTTGGGGATGCCTAAGTCAAAATCCTCTTACAGAACATCTTTGTATGTGAGGAGAAAACACGATTTCCTTTTCCTATATGTCACTGTGGCTGCGATGGAGGTAGGTTCTGTGTCGAACATTGGCGATCAGGAACGAGACGAAGACAACATTACAATCCTGCTTCTCTGGTGGTAGTAATCACATACAAATATGGACAACAAGAGGATTTTGAACGATCCCAGTATTGAAAAATACCAACCGTGAAAACTACACCTTTCTTCAGCGGAATTACTGGTTCATTGGTTCACGCTTGCTCCTTGTTTGTTCACTGGTTTCTTGTTTTCATGTTGTTGTTGTTCTTGTTTTCCTATTGGTCTTGTTGCAGTTTGCACGCTTGGGTTTCTGTAACCGCGATTGGAACTGGCCTTCTGTCGTTCCCCATTGACGGGTAGGTTTCGATGTCGTGTTTACCTTCCTTTGCTATTTGTAGTTTGCAGGTGAGAAATTTCATTGCTGGGGATGCCCGAGTCAAAATCCTCTTGCAAAACATCTTTGTATGTGAGGAGAAAATACGATTTCCTTTTCCTATACGTCATTGTAGCTGCGATGGAGGTAGGCTCTATGTCGAACATTGGCGATCAGGAAGGAGACGAAGACAACATTACAGTCCTTCTTCTCTTGTCATAGTAATCACATACAAAGATGAATATCAAGAGGATTTTGAACGCTTCTATTATTGAAAAATACCAACCGTAAAAACTGCACCTTTCTTAATTGCTTTCACAGTGGCATGCCTTTGGATGGTCTTCACAGCCTGAAATGTTTACCTGACAGGCCTCACAACCTAAAATATTTGCTTAAAATATGTGTTACAATACATTTTCCTCCGAAATTTTTGATACAATCTTGTGTGTAGTGAATTTGGCCAATATTGTTCTTCATCGACATTCCTGGTCGGTTGGTTGGTGCTTTCTCCTTGGTTCGTTGGATGCTTCTTATTGTTGTTTAATTCCAATATTGTTCTTCACCGACATTCCTGGTCGGCTGGTTGGTGCTTTCTCCTTGGTTCCCTGGGTGATGCTTATTGTTGTTTGATTCAACTTTGCAGAGTTGAGATCTTGTAGTTGCACTTGGGCCTTTTGGTTCTTCTTCACTGGTTTGTTATTTGCTGCTTGTTGTTGTTTTCTTCAACTTTGCAAGGTTGGGGTCATGCATCTGCAGTTGGACCTGTTGTTACAGTTTGTGGGCAAGGGGCTACGCTTTTGTCCTTCTCCATTCACCGGTGGGTCTCAGTTTTGCAGTTGCATTCTTGCATTGCTTGACAGGCATGTTGCAATACATTTTCTTCCTTTATTTTTTCTTCTGCAATGTTTTCTTTAGTGAATACGGGCGATATTGTTCGTTGGCGGCGTTACTGGTTCAGTGGTTGCTTCTTGCTCATTGCTTGTTGACAAGTTTCTTGTTTTCCTATTTTTGTTGTTGTTGCTTTTGTCGTTCCTCATTGACGGGTGGGTTTCGTTGCTACATTTACGCTCGTGTTCGTTCTTTGTTGTTTGTTATTTCCATTTTTCAAGTGAAAAAGTTAAATGTTGGAGATGCGTGCGTCAAAATCCTCTTCCAGAACATGTTTGTATGCAAAGAGAAAATTCGATTTCCTTTTTTATATGTCAGTGGGTGTTATGGAGTTGTTCCAATTGCGGATGCAAAATGCCAACCGTGCAAAAATGCAACTTCCTTAAATGTTTGCACAGTGGGAGGCCTTTTCATGGTCCTTATAGTCTTACATGTTTAGCTTCCAGGCCTCACAACATGAAATGTTTGATTAGCATGCGTGTTACAATATATTCCTTCGATTTTTTTATACAATCTTGTCTGCAGTGAATTTGGACAATATTGTTCTTCACTGACAGTCCTTGTTGACTAGTTCATGCTTGCTCGTTGGTTTGCTGGATGCTGCTTATTGTTGTTTGATTCAACTTTGCAGAGTTGAGGTCCTGCGGCTGCATTTAAGCCACTTCGTGCTTGTTTCTTCACAAAGACATCTCCAGTTGGAAAACATAAATTGGAACATGGTTTTACAGTTAGGCCACCAAAAAATACTACGAAGATAAAATAATATGAAAATTTTTGCAGTAGATACAAAAAACATCTCTTTTGACTTGAACCAGAGTTTTTCGAGCTCCAACTATATTTCATAGATTTGCAGTAGATATAAACAACATCTCTTTTGACTTGAACTAGAGTTTGTGAAGCTCCAACTATATTTCATAGCTAATAATGTTTTTCCCATAGTTAATATGTTTCTATGGTTTCATAGTTATGAGACTAAGTGTTGTTGTGTGAGGGATAAAGTTCTCGTCTCCCTTTCTTTTTCCTCTTCTAAACTTTCCCCTTTTTCCCTTTTGTTCTTCCCCTCTATTATTTGTTTCTGGTTCTATACTTAGTTATGTTTCTGTGCTCGCAGGTTCCCGGGGTGGCGAACGGACAAATCGTCATCTCCATTTATATCTTCATGTCACAAGTCCGATCGACCGCCATTCATTTGCATACTTAGCCAATTTTATGAATGCGGGTTCGTGGATAGGTGCTATCAAACTTTGGTTCCCCGTGTTCGGGGTATACACCTTACATCGAAAACTTCAGTGCTCTACAATTCGACACCGGGCTCCTCAAACTCACAAGCCTGATTCCACCTACGATGATTCCATCTGTCCGACCTTCCTTTCCATACTTAGTCGAGTCTTCAAACTTTCGCGGCTTCACGCACTCCCAGGTTCATAAAAGTTTAAAAGATTTTTTCTCTCTCCTCCGTCCCCACCACCTTCTGCCCTTCCCAGTGCACATTAATTATGATTTTAATTGTGACAACCCACCAGACAGGTTCAAAAATATTGGCTTTAATAAGCGGAAATCTCGAGCACATCTCCCATTAAAACGCATTAATAGGCGAATATTATGGGATCTGATCATTTTTTTTGCGTCCATCTTGAATTGGAAAAACGTGTTGGTTATTTTAGTTTTTTTAAGGCATGATCATACTAACAGTGCAATATTGTACTACCATGCTGCCATCCACAAACGTGTCATCCACATATGTCTTCACGTCATGTCTGTCTTTAATACTGTGCATATATTACAGGTTGTCATATTTGAGAATCTGCTTTCATATGGAAATGTTAACTCGTGTTATTGGTGACTATTCAACACACATATTCGAAAAGTTTGGCATTAATAAGCGAAAATATCGAGGGCATCTGCCATTAAAATGAATCAAACCAATATGTACGAAATATTATACTATCATCCTCCAACGTTCATTTTAAATACTTATTCCCATTTCTCTCTATCATCGAAGACTTGGGATTTAAGGTGCCTTCGTTGTAATGTTCTTGGTCATGGACATGTGAGACAACTTAGAGATTCCATTCATGCCCAATTGAAAGATGAAGGAATGGTTTTATGTGACGTCAGCGTTGAGCGGAAAAAAAACTCTGTTAGCTAACAAAAACCCAGAAAAAATAAAAATAAAAAAAACAAGTATCTTGTGATTGGTGTTCTCCCTGTATTCGATGCTTTGGTTGGTTGAAAGGCCTGCCTGAAGATTTGTGTGTTGAACTTATTTGTTTTCTTACTGGGAATTGGAAGGGACTTCCAAGCCACCTGCTAAGTGGTCCTTCGTTGAAGTATATAGCTTCTTCCAACAACACAGACTTGGCACGTGTATCGAATTATGCAGACTACACAAGAATTTATCTTTCGTCAAAGGAGTCACACATATTGTGGCTTGCAAAATGGTCTGGAATATTTGGAAATGACGCCAAATATTTCTCCATTCGCAAATATACTTGGAAATTATAAATTCGGATCGTCGTGAATGTGAGAAACTGTATAGGTGGTTGAATCAACATCCTAAAATCACAAAAGTTTCTATTTCAAAGTTTTTTGAGGGACTTCCGGGTGTGGTAACAGATTTGACAGAAAGTCAGATTCTTTATCAAATTTTGTTCATCGTCCTATGGATGTAGTAACAAACTCGACATATAATCAACTTTCTATCGCTAGTGCACATTTTTTTCACTATTCCTATGCATATGACTGCATCTGGGTCGATGAGCTTGCCCCTTTTTGCATGAATATTCTCCTCCTACTTGAAGGTGGGTATATAACTAGGGAACGACACTCTCAAAAAATTTTATTTCCTGCATCGACATGTAACTGGGAAAATTTAGTGGGAAGGAATTCTGGATTATGGACTTTGCAACACTTTCTGAAGATTTTTTTCTACTACAACCTTCTGCAATAATTTTGGTGTGTTCAGGTAATGATTTGGTTTATGAAAATCACCTTTTACTACCACCTTCATGCAATCATTTTGTTTCATTCTTTAGAAGAGACCTTGCTGTGGTAGTGTATTCCAGAGTTGTTTCCACCCAATATCAATCTTCCTGCTGTTTCCCTTGCTTTTAATAAGGAGAATGCATTTATTATGTTGCAGTGGATCCGATATTTGAAAAAAAGAAGAAGGAATTGCTCGATGCTTGAAGTAAGTGCCTTCCTGGTCATAGAGTGCTTCCATCACCATCTTGCATTTGCACAATTGATTTTATTTCTACCTTCTTTATTTGTCTTGATGGTGGATCCTTTTATCCCAACCCACATGATGGAAATAGACTAGTTCTAGCTCTAGGGAATTTGGTCGCTTCTGGGTATCTAAGTTGAATATATATTAATTTCAGTTAACTTAAAAATGTTTGTATATCTTATAATACAATTTATTATATCTTAAAATATAGAAAATATATTTTTTTAACACACGTTTGTTCGAAAAGTTTCAGTCGTTGTTTGGGATTCACGTCCTTCAAGGATGTTAATCACACAATTAATATTGCTTGTGCCAATGCAATCAAGTCATTGTCCACTATGGAAATTTAATTGACACTGTAATGTCAGATAATAGATGTCTGACATGTGCCTAATGCCAAGGTCATTATCGCAAGGGACACCCAATGTCCAAATATTTCTGGACTCATAGTACTTGGTCTTTGTGCTCAACAAATTTATAGTGTTATTTATTTGCGTTGTCTCTTCTATTTGGTTCATTGTTCACTGTATGTGACAAAGCAACACTAAAGTCGATGTTCTTTGCAGGTCTAACAATACTACAATCTAAGTTCTTTAACAATGACAACCCTACTTTTTCACCGCATTTCCAGATTACATTCAATGGCACTGTTCCCCTTTCCATCGCCAGTGTCGATGTCTGAAGCCGAAGCTATATGGATCCTGGAGTCACTGCCAGTGTGGATGCCTGAAGGTGAAACTACCTGGAGCTTGGGATCACGACTTCTTAAACTTGACATTAGTTTCTCACATTCCTGAGGATCCAATTTTGTAATTTCCTTTTGAGTGTATTCGGGCATGGAGTAATATTTGGCGTCACTTCCGAATATTCCAGACCATTTTGTGGGCCGCGATGTCTACCACCCCTATGACGAAAGATATATTCTAATGTGATCTGCAACATTTGATACACTTGCCATGTCTGTGTTGCTGGAAGAAGCTATGTACTTCAACATAGGAGCAGTTTGCAGGTGGCTTGGACCTCCCTTCCAATTTACAGCAATAAAAAAAATAAATTCAACATACAAATCTTCAGGCAGACCTTTCAACCAAACAAATGATCGAATACAGGGAGAATAAAAATTACAACATACTTGAATTTGTTTTGTCTTAGCTTTTGTTGGCTAACATGATTTCCCCCCCCCCCAAAACTGACATCACATAAAACCACTCCCTCGTCTTTGAATTGGGCCTGAATAGCATCTCTAAGTTGTCCCAGATGTCAATGACCAGGAACATTACAAGGAAGGCACCTTAAACCCCAAGTTTTCGACGATAGAGGAAAATTAACACTTAGCAAAGTATGAAATGTTGCATAACTAGCTAATGCAGGCAGACCATATCTAGAAGATACAAGCTATTCAAAAAGTTGGGATAGATCTAGCTGGCAACACCAATGAAGTCCAAGACCCAAAATTGATATTCAACTCATTGTTTTTAACTAAGAAAGAATTTGATGATCAAGTTGAAATCTATAAAAAAATGTCTACATGCTTCATTATTGTACATATTTGTTTTTTTTGTCGACGACAGCCCCAATCATAGTCATTATGGAAAATGCATTTAAATTTCAGAGAATATCTCCTGAACATTTCAAGACAACTATTTTGGGAAATAATCTTAGTTGTATTTTGTAACCCAGTTTATCTGAAGATAGAATATTTGAGGTTTTAGTATGGTGTTTTCCAATCTCTGGTATTGTTTTTTATTTTATTTTGTACTTTTTTTTGTGTGTGGTTAAACATGGACGACAAGCTTTTCTTTCTGTTGCCCAACACTTCAATTTAAATAAAGGCTACTATGTTCGTTTCTTACATTTTACATGGAAGAATAATTTGTGATAGGCCATGCTTATGTGATGCCTGCCCTATACTTAAGAAATAAATGGGAGGACCCGTCCTGCTTTCATTCTTCAGGGTCCCATAAATAGAATGAATTAATGACTATATTTGAACAAGGCAACTCAGGTGTTGACGTCATGTTCCTGTTCAATATTCTGCAGATATTACAGCTTCTTCTATTTGATAATATCTGTGCATATAGAAAATGTTATGTCATATATATATTTCATTTCTATTGCTTATGGGTTTCAACGAAATTTGTGAACCGAACAACATCCTGCAAATTGGCAGATGCTTTATGTTTGGACCATAAATAATCTATTAATATGAATACTATTGGAATAAATATAAACACTTTCTCTTTAAATTTTCCTTGTTTATTATTTTCTTCCCCTTTATTATCCCTTTGTGGTTCTATATTTAGTCGCATTTCTATGATCACGACTTCTTGGATTCATGGTTTGGAAGATGCTCATCTTTATCTATATATTCACACCATGAGCCCGACCGACTGCAGTCCCTTTCATTACTTATCCAATTATCTGACCATCGAGTCCTAGGTTTGCAGTATCCAACACTTATGTCCCCTTTTCCGTCATATACATCTTGCACCCAAAACACTTCCATGATATGCAATTTATGATTTTACTAGTGAGGAATTACCAGGGGTTCAAAAACATTGGCATTAATAAATGAACAATAGATGTTGTTATGTGTGGTACTTAGCCCTTTTTCCCTTTTCTTCTTCACGTCTATTATCTCTTTTTGGTTATATACTTATTCGTCTTTCTATGATCGCGAGTTTTCGGGTTGGCGGGCTGACAGATATTCATCTCCATCTATATCCTCACATGATGAGTTCGACCGACCATTGTTCCTTTTCATACTTAGCCAATTTTATGGTCGTGGTTGTCGGGATTGACGCTTTCGAACTCTATTGCTTCTTGTTCTGTGATATACATCTTGCACTCAAAAATTCTGTGATATACAATTCCATCGTGGACTCCTTGAACTCACAAGCTTCACTCTACCAGGGTTCAAAAAAGTTTCGAAGAATCTTTCGCTGCCTTCCATCCCCACTAACTTCGCGCCCTTCCTAATGCACATTAATTATGGTCTTACTAGCGACAACTGAACACACTGGTACGAAACAATTGGCATTAAAAAGGAAAAAAACCTCGAGGACATCTCCCATTAACACACATTAAACCGCCATTTATGGTACTCGGAACGACCGCCATTCCTTTCTATACTTAGCCAATTTTTTCCACCTATTCTGTGATATACATCTTGCACCCAAAGTATTCCATGATCTACAATTCCACCTCGGGCTCCTCCAACTCGCAAGCTTCACTTTACCCGAATTCATAAAAAAATTCAAACCATTTATGGCTCTCTTCCATCGCTGCCACAATCACGTCCTTCCCAATGCACATTAATTATTCCGACCTCTAAATTAACTTACATTTTTCTGCAACCTACAAATATCACTCGGACCTACGCGATATACAAATTGACTGTTGGACTATGACATCGTCCCCTCTTTTGTGTTACACATTATGCATTCAAATGTTTCGAGCGATACAATTTGATCCTCGGGGCCTCACGTCTTCTAGGGAGACCTTGTCACCCTATTTTGGATCCTTGGTTTGGCGGGTTCACAAAATCTCCAATTCCTAGTCACTATTTTCTGTGTTGGCCATCCTCATACTTCTTTCCAAATATGAAAAAACAAAGGTTTAATGCTAATAATTCATCATGCAACAATCGTAAAGATCGTCATTAATAAGAAAAATCCTCGAGGACTAACTATCCCTACACAACTTGTCCAGAAACATGCAGAGAAGATATTGCCAGGTAATGGGAAAGTTACTACAAATTTCAATATGTTGGCGAAAAATCGTCCCATCTTCCGTGTTACACATTATGCATTCAAATGTTCCGAGCGATACAATTTGATCGTTTATGCCTCACATCTTCTGGGAATATGGTGTCACCCTATTTTGGATCCTCGGGTTGGCGGGTTCACGAAATCTCCAATTCCTAGTCATTGTTTTCTCTGTTGACCATCCTCGTACTTCTTTCCAAATATGCAACAACAAAGGTTTAATGCTAAGACTTCATCATGTAACAAATGTAAAGATCATCATTAATAAGCAAAATCTTTGAGGACTAACTATCCCTACACAACTTGTCCAGAAACATGCAGAGATGATATTTCCAGGTAATGAGAAAGCTATTACAAATTTCAATATATTGGCGAAAACAAGTCCGGGTTATTGTTCCCCTATTCCATACTTGGACACTTTTTCGATTGCGGGTTCCTGGACTGATGGGTGCAAAATTTTGTTTTGAATCTTCCGCGATATACAATTTGTCCGCTGGAATGCCCCGTCACGAGCCCGACTGTCCACCATTCCTTTTAATACTTGGCTGCAAGTTGGTTGTATGTCCATGACGTGGTACCTTTACTGTGTATCGAGTCCATCCTACCATTTCCCTGTTCCATATTTAAACACTTTTTCAATTACGGGTTCCCGGATTGGCGGGCTTAGGATTGTGTTTCCACTGTTCTGCGACTAGCAAACAGTACCCAGAGTTCCATGATATACAATTTGTCCGCAGGAATGCACCATCATGCCATGTGTCGTGTTATACGTTATGTGGTCAACACTCCTGACAGATACATTATGAAACTCGAGCCCTCACCTCTGCTGGTTGTATCTTGTAGCCCTATTTTGAATCGTCAGCAACCGCTTTCGATAATTAGCCATTCCTTAATTGTTGTTCCATGTCCCTAGCACCTTCCATGAGCGAAAGGCTCGAGGAGATGTCCCACAGTTCTGCCACATATAAAATGACCACCAGACTGCCATATCATCCCCTCTTCTGTGGTACACATTTTTCACTCAAGTTCCCTGAAATACAATATGACCCTTGGGAAGTCACGTCTCCTGGGGAACCATTGTCACCCTAATTATAAAGCTCGTCTGACCGCTTTCCATACTTGCCCATTTCATGGAATCTCTTTCTTGGATCCTCGCGTTGGCGGGTTCATGAAATCTCCACTTCTTAGTTACTGTTTACCGTGCCCTCCACCTTCTTGTTTCAAAGTATGCAACCAACAAGGTTTAATGCTAACAGTTCAACATGCAACAACCGTACAAACCATCATTAAAAATAAAAAGGATCGATGAGACAATCACATTGGCTATTGCCACAGAAGTTTCCCAGAGACATGCAGAAAAGATCTTTCCACATAATGGGATATATATTACAAGTTTCAATATATTAGCCAAAACGATTCCACCTAGCCTTTTCCCTAGTCCATACTTGAGCCACTTTTTCGATTGTGGGTTCACGGACAGGTGGGATCACGATTTCACTTCCATTGTTCTGTGTCTTGCAAATAGTACCCGAAGTTCCATGATATACAAATTTCCCTCTGGACTGTCCCATCATGCCCTCTTACGTGTTATGCATTTTGCACTCAAAAAGTTTCGAGACATACAATTTGACCCTCGGGACCTCGCCTCTAGCGGTTGTACCTTGTAACCCTATTTTGAAGCCTATCTGACCTCTTTCTATAATTAGACACTCCTTAATTTCTCTTTCCCATCCCCGCCACCTTCCTACTTCTTTCTTAATATGAAAGTAGTAGCCTTTCATTCTAAGAGCTCACCATGCAGGAACCGTCAACATTGTCATTAATGAGTGAAATGCTTGAGGAGATCTCCCATTAATACGCATTAAACCAAGATCTGTGGAGAGCTATATTATCCCTTCAGATTGTTCATCTCAAGCACAGGTCGTCGCATTGACATGTTCACAAAATCTCCAATCCTTAATTTCTAATTGTCGTACCCGCCATGTTCTCACTTCTAGGTATCCAATTACTAGTCTTTAATGCTAATAGCGCATCATGCAACAACCATCGAAATTGTCATTAATTAGCGAAAGGCTTGAGGACATCTCCCATTCACACGCATTGGACCAAGATTTGCATAGGGTTATATTATCCCTTCCAATGCTTCATTTCAAACATCGTATGGAGAAAACCAACGTGCTCGTAAATGTAAGACCCTGTTTCCCCCAGTCTATAAATATAACTATATTGGCCAAGGAACTATGGAAAACCTAAAAGTGTGAATGTTTGATTTGATGGACCTTTGTACAAAAGGTTGATGAATGTAAATTCTGTTATTTTAGTAGAAAATGGTTATGTGCTGCAAGACTGCTGAAAGAGGGGATGTGCTAAGAGAAAACCATGAATTCTATGAAAGGTTGTGGAGGGGACCCAGAATGGTTGCATTAACCTCCACTGAACCAGTACCATGCTGGAATTAATTTCTCAGATCAGAACAACCCTCTGACCCATGAATGAATTACAGTCGGGCTGGAAGGTGGGAAGAACTCCTCAAGAGTTAATGAAAGGATGGGGCAAAGCACCCATCCATAAGGCTTCCAGACCTGATCACGGACTGGGAATTTGAGCCACACACAATGTTGTTGAGGAAGGCAAGAAAGGAAGTGTGGTGCGAAAAGGAAGACATGCGGAAAAATGCAGAGACGAGAGTGGAAACTCTCGGGTCTGAGGAAGGACTGAAAGATGAATAATGATTTCTGATCACATAAAATAGAGATTGAGCCAGGAGAAGGAGAGTAACCTTTATCCTTATCTATTTTTGTATTGGGAGAAGGAGAGTAACCTTCGTCCCTGACTTCCATTGAGCTGGAAGTAAGAGATTGAATCTCAAAGCATCGTGGCTTAAGCACGGGGGTGGCCAGTGATAAATCCATTGGGAGTGACTGAGCCTATGGTTGGGTGGAAACGAGCACCCCTTTCAGCAGTCACATCACACTCTATGGTTCTGATAAGTGTTTTATTGCCTTATGCTTTGAATTGTAAATAATGGATGCATGCGAGTATTTACATGTCTATAAAGTGTTCTTTCTCTGTATTAAATGATTAAGTTATGAGTATGCGTTCGTTCCCTTGAGAACCTATATTGCTTCTTGAATTTCCATACGTCCCAGTTTAATCACTCGAAGGTGCTTTCCCCAGGAATTTAAATCACCGTATCGGAGTCGGAGCCAGCCTCTGTGCATAGCTACCATTTTGGTAACCTCATAAGTTACTTTTCCTTGATTCAGAGCTTAAAGTTCTGCGAGTTGGGAATTTGTTCCCTTAAGACTAGTAGTCTAGGAGACTTTGACCTTGCGCCTATTCCCTTAACCAAAAACCCAACTAAGAGTGGGGATTATAGCCAAGGAGTTATAAGAATATCAAGGTGACCTAGGTCTAGGAACCTTGGAGCTCGAGCCTCCGAGATGTCAAATTGCACAATAGTCAAGTTGAACCCCTCAATTGCTATGAACCATCGATCTATGAACAGATATCAAGGGTGGGGAATCACTGCAGAGCACGAAGGTGAAAATAGCGGACGTGCTAGTTTGCAGCCCGCAATTCACCCTTGTTGTTGATCTCAACGGGCTGGAAGATCAACGATCCCGGGTAGAATAGAATCGATTGAGCACTTTCCAGATTGCGGAGGTCGAATTCTCTGGTAAAGAGTACGCATGTTGGGGCCCCACAATTTATGTGAACTGTCGATCGTCGTTGACCTTCGATATGAGTTTGACGTGATCCTTGAAACAAAAAATCTTCAAGGATATCAAGCTCAGAAGAGATAGCATTTTGAGGAGTGCAGACAAAATCCAGGAGACGAGCCCGTAGGAGGAGAAAAGGTTGAATCCTTTGAGCACTTAGAAAATATTCTAAGTCGGAGTAAGTCAGAAGCTCAGGAGGAGGAGCGACAGTGGCCATTGGATCACAACTCCAAGGATCGACAATCCTCTGATCCAAGCAAGGTGCACAAACCTTAGCACTTGGCACATGCAGGAGAAGGGAACTTACCAAAGTTCTGAAGTCCCGAAGTAATTTGAGGTTGTCCATCATCAGGAGGTGAATCTGGACTGCCAGATCCAGAGGGATACGTGGCAACATATTGCGAACTCCAGAGGAATATATTCGAGGGTTTTTAGTTGAAAGTTGAGATTCCCAAACCCTGAATACACAAAGTGAATCTGGACCACCAGATACAGAGGGACACATGGCGACAAATCATGGACTCTGGGGAAATCTGTGCGAGAGTTTTCAGTTGAGATCTGAGACTCCTGAAGTCCGGAGAGCTGAAGTAAATCTCAGTCGTCAGATCACCTGAAGTAGGATCTTGACCATTGATCGCCAGGAGATACGTGTCACTATATCAACAACTTCGGGAAATCTATTGGATAGTTTTCAGTTGATATTTGAGACTCCCAAAGCGCAAAGAGTCGGAGAGCCGAATCAAATCTTAATCATCAGATCATCTGAAGTAGATCCCAGTCGTCAGATCGTCCGAAGTATATCTCCAGCGTTAGATCGTCCGAAGTGAATATGGACCTTCTAATCTAGAAGGGACGTGGCATGAATTTGTGGACTCTGAATAGAGTCTCAAAGTAATTCATATCCGTCAGATTAAGAAGGGACGTGGCATGAATTTGTGGACTCTGGGTAAAGTCCCGAAGTAATTCATAGTCATCGGATCTAGAGGAGACGTGGTGTAAATCTATGAACTTCGGGTAAAGGCCCGAAGCAATCCTTGATCGTTATATCTAGAGGACATGTGGCATAAATCTGTGGACTCCGATTAAATACCTGAAGTAATCCTTGATCGTCAGATCAAGTGGACACGCGTCAGTGAATTATAGCCTTCGGATAAAATCCATTGGGAAAAAAAGGGTGAAGTTTGAGATTTGAGATCTCAGAAGTCCGGAGACCCGAAGGAGATCTCGATCATTGATCGAGAAGAGGGCCACAAGACCGTTGATCTAGTTGAAAGGTCAAACACCTGAAGTAGAAGCAGGGTCATTGATTTAGGAGGACATGTGTCCGTAGATCATCAACTCCGAAAGATGGATGTATGGAGAAAAGCAGGGTTTGAGATTTGAAAAGTTTGAAGTTTGAAATCATGAAGATCATATCCGTTGATTTAGGAGCGACAGATCTGGTCCATGGATTAGAAAAGGGTAGATCTGAACCATCAGTTCAGACAATACCATCAAGATCGGGAGATCAACGGTCCCGTAGCATTGCGGGGATTGGAGGTGCGCGAAATTTAAAAAGTTGAGGGCAGGCTGCAATCCAAACCCTAGTTTTGGGGAAAGGACACGTGGAGGCTCGAGGAGAATTGCGTGCCGAAAATTTGTTTGGTTTCAAACTGCCTTTGGCCGTGCCTACAATTGTGTGTTTGCGTGAGGTCATCACCCAAGGTCACATATGAGGAGGGGCCAAGAGAAAAGGGGCTAACGCCAACTCCGAGACTTCGCTGAAGCGTGAAGGAGAAGGTCGTGGGTATCATAAGACCTGCGCCAGAAGCCGGAAGGGCCTGTGTTTGATTAAGAGGTGAGACTATCAAGGTCTCTAAGTCTTGTTTGACTTAGATAATCGGAGAACCTTGACTGGAGGGTCGGGCTGAATCCCAGACTTCCCAAATTAGGAATTGTAGAGGGAAAGGATCTGTTCCTGTAAGGAGGACACTTTTTTTTATTTTTCGCCCCATCGTGGGTGTGTTACAAATTGGTATCAGATCATGGTTACAACACTTGGCCTGCTTGGGATCATGGACGAGTCACTTAAAAACTCTATTTGGATTACTTTTAAAAGAGTGACACTCTACCTTACCTCTTTCTTAAAAGTTTGGTTAAAAATGTTATTAAATAAAATAATAACGAAACTTTCTACTATGTGTGTGCATTTAAGAAATTGAACCGTGTATTGTTCATGAACTAATAGACTGTTAAATAACAATGAGTGTTTTTGTCAACACTCAAGAAGTCAATAAATCAGGGGAAAACTTCAAGAATAAAGGATGGTGATGTGTCATGAAGTGGGGGATGGCTCCCACAATAGAGATGAAGAATCTGATGAAAGGAGGGCGGTGGAAACCCCTCCAGATATGGATGAAACTGTAAGGATCCTTAGGGCCGAATTACAGAGTAGAAAGGCTGACAATGAGAGGTTGATAAAGGAGCAAGAAAAAAAAACAGAAATTAACACAGCCTTGCTGCAGATCTTGTCTGACGTACAGAGGAAACTACAACATGAACTTACAACCAATCATATGGACTGAAGACATAATAAGAGAAGTCAAAGTCCACATGAGATCCGAAAACATGACTCCATAAGTGACCACACTGGGAGAAGCGACTCGAAGAAGGCCCAAACTGAAGGTAGGGGATACTCATCGATAGAGTCCTCTGGAAAGAAAGCTGGCAAAGCCGAAGGATCTTCTAGTAGCAGAGCAATATCACATTCTCAAAGGAAAGGAAAGAAGCATAAGCGTTCCAAAAATCATGATTCTGAAGAATTCAAGAAATCCAAATCACCCTCTTTCGATGGAGAGATTAGGAAGGGAGAAGAGGCTGAAGTTTGGCCTCTTGGTTTAAATAAATACTTCAGAGTCCATGACTACTCTAAAAACTTGAAGGTTTGAATATCCATCTTTAACCTAAATGGAAAGGCTTCCATTTGGTGGGAAGACCTTAGGAATGTGAAAGGATTCCATGAGAAGGACTTGTCATGGAAACAGTTTGAGAAATACTTCAGGAAGTAGTATCTGTCAAGGAGATACATGGATGATAAGACTAAGTAATTCTATGAACTTAGGTTGGGGCAGCTCACCATAGATGAATTTGTCAATAAATTCCTTGAACTACTGAGGTATGTACCCTACATAAAAGATGAAAAAGTAAAAATGCAGCGGTTCATTAGTGGGTTACCTCAAAACTGCCGGGACAGGATTGAGTTCGACGAACCAAAGACCTTAGAATAAACTATCCGGAAGGCGAGGTATTGTTATGAACAATTTGGTAGTAAGACAAGACCTCACAAGGACTAGAAGAAGAGGAGTAGTTTGGGATTCTAGAAGAAGGGGTTTAAATCCTCAAAATTTAAGAACTATGGAAAATATTCTAGAAGGAGCCTTCCTACTAGAAGTGTATATCAACAAAATTTCCCCTCTCAAAGTGGAAATAAATCTTTTAAGACAGTCCCAGAAAAGAAAAATAACCTAAAGAAGGAACCCTTAAAATGATGGGGTTGTGGAGAAGATCATTGATTGAGGGACTGCCCACAACAACATAATAGTAAGAGAGTATACAATATCCAAGAAGATACCACCGTCAATGATGTGGCTAGGAGCATGCCACAAATCTATGCAGCCTTGGACAATAATCATGCCGACCACCAAGCTTCAGTAGTGGAGGTGGAAGGTATGATTGCCAACCATATAGTTTCTATTTTAATTGACCCAGGTTCTAATTTGAGTTATGTGACCCCTCAAACTGTTGATAAGTGTAAACTGCAACCAATTAGACATGTTAAACCATGGTTGGTGAAATTAGCCACTGGGACCAAAAGAAAGGTGGCAGAGGTCATACCAGCCTGTCAATTCATCATGGGTGGATTTCCCACCCGAGCGACCATTAACATACTTCACCTGGGATCTTATGACTTGTTGATTGGTATGGATTGGTTGGCTTCTTATAAAACTGAATTGGACTTCTATCATAAAACTTTAGAATGTGTAAATGAAGAAGGGAGAACAATGAACCTCCAAGGGATTCAGAATCCTGTCTCAGTGAGACAAATATCAACCCTTCAAATGAAAAAGTATTGTAGAAAGGGGCGTTCCTTATATGCTATACAGGTACTAGAATCTGTTGAGAATGGAAAACCAAACCTAGGGGACCACCCCATATTGAGAGAATACAAGGGAGTGTTACCAGAAGAGGTACTAGGTCTACCTCCAAGAAGGGATATCGGCTTCTCGATAGAACTTACACCAGGAGCGGTACCAACATCTAGAACGCCATATAGAATGAGAACACCATAGATGGTTGAGCTCAAGCTACAACTAAAGGAGATGATGGAAAAAGGATACATCCAACCCAGTGTATCTCCATGGGGAGCGCATGTCTTGTTTTTGAAAAATAAAGATGGCACACTCCAACTATGCATAGATTACAGACAACTCAATAAGACAACCATAAAGAACAAGTACCCCTTACCAAGAATCGATGACCTGTTCGACCAATTGGGAGGTGCTTCCGTCTTCTCGAAGATTGACTTAAGGTATGCATACCACCAAGTCTGGATTAAGGATGAATACATCTACAAAAAAACCTTCAGGACGAGGTATGGTCACTATGAATTCGTGGTGGAGCCATTTGGGTTAACCAATGCCCTCGCCAATTTCATGTTCTTGATGAATAATGTTCTCAGCAAATTCTTGGACAAATTTGTATTCATTTTCATTGATGATATACTAATCTACTCCAAGAACAGGGAGGAGCATGAAGACCATCTTAGAATCATACTCCAATTACTAAGAGAGCATCATCTCTACGCTAAGTTTAGCAAGTGCGATTTATTTCAGAAGCAAGTCCATTACTTAGGCCATTTCATATCTAAGGAAGGGGTGGCAGTAGACCATGACAAGATCAGATCTATTATGGAATGGCCTACCCCGAAGGATGTATCTGATATTAGGTCCTTCATGGGATTAGAAGGATAGTATAGAAGGTTCATAAAAGGGTTTTCCAAGATTGGTTGTCCAATCACTACCCTTCAGAAAAAGGGGATTAAATTCATTTGGACATCAAAATGTGAAGAAACATTTCAGGAATTGAAATACCTCCTAACCCATGCACCCATGCTAAATATTGTCGACCTGGATAATGATTTCCTCGTGTGTACAGATGTCTACAAGGAAGGACTCAGAGGGGTCCTTATGAAAGAGGGATGTGTAATTTTCTACGTGTCCATGAAATTAAATGAGCATGAGATCAATTATGTGACCCATGACCTAGAGTTGGCTGCCATAGTACATGCTTTAAAAATGTGGAGGCACTACCTACTGGGTAGGAAATTTGTGCTTATGACAGACCATTGTGGATTGAGACACCTGTTTGATCAACCAAAACTCAATGCCAGGCAAGCTAGGTGGATGGCTCTCCTAAGAGAATTCGATTTCGAAATCAAACACATAAAAGGAAAGGAAAATAGTGTGGTTGGTGGCATTAACAGAAGTATAAAAATGATTCATCTAGCAGTAGTAAGAACCTGTGAAACGGATGTCAAGGAAAGAGTCAGAAATGCACAAGAGATAGATGTATTCTTCAAGACCGTGAATTCATACCTAAGGCAAGAGCCTACAGTATGAAGGCTACCAGATGCTCGAAGAAGGGCTGCTGACTTACAAAAACAGATTTCATATTCCAAACTGTGACGAATTGAAGAGGTTTATAATGGATGAACTACATAAGAGACCATATACTGGTCACTAGGATATTAGAAGATGATCACGACCACTAGGAAATAATTCTATTGGCCTGGATTGAAGAAAGACATAGATAAATATTTAGCTAACTGCTTATAATGCCAGCAAGTTAAGGCAGAACACCGACATCTCCATGGACTTCATCACCGGATTACCAAAGTCAACCAAGAAAAATGATTCCATCATGGTTGTGGTGGACAAACTAAGTCTGCTCATTTCGTTCCTGTCAAATCAACTTGTAAGGCCATAGATATTGCCAACATCTTCATGAAGGAGATATTTAGACTGCATGGCATGCCCAAGGAAATTGTATCTGACCGACATACCAAATTCACTTCAAGGTTTTGGAAATCCCTAATGGCTGGTTTTGAGACAAAATTGTTGTTCAACACAGCTTATCACCCTCAAACTAATCGACAGACAGAAAGAGTGAACCAAATAGTAGAAGACATGTTAAGGATGCATGTAATGCATCAACCTAAGAAGTGGGAAGAATACCTACCATTGGTAGAGTTTTCCTACAACAACGGTTATCAGGAATCCTTGAAGATGAGCCCTTTTGAAGCCCTCTATGCTAGATAGTGAAAGATTCCAATCAGCTCGAGTAACCCAGTGGATAGAATTACAATCGGACCCGACATGCTGAAAGAAATGGAACAATAAGTGGTTCAGATAAGAAAAAATCTGAATATTGCTTAGGATAGACAGAAAATTTACGCCAACAGAAAGAGGATTCCCAGAGGGTTCAAGACCAGAGACCATGTCTATCTCAGAGTTAGACCCATGAAGAGTTCTCTGAGAATGGGAGATTGTGCCAAATTGGCACCTCGGTATTGTGGACCCTTTGAAGTCTTAGATAGAGTGGGACCTATAGTCTATAGGCTAGCACTCCCTCCCACTGTAANTGTTTCATTATTGAAGAAATATGTACATGATGCTAATCATATAATTGACTGGTCTGTGATCTAGGTGGATCCAGAGGGAGAATTCCTGCCAGAACCCCAATGCATATTAGATAGGAAGGAAACCTCACTGAGGAACCAAACCATTGCATAGGTCAAGGTGCAGTGGAAACACTTTGGCCCAGATGAGGCTATGTGGGAAATGGAGGATGCCATGAGACATGCATATCCGATTTTGTTTACTCCTGTACATACATGTCATGTTGACAGATAGAACACTGAGGACGATGTTCTTTTAATGGGGATGGAATTGTAACACTTTGTTTGCCCCAGTCTGTAAATATAACTATATTGGCCAAGGAACTATCAAAAACATAAAAGTGTGAATGTTTGATTTGATGGACCTTTGTACAAAAGGTCGATGAATGTAAATTTTGTTATTTTAATAGAAAATGGTTACGTGTTGCATGGCTGCTGAAAGAGGGGATGTGCTAAGAGAAAACCATGAATTCTATGAAAGGTGGTGGAGGGGACCCGAAATGGTTGCGTTAACCTCCACCGAACCAGTACCATGCTCGAATTAATTTCTCAGATTAGAACAACCCTTTGACCCAAGAATGAATTACATCCAGGCTGGTAGGTGGGAATACCTCCTCAAGAGTTAATGAGGGGATGGGGCAGACCGCCCATCCGTAAGGCTTCTAGACTTGACCACGGACTGGGAATTCGAGCCACACACAATCTTGCTAAGGAAGGAAAGAAAGGAAGTGTGGTGGGCAGAGGAAGAACTGTGGAAAAATGCAGAGATGAGAGCGGAAACTCTCGGGTCCGAGGAAGGAATGAAAGAGGAACAATGAGTTCTGATCATGGAAAATAGAGATTGAGCCAGGTGAAGTAGAGTAACCTTCGTCCTTAGATATTTTTGTATTGGGAGAAGGAGAGTAACCTTCGTCCCTAACTTCCGTTGAGCTGGAAGTAAGAGATTGAATCTCAAAGAATTGTGGCTTAAGCTCGGGGGTGGCCAGTGATAAATCCATTAGGAGTGACTGAGCCTATGGTTGGGTGGAAACGATCACCCCTTTCAGCAGTTGCATCACACTCTATGGTTCTGATAAGTTTTCTTACCTTATTCTTTGAATTGTAAATAATGGATACATGCGAGTATTTACATGTCTATAAAGGGTTATTTATCTGTATTAAATGATTAAGTTATGAGTATGTGTTCATTACCTTGAGAACCTATATTTCTTCTTGAATTTCCATATGTCCCAGATTAATCACTCGAAGACGCTTTCCCCAGGGATTTACATCACCATTCCGGAGTCAGAGCTAGCCTCTAGGCATAGCTACCGTTTTGGTAACCTCATAATTTACTTTTCCTTGATTCAGAGCTTAAAGTTCTGGGATTTGGGAAGGTGTTCTCTTAAGACCAGTAGTCTAGGAGACTCTTAACTTGTGCCTATTCCCTTAACAAAAAACCTGACTAAGAGTGGGGATTATAGCCCAGGAGTTATATGAAGATCCATGTGACCTGGTTCTAAGAACCTTGGAGCTCGAGCCTCTGATATGTCAAATTTCACAATAGTCAAGTTGAACCCCGCAATTGCTATGAACCGTCGATCTATGAACGAAGATCGAGAGTGGGGAATCATAGCGGAGCACGAAGGTGAAAATAGCAGATGCACTAGTTCGCGGTCCGCAATTCACCCTTGCCATTGATCTCGACGAGCTAGAATATCAACGATCCTGGTCAGACTAGAATCGAGCGAGCACTTTCCAGATTGCGGAGGTCGAACTCTCTGGTAAAGAGTACGCATGTTGGGGCCCTGCAATTTCTGTGAATCGTCAATCATCGTTGACCTTTGATCTGAGTTTATCGTGATCCATGAAACATAAGGAGCACATGGGATGGAAAATTATTCAAGGAGATTAAGCTCAGAAAAGATATCCTTTTCAGGAGTGCAGATGAAATCCAGGAGACGAGTTCGTAGGAGGAGCAACGGTCGAATCCTTTGAGTACTTAGAAAATATTATAAGTCGAAGTAAGTGAGAAGCTCAGGAGGATGAGCGATAGTGGTCGTTGGATCACAATGCCAAGGATCAAGAGCTGTCTGATCAAATCAAGGTGCACGAATCTTAGCACTTGGCACACGCAGGAGAAGGGAACTTACCAAAGTTCCTAAGTCCCAAAGTAATTTGAGGCCGTCCATCACCAGGAGGTGAATCTGGACCGCCAGATCCAGAGGGATACGTGGCGATGGATCGCGGACTCTGGAGGAATATGTTTGAGGGTTTTGAGTTGAAAGTTGATATTATCGAACCCCGAAGACTCGAAGTGAATCTGGACCGCCAGATCTAGAGGAACACATGGCGACAGATCGTGGACTCCAAGGAAATCCGTGCGAGAGTTTTCAGTTGAGATCTGAGATTCCCGAAGTCCAGAGAGTCAGAGAGCCAAAGTAAATCTTAGTCGTCAGATCACCCGAAGTAGGATCCTGACCGTTGATCATCAGGAGATACGTGCCAGTATATCAACAACTTCGGAAAATCTATTCGAGAGTTTTCAGTTGAGATTTGAGACTCCCAAAGCGTGAAGAGATGGAGAGCTGAAGCAAATCTCAATCATTATATCGTCCAAAGTAGATCTCAGTCGTCAGATCGTCCAAAGTAAATCTCCAGCGTCGGATCGTCCGAAGTGAATCTGGACTGTCTAATCTAGAAGGGATGTGGTGCGAATCTGTGGGCTCCATATAGAGTCCTGAAGTAATTCATAGCCGTTAGATTAAGAAGGGACATGGCGTGAATATGTGGACTCCAGGTAAAGTCCCGAAGTAATTCATAGTCATCAGATCTAGAGGAGATGTGGCATAAATATTTGAACTTCGGGTAAAGACCCGAAGCAATCCTCGATCTTTAGATCTAGAGGACAGGTGGCACAAATCTGTGGACTCCGGGTAAAGACTCGAAGTAATCCTTGATCATCATATCAAGTGGACACGCATCAGTGGATTATAACCTTCGGAAAAAATCTATTGGGAAAAAAGGGTGAAGTTTGAGATTTGAGATCTCAGAAGTCTGGAGACCCAAAGGAGATCTCGACCATTGATTGAGAAGAGGGCCACAAGACCGTTGATCTAGTTGAAAGTTCAAACACCTGAAGTAGAAGCAGGGTCGTTGATTTAGGAGGACAGGTGTCCGAAGATCGTCAAATCTGGAAGATGGATGTATGGAGGAAAGTAGGTTTTGAGATTTGAAAAGTTTGAAGTCCGAAATCATGAAGGAGATCACATTTGTTTATTTAGGAGGGGAAGATTTGGTCTGTGGATTTGAAAAGGGAAGATCTGAACTGTCAGTTCAGACTGTATCATTAAGATTGGTAGATTGATGGTCCCATAACATTGTAGGGATTGGAGGTGCGTGGACTTTAAAAAGTTGAGGGTAGGCCACAATCCAAACCCCGCTTTTGGAGAAAGGACACGTGGAGGCTCGAGGGGTCGAAAAGTGGTTTGGTTTCAAACCGGCTTTGGTCGTGCCTGCAATTGTGTTTTTTCATGAGGTCATCACCCAAGGTCACATCCAAGGAGGGGCCAACACCAACTCCGAGACTTCACTGAAGCGCGAAGGAGAAGGTCGTGGGTATCATAATACCTGCACCAGAAGCCAAAAGGGCCTGTGTTTGATTAAGAGGTGAGACTATCAAGGTCTCTAAATCTTGTTTTACTTAGAGAATCAGAGAACCTTGACCGGAGGGTCGGGATGAGTCCCAGACTTCCCAAATTAGGAATCGTAGAGGGAAAGGATCTGTTCCTGTAAGGAGGACAATTTTTTTTTATTTTTGCCCCATCATGGGTGTGTTATAGTAAACTTATGGAAACAACTCGACAACAGTTCTATTGAGATACAATGAATATCTTCAAACATGAGGACCATAACCTCTAGTGGTCCATGACATATTATTACTATTCATCTCGTTCTGCCTAGAACGAAGTGATTTGGACCTCTGGAATTGCTCGGGTAGGATGCTTCTCTGAGGTTTTTTATTGTAAGGAGGTGGTCTCTTGGTGCGCCAAAAAATATATTTCAAGCCAAAGAATTATTCCATTGCGTGACCATTCTCCTGTTTCTTTGTCACCTCAGGTCTTCCACAAGATGTTAAGATTGTCGGAGCCAACATTGACCTTCAGAGAACAAGACTACAAACAGTTCCTATAAAAACACGAGAACGGGTTGGACCTCTTATGTAATATCCCCAAGAAGAGCCCCAGTTGTAATTGTGAATTGTAAACATATTTGATAGGCTGGTGAGCCGAGTTATAATAAGCTAGGAGGATTATGTGGTGATTAGGCCAGAGAGGCTAGATGGAAAGGCTAGTGAGCCTACTATTGTATATGTGTAAATGCTCATATATTTAATATAAACATCGCTACGTGTAGACCGACCACGAAGAAAGAGTGATGGGGGACTAATCGTCCACTAGGTAGGGTAAGGGAGGGGGCTAAGTCTTTGAGCCTAGGGGCTAAGCTAGGCGGCTTACCTCTAGAGGAATAATATTTATTATTAATTACTGAAGGCTAAGGTGGACATGTTGAGTGTTGTCCTAAGTTCTTGGAAAGGGAACTTATTCTAAGTGGAGTGCATGCAGCTCCAGGGAGACAGGTGTCGACCTGGGCTCATGTAGTTAAAATCCCAGAGTCAAACCGTGTTGGGGGGTTCGCTTTCCATTCCTGATTCTCCGTCAATCTTGTTTTCCCTCTGCGATCCGACCTTTGCAATCTTCACGCACCGCTGAGAAAACCCCTCATGGGAAGGGAAATTTGACCTGTGTTATTTTGTGAACCCAATCTATCCGCACTGGAAAAACCGAGTTCAGACTTTTTCATTTTGGGTTGTGGCCTTCCCTTTTTCCTAAGCCATACCGAACCATTGTTGTTTTCCTCGTCTTGTTGGAACTGAGTCGAATATTGACTGAAGAATCAGGCTGTAAAGCCTGTGGGAAACTTTCTCTCCAGGTGAGAGAAATGGTTGTGGATCAAAGAGGCAGGTTGTCAGGCCTGTGAGCAACTATCTCCAGGTGAGAGAGTTTGATGGGAAGTGATTTTCTCCTAGAGAGAGTCCAACACCAGCTATGAAGCGTAGCTCTAAGAATTCCTGATATGACCTATTGTTGAGACCTTGAAAAGGGAAGTGGAGAAGGCGATGGACTGTGGAACAGTGAAGGTGAACATTCCCGGGGTGGAACATGCATGTGGGGAATGAGAGTCCGTGAGTAGTGGGCATAAGAAGGCTCCTGGAGAGAATCCTTCCAGTTGCACTGTGCAGTTTCCTGTAACCTCAGCTTAGTCTAGGATTCCCTTGCCCAGGGTGGAGCTTAGTCCCAGCTCGGTGGTGACCCACTGCTGAGCGTGATGAGCAGCGTGGTATAAGGATGGGAGGTTCGTGGAAGGTCTACACACAGTTGGTGGTCTTCTAATAAAAGATAAGTACCACTTTTATGTTCATTTACATGATGTGTAATGGTACATATGTTGTAATGGATGAATATTTCATGTGTATGTTGTATATGCTGCATGTGTAGGCTTACTGTTATTTCTGCATTAATATGTTATATATATGTAGAATAGTCATTCTATGTTTATATGGATGTGTATTTTTTTCCGCAAGTATCCCTGTGTGGCATAGCCTAGTAGTTTAAGGCTGGAGTTGTCACAGATCAGAGTAGAGCAGCAGAGTTGTAGTAGTGGCGTTGCCCGACCTGTTGGTGGATGGGGATGTTACATCTTACCCAAGTTCCTCGAAGACCCGACAATGGTTCCTGAAGATATCACGAAGTTGCAGGTCAGTTCTTTTAGAAATCCATTCCGGGAAATTGCTTGGTTGTTTACAAGAATAACGGGACAAGAATCCACGACAAGCATTTCCCGTATAGTTATTTATATTTTGTACTTCACAGTCAAGGAACAATTCATTTTTTATTGGGAGAAGCTAATTTCCATTGAAATCTGTTCCCAACTAACACAATTCAAAGAAGAGAATAAATTTTATATGTCATCCTACTTGATTTTCACAATAGTGCAATGTTGTCTGTTTCCAAAACTGTCTTTGTCCAAGAAAATTAACTATGAATTTGACCCAGTAACATTCTGGCACCATGCCTTATGGAGGCACAAGGCCTTCCATTGTTTTTATGAGATTTTTAATGACTTCGTCTCAGTTTTCAGAGATTTATACAAGAGAAAAAAACAGTTCATTCCTCTTCCCTGGAAAGTCGAGGACTTCGTGTTCAGAAACGTCGACAAGATTGATGAATTCACAAGCCATTTCAAGAACTTGAACCTAAAATATGTTGAAAGGATAAAAGGGTTTGACCCTAATGGGATTTTTCGAGAACATTTAGTATCATCTGGATTTATAAACACTTTTATCCATAGACGCCTGACCGAAGACAGAGACAATGAAGACAACACTCCTGCTTCTAACAATTGCAATGTAGATACATTCCAAAGCCCAATTGAATTGTACAAACAACAGGGAAAAGGATTTGGTGAGAAGAGTGTCTAGTCCCCGGCCAACACTCCCAAGAGCACGACATCACAGAGCATCGCTTCAACGACCCACCCTAGTAAGAAAGCAACCCAGAAATCTTCAAACGGAGGAGGAGATAAGAACCCTCCTCGCAGAAAAATTGATAGTTATCACAAGATTCCCGTGACGAAGAAGAGAAAAAACATTGTAGAGCATGCGGAAGAACCTGAAATTGAAAGTGAGAACATGTAACTTGGAACATTTGTGGATACCCTATCCCGCAAAGGGGATCCTCCCACGGACACGATGCAGCATAGTTCCACAATGGAAATAGATGGGACCGATGTTTTTTACGAAGATGAATCCTTCGTATTCCAGAGCGTTGTTTTTGACAGCCAATCTAAAAATTTAATTATTGAAAAGAGAGATGTAACAAATAAGAAAGGAAAATCCCGTTCAGAGATTAACTTTAGGAAAATGCAGTCATCCCAAATCTCTCATTTTCATCGCGCAATCGTTGATGCTCTTGATGATTCCATTGGAGGAATTGAAGTGGAGAATGCCATATTGAACGACCGGATCAAGAAATTGGAGGAGTCTTTCATTGCTACCCCAATGTTTGCCAGTCCTTTAGCAAAAACCATGCCTGCTACCCCTGCAACCAAGTTAAAAGGATCCTCCAACCTCCTCACATCCTGTAGAGCCTATGTAGAGAAGAACATCAAGAAAATAATGCAGCTAATTGTTGAAGCCTGGGAAACATCACAAAATATAACTTCCTTTCGAAAGAGGGAAAATGATTTGCACGAACATTTGCAGACAAATTTAAAAAATGAAGAACATTTCTATGAACAGACGGTGATCCCTTTTCCAACCATGCCATCAACAACCTGGATCTGAAAAGAAGACAAGAGGATCTCCCCTACCCAAAGCAGGTCAAACAATTAAAAGCATGTTGGAAAGGGAAAGTTAAGAACCTGCAACTCATTGTCGAATCATGTGAACAAGCCATATCATAGAAAGAAGAATTATTCAGAAACCTGACCCAAATAGACTTAGTCGGAAGTACCAACGAGGTTCAAGACCCAAACTTAATCCTCAAATACTTGTCCTTAACCAAGCAAGCCTTCGATGAACAACTTGATATTTTTTAGGGGTTATCTTTATAAAAGTTTTAAGACATCCTTGAATATGGTGAAGATGACGTCGACAACTGGCTAGTGGACTATTCGACACACAATGAAGAAATTGAACAGGATCTGCATAGTATTTATATGGATCTAAGGAAATTAGAAAACAAGATTTTCAACATAGAAATCCAGGATGAAATCAACATGGCCACCATGAGAAGCTACATTGAAGAATGGCTCCAAAGGAGAATGGACAAGCTCACTGACAAAGGGCAACAACATGTTGACATGATTCCGGTGGCTATCAACGAGAGAAACAAAAATGCATTAGCTTCATAGTAAGTCTATACTGATCACATCTTGCTTTGTTTATCAATCCAGTTATTCTACCTCTTAAAATAGAAATCTCTAACCAAAGACTCATAACTTCCAATTTCTTTTTTTCAGGTCTTCCTCTCTATCGTCGTGCACTTCTTCTTTCTACAATGTTATTTCTTGTACTTATTTCATTTATGGTCTGTGGGAGCCTCAATCCCAGTCTATATGACAAACACATTTAAATTTCCAAAAATATGGAACAGATTCCATAAACATGTAACAAACATTATTAATTTTTAATAAATTTCAAAGAAAACTAATTCGGGAACAATTTTTGTGACCTGCTTTCGGAATGCTAAATTTATTTCCTTCAACTATGCTAGATGCCAAGAAATTGTGTTTATTATATTTGAATGTTTAATGTGTGATTCCTTCTCCTTTTTTCCAGGAACCTTTATTTCAAGTCATTGAGACATAAATTTTCTAAGTCCCATGTTTGAACTATAGACACCCTAGGAAAAAACAACCTCGTTCGCATATTAACCACATATTAATATAATATTATGTTTAACTAATTCGAGAGGTTCTTTGGGGGTCATATATTAATATTATGAAAAAACGCATTTAAATTTCTAGAAATATGGAACAGATTCCAGAAATATGTAACATACATTATTATTTTTTGATAAATTTCAAAGAAAACTAATTCACGAACAATTTTTGTGACCTGCTTTCGAAATGCTAAATTTATTTCTTTCAACTATGCTAGATGTCAGGAAATCATGTTTATTATATTTGAATGTTTAATGTGTGATTCATGCTCCTTTTTTCTAGAAACCTTTATTTTTAAGTCATTGAGATGTAAATTTTCTAAGTCCCATGTTTGAACTATACACACCCTAGGAAAAAATAGCCTCGTTCGCATATTAACCACATATTAATATAATATTATAATTAACTAATTCGGGAGGTTCTCTGGGGGGTCATCTACCATCGCGTCTGCATATTAACCACATATTAATATAATATTGTGATTAACTAATTCACGAGGTTCTATGGGGGTCATCTACCGACCCAATGTCTTCTGGCTGGCCTCTGACACACTGCCACGAGGCATCCTTTGCATGGATACCACCTGTACTTCAAGCTGCTTTCCACGTCTCTTTGCTTTTTCAGACTTCTATTTCTCCCTCGTTCCACCATAGCAGTGCATTTATTCTCATTCCAATCTGAAAGGACTACACTGCTATGCAACACTTGTTTTAATGTTTTAGATTTAAAATTATTGTGTATTTATTGTTTTTAACCTATTTGAAATATATATATATATAATTTTAAATTGATTAAAATATTATTTGGAATACAAAAATAGATTCATTCTCAAATATAGCTGTTCCCTAATATCGTTGTTGTGATAGATTTATGCAATGTTACAATAATATGTTTAATTTCATTAAAAAACAATTCTTCACTGTTTTCACAAGTCAAAATTGACATTTTGACGTATTTTTCATTATTTTTGTTGAAATTTGTAAATGTATTTGATTAATAAGACTTTATAGTTAAGGTTTACATTTATTATAATGCTTAAATGAGGATGATGTTTTGGATTTTTTTTTATATGTTTTTTTTTATTAATATTTATTTATGATTATTATTAAATATTTTTTTTTTTTATGATTATTAGTAATTATGGATGTGTTTCTTTTTTATATATATATATATATATAGAGAGAGAGAGAGATTGGTGTATTAGATTTTAAGAAAGGTAAGATATTATTTGAGCGTTTCAAGATTATTGTATTTTTTATGAGTTAGAAAGTTAAGAAGGTTGGTGTTGTGACAAATATTTGAAATTGAGATCTAATTTAAGTATTAGCATGACAATCTAAGAGAAAGTGTTTTTTCATATTCAACACTAGTGTCACAAAGGTGAATAGATACTTTCATGTCATCATGTTTAGGGCCGATATCACTATACATCTTATGAGGGGTAGTTCTTTTTTTAGTAATATTGATTTTCTTCCTTATGCTAGTCAAAATAGATAGATACTTTTGATCATCAACATTAAGATAAACTATTTCCTTATAATATCTTGATTTCCCTTTTCCTTGAATTCTTTTATCCCATCAAAAATGTCTTTAAAAAAACTACATAAAGGAAAAAATGATTTAGAACTATTCCTAAATTAATCTCAGATTAAAAGTTAAAAAAAAATGTGTTATATATATATATATAGAGAGAGAGAGAGAGAGAGAGAGAGAGAGATTGGTGTATTAGATTTTAAGAAAGGTAAGAGATTATTTGAACGTTTTCAAGATTATTGTATTTTTTATGAGTTAGAAAGTTAAGAAGGTTGGTGTTGTGACAAATATTTGAAATTGAGATCTAATTTAAGTATTAGCATGACAATCTAAGAGAAAGTGTTTTTCATATTCAACACTAGTGTCACAAAGGTGAATAGATACTTTCATGTCATCATGTTTAGGGCCGATATCACTATACATCTTATGAGAATTAGTTCTTATTTTAGTAATATTGATTTTCTTCCTTATGCTAGTCAAAATAGATAGATACTTTTGATCATCAACATTAAGATAAACTATTTCCTTATAATATCTTGATTTCCTTTTATCCTTGAATTCTTTATCCCATCAAAAATGTCTTTAAAAAAACTACATAAAGGAAAAAATGATTTAGAACTATTCCTAAATTAATCTCAGATTAAAAGTTAAAAAAAAATGTGTTGTATTTTGCTTTTCCTTTTTTTAACATTTTTATTTTTTTGTTCTTATCTTAATTTTGTATATATTGTTCTTATCCTAATTTTGTATATATATATTTTATTAGGAATTTTGGGAAAGCCAAAAAACACATTCTCGTGATAGAGTTGTTATCCTTTGAGATCTGAGAAAAAGATCGCCTCCCTTGTACGAAAGATGATTATTGAGAGAATTATTGAAAATTCCTATTTGGAGAAAAATAATTACCCAAAATTATTGTTTTGATAATGATTCATATACATAAACTTAAAAAATATAAAAGTTTTGTGAGTTCAGAAGTGTAGAATTGTTTTGATAATGACTCACATACATAAGCTGAAAAAAATATAAAAGTGGTGTAAGTTCACAAGTGTAAGAATCTTTTCCACATTCCCCATGTGACCAGAACAAATATTGTTTTTATTTTATGACGAGTACACAGAACAATTTCCAATATTCATAACTTTTTGGTTCACTAGAATCAATCAACAATAAAATAATAAAATAATAGAATGAAAAAGAATATTGTTCAACGGTTCTACTTAATCTGGTGGAAAT
>SNQJ01S0001326.1:0-25042 GCA_010110895.2 Picea sitchensis
GAACATCACTATGGTGAAAATAAAGAATGGGTCTCGGCTACAAGGCCATGTTAGGTACCCAAGTACAAAAGATACACTAAAAATAAAGCGAGGAAAGAGGGAAAACCTCATGGGAAAAACCCCTGCTCAAATTAAAATGCATAAAAAATAAAATAAAATGAGAAGGAACAAAAAACAGTTGCTAAGCAACCTTGTCCTTCACTCCAAGAAGACCTCGCAACTGTACAAGTTTGTGCTCGTTGAAGATTTTGTTGAAGATGTAGATGTCTGCACGGATCTGATGAAGTAGATGTATCATTGAGATGTCCACGCATATCCACTTTCTCTTCTTGTAATGAACAATATCCAAATAAATTTTGGATAAAACCTTGAAAACCGTGCGGCCGTTTCCGGAAAAATGCTGAAATTTTGTTGATTTTGAAACGATCATAACTTCACTTTCCGGACTCCGTTTCGGACGATTTTCTTTTAAATTGGATATTTTCCTAAGAGAAATTCAAATATCCAATTTGTTTCTACAAATAGTTCTCATAAAATATCATAATTGAGTCTGATGTGCACGGCTCCCTTTTTGTCTCTTGAGATGCATGCATTGCGCATGGAAAAGTATCTACATGTGACTCCTAAGATGCATGCCATATATCTTCCACATGAATTTCAGAAAACAAATCTAAAATAAAGTAGACATCATCTTCAATTAATGGAATAAAAAAATGTGTAGATACTTGTGTAGAAGGCTCTTCAAACTGAGATGATTTATCTTCCAGTGGATTTTCTACATTCTCTATCTTGTCAACATTTTGCATGCATTCTTCCTTATTCCCAAATAAAACCTCCAATATGCTCCATAAATCATTTGGAGTGAATTATTGTGAGTCATCATATACTTAATGGAGAATTTTGGGAGAAATAAAATAGAGGATACATCCTATGGCCATATCTTGTCTATTGAGAAAATCGTTTTTCTCATCAACAGAATCAGGCTCTACTTCCATTGCCATAGTTATTTGGTACAAGCCTCTACATACGAGCATAAGAAAAATTTTAGGCTTCCATTCCAAATAGTTATGAGGCGTGAGAAGTATTTCCGGTGAATAATCCATCTTTTTGTTGTCTTCAATCTTTTGTACCTACAAAAAACTTTGGTGTAGATTTTGCTTAGCAGTCTGTCTGATACCATGTAAATGTGTTGAACCTACACAAAATAGATCTAGCTAAACAATGATACACACATTTGCAGAGAGAATTTGAGAAAGAAGAAGAAGGAGAGAAACAATGGAAGAATTCTCATTAACCATTGTCCACACTCAAAGAGTGAATAATTTACAATAGATATAGGATACATGAGTAACTAATGAGCCATAGTGGTGGTCTAGATTGATCTGGACACACACCAATAGTTACAAGAGTAAAATGCCACCTAGTCTAGTCTCTCGGGCAGTTACGGGAGTGAACTGCCACCTAGTTGAGTTAACTAGTCAACTAATCTTCAGTTAACTGACTGAACAAAGAGTAGTGAGTTGGTGATGATCCCAATGTTGCATGGTGACAAAATCAATGCAACATCTAAACTAAACTCAACTCAACTAGTCAAACTGAAGTGTTAACTGAAAGAGAATATTCTCCAGGTGGAATATTCTCCCCTAAAATATAGGAAACTATATAATGACTAATTATGACTAATAAACAAGTAAAAACCTTAGGAAAAATAAATCCTAGGTGTGTGTGAAGTAACTCCAACACTGCACACTAGGAGCATAGGAGATAACCTACAACAGACTCTTTCTAGGATCCTGCATCCATTTGTTAGTCCAAACATTCTTTCTATGCATAGGTATAACATGTCTTTCGCTATTCTTGTCAGATCTATTAATATGAAATTTTCCTTCATCTATCAATACCCTAGTTTTCAAACTAGGACAGACTCTATTAAATATACCTAGATACATACTCTAGAAACGAAATTTTCCACTTATATTACTTCTACATAGCACAAAGCTTCCAGATCTAAAACTTATCACTATTATTACCTTTATCAGAGCAAAGAGCTTGCAAATATTACCTCTTTTAATCAGAAATTCTCACTTTTACCTTTATTAGAGCACAAAGCTTTCAGATCTTGCCTCTTTCCTTCACATCTGACCTCTTTTCTTCAGATCAAGATTATTTCTTTTAGCACAGAGTTTTATAAATCAAGTAGAATACTGCGCACTAGAGAGACAAATCTATGCACAGAGCTTTCACAACTTCAGGACGAATCTTTGCACAAATCTTCTTCTTTCTCAGTTCCCAACAATCATAGTTTGAGGTCCTAGCAACGAAACCATTTGTTGGCACAGGGGCAGACCCAGGGTTCAACGCACCAACAAAACCCTAACTACCGCCCCTTTCGGAAACACCTGCGAAGCAGATGAAGTCTCACCCGAGGTAGAGGCATGGGTGGTTGCGAGACTCAGGTGTCTGCAACCTTAGCTGGGACACAGATCTGTGATTATGATACTTAATAGAGTTATTAGCACCATCAGATCATCAATATGCAATCAATATCTACTTTGTTGATAAAATAGAACTTCGCAGCATTCACACTAATCTAATGTAATTAATCACTTATCACAAACAAATGGATCAGATCTAGCAGAAGCAAGCACTAAGCACATTCATAGAAGTCAGATCTAACATTCTTACACATCATTAGCACAAAGCATGAACAGATTTATCTATCTCTATCAAAGCACTTAGCAAGAGAGTCATAAACACATTAAGACAAGCACCAAGCATAACAACACAGTGTTTACGTGGTTCATCCCCACCCTGGGGCTACGTCCACCAACTCTTCTTCTTTATTGTCTTCAGTCAATTGGTTACAAGCACAGAGCCTCAAAACCCTTATTCTGCATAGGACAGAAGATATGCGCATCTCGTTAGATCCTTATTCCTTGTGTTCCAACACTAAGCCTTCCACAATCTTGCTACAATGACTTGCACTTAACTCTGCAAGTCTCAAGTAGTATGCACAAAGCTTTACAATTCCTAATCACACAGATCCAACTCTTGGAAGTTAGCCTACTTGCATACTAACATCACATACATGCCTCTGTTCTCTCCCTCTCTCTTTTACATTGCCTATACATCTATTTATACATACAAAATAGGCCTAAACATGGGTAAACCCATGGGCTGACATCCCAATCTCGTTACATATTCCCACATCCCAAAAAGGACCCAAAAAAGTGTCGAGATCCCTTAATCTCTGATTTGTCTTGCGCTCCTCCTTCGACAGGCTATCAAAGTCCAAAAATAGGTCAAACTTGACCAGATATCATCAAAACCTGGTCAAGGTCCAACAACAACTCGAGCTAAGCTCGAGGCCTTGGAAGGAGATTTTCCTAGATCGGAGTGACTCGAGACGAGTAACTGGTGAGTGTTGGGGGCCTGTTGGCCCTCGACTAAGTTTTGAAAGAACATTGGTCATGTTTGACCATTTTTGGGAATTCGATAGGCTGGTCGAAGATGGAGAGCCCAGGCGAAGTGGAGATCCCGGGATATCACTTGTTTTGCGGGCTTTTGGGGCTTTTAGGGTTTATGTAACGGGTATGGGATGTTGGCCCATGGGTTTACCCATATTTAGGCCTTTCTGTAATGTATAAATAAGTATTTAGGAGATGTAAGTAGATGTCAAATTTTGAGTTCATGGGCTTAGTGCATGACTAAAGTATGTAAGACTTGCAGAGTTAAGTGAAAGCGATTATAAGAGACTTTTTGCACCAACTGTGTAAGGCTTTGTGCCCTGACCTAATTCAGGGAAGGAGGATCTGGAGAGGTGCGCGCAGATTTCCTGTCCTTTGTGGAGTTGGCTTTGTGGCCTTGTGCATAGGAGCAGAGGAATGTAAGAAGCTTGAAGACTAATAAAGAAGAAGAAGATTTGGTGGGCGTAGCCCCACACTGGGGTGAACCACGTATATCCTGTGTTGATGTGATTTGTGCGATGTTGTTGATGTTGTTTATATTTTTTTATATATTAGTATATTGATATTTATGTATGTTAGATAGATGTATGGATGATTAGTACTTTATTGATGATAAATGAATGTTAGATCTGATCCCAGGCTAGGTGTTGAGTGATGAAAAGTACTTGATCTAGGTTGCTACTACATTGTTCTGTATCGAGGGTTTAATCTACGATGTGAATGGATTTATGAGCTAATGCATGTTGAGTCACTAAGTTCTCTGTTAAGTGTTGTAATCATAGATCTGTGTCCCATCTAGGTTGTAGACACCTGAGTCCTACAACCCCCCTGCCTCTACCTTGGGTGAGACTGCATCTGCTTCGCAGGTGTTGTCGAAAGGTCTGGTAGTTAGGGTTTTGTTGGTGCATTGTTGAAGTGTTGAACCATGGGTCTTCCCCTGTGCCAACACATTCACTTTCTAGCATGAGATTTCAAGCACAAACTATTTATTTGACGAGTTGTGTGACAAAAGAGGCACAAATTCAATGTTGGACGGTACACGGAATATTGTGAGGTCATCTAACGATCATCTTCCCCATTTTATCTTCAAGACGATTATAGGGATAGTGAGACTCGTCGAAGGAGGAAATGATTGGACAAAGTCACTCTTGTTTCAAGAACCCTCCCTCGGCATGGATCAACATGATGATGATAATGTTAAAGATGTGTCGAAGGTTCTTTTGTGAAGAGTGAAGGAACCCGAGAAACACAATTTATACCACTTGAACTCACGATGGCTTCACCTGGATCGACCTTGGGTTGTATGCACAGAGCTGCAGATGAGTTAGGTCATCAAATCTTCCTTGGATCAGAGAGCATAGATGAATGTTGCACAACTAAATTTATTCAAAGTTTCATGCAGGTGAATTAAAAAGACATTTCATCATAATCAATGTTGAGAGGACACAAAATATCCCAATTTCTTGAAAATCGACGTCATCGGAATCTAAAGAGGATTGACAGATCTCTTGCATCATAGTCCAGGATAAAGAAAATGTGAATCTTTTCAAAATGTTGATGGGAGGACTATGTTTGATGAGAAACTCTTTGTGCCCCTTGACCTCAAAAACACTATCGAACAAGAACCAAATGCAAGCGACCCAAACTGGGTGCACACAAAAATCGAGAAGAAAAACACCCTAGAAGCAAGCACTGGAAACCCTAATGCACAAACGACGAAGGTAGAGGGTTTAGCTCATAGAATGATTCAAAACCCTAACACCTGCCAACAAAATTGTAATGCAAAGACATACTTTCTCTCGGAAGGGAAGAATGACCTAGATGGGAACATACTAATGCACAGGAATCAACCAGAGAGGCAAATAGATGTTTTTTGCAGTGAAGGGAGAGAAAACACCCATGAAAACAAATAGACAAACTTACATGCAGAAGGGTACAGACTGGCAGCTAGAGAGATATGTTTCTAAACACACTCATTCAAATGCTATGGATAACTACCATAGCTAATCAGGCCCTAAGGACCAAGGCCACTCTCATACCACTGTTGGACACACAATTTAGATAAACGTGAGTGCACATTTCTTAAATGATATGATACATTCATATATAAATTAATGTGACCTTTGGATTCATCTTCTAAGGTCCCTTGAATTCCTAATGATGGTTCATAACCTGTGACGGTTCATATTCCTTCATGTTGGTAACCCTGACGGATTACGTTTCCAACAACAAGGAAGAAGAAACATTGCATCAAATGATGGAGACAATGGACTTGAACACACATGCCTCTCCTCGTTCCAACTAAGCCCAAGATAATGATATGAGAAAGCATGTGTTTTACTATTTTACTAAGTTTGTAGTTGTTTATGTTATGTAAATTTGCTTTATAACTAGGTGGTTTTTACAAAGTATACTCTAGTATCTATCCTTTAATCAGTTTTGTAAGAAAATCCACAAAGCTTTATAGCCAAGAATATGTTAACAAGACGAAACTGAGGGATTTTGGGGCGAAAAAAAAACTCTCAAATTTATATTATCTCCCTAACCAATTCAACTACAACTTCTTTTGATACAAATCATACTCATTGTTGTTTTAAAATAATAATTATTATTATTTAATTGTTAAAAAGAAAGCAAATTGTGTAAATTTTAATCTCTACTAACATTTTAGTTGTTGCATATGTTAAAAGAAAAAATTATTATTATTATTATTATTATTTAATTGTTAAAAAGAAAACAAATTGTGAAAATTTTAATCTCTAGTAACTTTTTAGTTGTTGCATATGTTAAAAGAGAAGTTGATTTGATCCACTCAACATTCTAAATACTTAAAGGAATCATATACTTAATACTTTATATTAAAAAGTTTAAAGACTTTCCTTTTTCAATTCCAATTATAACAAGTGTTACATGAAAGCATAGTCCCTGCTGGGTTGAATTGGGAATAAATGCAGAGGGATGGGGGAAAAGTAGCGGGGGCAAATGGAAATTGCAACACAGATGCGGCAAGTAGCATGAAGGACGGGTGGTATCTGTTAGCACTAGGAATCACCTTCAGATTTCATGGAACGCAAGCCCAGTACCCATCAGGTTATATGTGAATGTTAAAGAGTTATGAGGGGTCAAATGGATAAGACTCAAGATGATAATTTTCCAACTCATAAATCAGGGCTAGCGTGCACGAGAAATCAAGGTCTTGGCTAACTTCAATCAGTAATTGGGAGTAAGTATAAACATAGGGAAGACTTCAGTGAGAGGAAGGTAGGGGTTACCGTAAACATTAGGTCTGCAAACAACATAAGGAAGAAAGGCTCTTAACACAAGATCTTCTTGAGTTCATAACTTAAGGACACTAAAGAAACATCATGATAATATAATAATAAAACATACATCATAATATCACCACAACCATTCATGTGAATCATTCAAAGCATGAACACTTTAGCATCAGAAGCAAATAAGATGGAAAGAGAAATTGATTTCTATTAACCAAGATGTCTCAAATCAAGTACATAACCAGTTCACAGTAACTTCATCAGATTAGTACAATATAAGGGAGCCTTAATCAACCATTCGAACCCACCAAAGCATTTCATCTATCTATTTATAACAAAAAGGGAGGCAGCAGCTGGAGGTGTGAGTTGGCCTCCTTCCCATGAAAATCTCTAAGAATTTATTCCATCTAACAACTTCACTAACAACCTATGCTATAAAATGGGAAAGTGTTGGTGACTAATCCAACCAATCTTCGAACTAACTTGATCCCCCGTTGGTGCGCAACTCCTTGTTTTCCATGTGTCCTTCAAGGGCATGTGGTTGTCATTATCCTGCCAATTGTTGTTTAAGCAATTATATCCATCATTAGCTATCCAAAAATATGTTATCTCGGCCCTCCTGGATTCCTGGTATCTGTTGGTAGCATCTTTGGGTAGCAAACTGAGTAGCGCACTTTGTAGTGTCTTCACCAAATTTCATGAGACTCTGTAGTGCAACCTCAAAACTAGACAAGTAGCAAAATAGGTAGCTTCAAATATTCGTATCTTCTATGCAGACTTCAGTCTCTGTGAAAAATTAGGTAGCGAATTTCGGTAGAGCCACTCTGGTGTGTCTCTGTGCAAACTTTATCTCTACCAGAAATTCGGTAGCGAATTTAGGTAGCTCCCGCCTGGGTGTTCTGTCAAACTTTAGGTATCGCCATCAAAATGTGTAGCACCTTCACTTGTACATGTGTTGAATGGGTAGCAACCTCAGGTAGTAGTTGCACCCTTAGCTTTAAGCAATTCAGCGGCATTTTAGGTAGAAAACCGGTGGAACATCAAAAATAGACTATTCTGTAGCACCATAGCGCTACAGAATGTCTGCACTATTACTAACGAAGGGATTAATTCTTTGTAAAACCAAAAAATATGAACAGTAAGCACTAGAATCCTGTATAGGTGGCAGAGGTAGTGTTTCATCAATAGTTTATCCTTGCAAAAAGGGACCATCTGCAAAACTGGAGCTCACCTTTCACTAGCTACTTCATTAACTTGACACTTAACCTAACACTCTTTTGTGGAGAAAGAGGATCCTCCTTTGGCACAACAGGATTATTCCTTTTAGCAATGAAAGGCTTCTTCAATGGCTCTATGCTCTCCTTGGTTGTTGGTGTCTCCTTTTCAATAGCAGCTTCAACCAATACCTGCAAGTTTCTTTGAGCTACTTCATTTTGGAAATGTTGCAAATCTTCTTTGAGCTTTCTATTTTGAGACTGAAAGTCTTTGTTCTGCCTATAAAGGTTTTTGAGATGCCTATGGAGAGGTTGGGCCTTTCTTGCTACAAACCTTACTAGGTCAAGGGTGTGGTTGTAGCCATCCATGACTTCTTTCATCTTAACGTTGTCAGACATGGATTCTGCTTTCAACTAAGCCACCTCCTTCCTAGCATCCCTAAGTTTCCTGATTAATATTTTGAATGTCTGGCTTCCAGGTGGAGTAGTGACATGAACAGTCTTGATCTAAAAATGAAGAAGACTTGAAAAAACTTGAATAATTATTGCAGGTGAAATGTCATGTGTTTAAGGCAAATGGATCAGTTTGCAACACATAAATTAAGGATTACTTATGCAAATTACACATAGACAGCAGCATAATCAATGAACATAAACACATAAGCACAGAAATTGATAAAGGAGTTCACCCCTCTTATGGGCTACATCTCCTGGTCCAGCTTCCAATGGATCATTATTATTAATTGCTCAAAAAATGATCAAAAACATGTCTTACAATGCTCAAACTAACAAACTGACTGCTCCAATGGCTTCCCAACATCCAAAAACCCCTGTCTGGGCTCTTTCGGCACCTCAATCGGTCGAAAAATGAAAAAGTTAGGCCTCCTGGAAGTCTCCCTCTTCAAGCTTGTTGTCTCTGGTTCTACAATTCGCACCCTCCTTGAATGAACCTGGCTGACACGCATTTTAAAGCGTATAAACCTGGCACCGGGTGCAACCGCGCCAACGGTGCAAACCGTAGGATGGTTAAGGGCGCGCCAGCCCCTAACCGCCTCAGCACCTAGGCGTATGACAGCATGTGACCGTGTGCAAGGAATAAAGGTGGTTAACAAAGGTTACAACCGTTTGACCGTTTAATTTTTCTGCGCTCCAGGCCGCGGGCATGTGGCACACAACATATGACCAAGGGTCATATCAAACCCCGTGCCCACAACCGTTTTGCATACATTATACACCGGTTACATAACAAAACCCACGGCTATATGTTTAACCCCACGCACAAACATATTATAACACGGTTATATGTTTATACAATGGAACCATGGGTCGGGGCTAAGCCCCGGCCCGCCCCCCTTCCATTTAATACAAAGAATGGATTCAAATAATATTGCAACCACATATTAAACAAGAACTAACTTGTGGCCCAATGGGTGGCTGTTGTGCGAAGGCGTTAGGTGTTGGGGGAGGTCCGGGGGTCGAACCCCGCGGACTCCCACCATATATTTTACACAATAATCATTAACCAGTGAACGAGTGACACGTGGCACCCATGGATTGGGCCACGTGTCCTCACATCATTTGCCACCAATCGAACACGTGTCAATTCCCAATTCTCCATCTATCAACCAACCATTTCTTGCCACGTCACCTTGGTACGGTCGTACAGTCCTGCCACGTTAGACCGTACGGACTGTACGGACAGGTACAGTCAGCATCAAAAAATTTCCTGTTTGGCTTGGCAAACAGATCGCGATATCTTCTCCATATGGCGTCTATTTGACAAAATAAATATACCACCGGAATTAGGAAGACGAGACGGACGCAATGGCACTGTTTTTTTTGCATTCCGAGCACTTTGAAAATTGAGCAAAATTTGATCCCCTGATCAAGTCTCAACAGGATTTTTGATGGTTTCCTCCTCCTGCTGCATAGGAATTACATTGTCTATCTCATCAGGCTTCTTGATACCTTTCAGGGTTTCTTCTTTCTTCTTCACAAGCTTTCCAATGCCTTTACCTTTCTTCTTTTGTAGGATAGAGGCTTTTAGTAGGGACTGTTCTTCAACAACCTCTTTAGGAGCTGATGATATTGTGAAAGGTTTCATGACCTTGGTACTAGCTGCTGGAGGAGATGAGGAGAAGTGTAGCTTCTTCCCTTTCTTTGTTGTAGTTTTAGTAGTAGAAGGGACTTATTCTAACTCTGGTGGAGGAGGGAGTGAAAGTTCTCTCTATGGAGAATGATAAGCCTCCTCCTTAGTTCTTGTAGCCTCCTTGATGACCTCTTGATCTTGAACAAGAGCTATGCTCTTTCTCTTCTTGCTTGTACCTGCTTTAGCAGCACTGGTGGATGGTGAAGGGCTTGTTATCTGCGACTGAGGAGTAGCTACTATATCAACCTTAAAATGAGAAGAAATAATGAAATGTTCCCATAAGATATCTTTCTTACCCAGCTCTTCAGAAACCAACATTCTAATCAATCCAGAGTGAAAGATGCTAGTATCCACAACCTTAGACTTGGATTGAACCCTATCTGACATTTTTCCTATGCTCCTTATCAAATAGTAGGGAATGTTCATTTCAATTTTTCCAGTAAAATGTAGCATAAGCCTTATATGGTATTGGTATAATGTATTGAACCTCCCTTCACATGTAAAGTACCTCTGAATAATTCTCAATATCCGGTCAAACTTTTCAATTAGATGATTCCTTGGCACACCTTTAGTAAGATCATCAGCTTGATGTTCAGGATTAAGGAAATCTTTTGCATAGGATGCATTTAAGTCCATGGATTTAAACCATTTCTCACCTGTGAGAGGGATTCATGTTGCAGCTGAAATAGAGGCCTCAGACACCTCAAATTCTAAGTCCCCTACCTTGGTCTTCAGGCCATCAAAATGAAAGGAAAACTGCCTTGTCACCTCAAGATGACCTTTTTTCATATTTTGGCAGAAGGAGAGGCATCCTACCCTTTGAAAAACTTCTCTCGCCACGAGCTATGGCTTGAATAGATGCATGTCTACAGGCTCAGTCCTCACCACCTTACCTCCCTTGTGTGACTTCTTCATCTGAGGAGTCTCCATAGTTTAGGATGAGAGCTTCTTATGGATATGGAGTGGTAACAACCAGGAGGACCTAATGTCAAGGTTCAAATGGACAAGGTTGTACTTTTACAAGAAATTACCTTAAACTAGACTAATTGATAGTAAGCTAAAAATGGTTGTGGAAATCCCTCCCATGGATTTGTGCAGGTGTGAACACTTAGAAAATGAAAGGATACTCTGTAATTGGCCTTTGAAACTAGGTAGAAAATGCCCAACTTAAGTGTCAGAGGAGGCAGGGGAGAAATAGTGAGGTTAGGCAGTGCCTCTAGGTAGCGCATTGTGTATGCAAAGGATAGAACTGCTTGGATGTTGTGAGCTTAGTAGTTATGGTGGGCAGATGTATCAGAATTCGACATGCAGGTAGTGAAACTTACAGTTTTGAAAGGAGGGGAGACAAGGATAGAATGGCATAAGGAAAGGTCTCCTTCAACTATGCAAGCTCGATAATCCAAAATTTTGAGCGCTAACTTTCTTTGAAAATTATGTGCAGAGGAAGAAACATAGAATACTTGTGGAATAAAATCTGTCTAAAGCCTCAGCAATATTTCAGGAAGAATTCATGAGCATCCCGGCCTCTGAATCTACCTCGGCATCGGATCTGGTAGCACTATTTTCGATTGGTCAAAACTGGAGTTTACGTAGTGCAGCAATCTTGGGTTTTTCAAAAATCACAAACCGTTATCAGAGCTCGTAAATACGAGATCTTGAAGGCATATTTTAACCAACTCTTGCCACTTAAAACAAGGAATATGACATCAGCATTGTAATCATAAATCATGGTGGAATATGATGAACGGGAAAGGCGCTACGAAAACTCCTAATGAGTGGGCAACGCTTCATTTCAAAAAATGATTGGACAGGTAAGCAAAGGACAACAAGGCAGGGCTACGAAGGCATAAATGAGGAAAATGGCCTGTCAAATCAAGTTATTCGTGGAGTGAATCGATCATAGTGACAAGTCATGAGGAGGATTAAGTCATGAACAAAATGGTCTTAAGTCCAAATTTGAATGAGGATTAAAACACAAGTCATGACTCAATACTTTATTTATCAAGGGGTCCTAACAAACACACTTTTAAAAGGGTCTAACTAAAAAAAAATTAAAATCCAAGGCTTAAGAAAAGAAGAAACTGAAGGCTAAAAACCCAAGGCAACTTAGTGTGATAACATTAGCTCCATAGGGATGGCATCCCCCCTGCGGGCTACCAAGAATGAGTAGATTTAGTGCCTTATCCTAGGGATATGGGGTCAGTTATTGAAACAAAAAATAAAATAAAGATGATATTTGCAATGGCATGCAAAGCCACTCATGGCTCAAGCAAAGTATTTTTTCAGAAAATTCCAATTTACAGGGCCACCAAAAACTTCTTCATCCTCCATATTCTGCAACTTGAAAGTGTTATTAGAGAATACCTCAGAGATTTTGAAGGGACCGATCCATAAATCTTCAAATTTACTGTTTTTTCCTTTATCTTTCTTCAATGCATCCCACTTGAGCACTAGATCGCCCAGTTGAAAATCCTCTTTGTTCACTTTCTTATCGAATGCCTGCTTGATCTTCAATTGATGATCATGTGCTTTATCTACAAGATGTTCCCAAGTCTGTTGCACTTCAACCAGCTACTGAATCCTTATGATCATGTGATCTGGCTCCCCTTGATAATCTTGGAAAAAAATTTCCACGGGCAAGGCAAGTTGAGAAGGAAAAATGGCCTCAACTCCGTACACCAACTGGAAAGGAGAAAGGCCCAGAGACCTCCTTGTTTTCACTCTGTTAATCCACAAAAAAAACTTTTGTTTTGAGTCCCATTCCTTTTTGTTCTCCTCTAACATCTTTTTAATGATCTTTATCGGTATTTTGTTAGAGGACTCTACAAGCCCATTCCATTGGGGGTAGTAAGGGGTAGAGTGAACCAATGTGATCCTAAACTATTCACAGAACTTAATTAATGGTTCATCCTTGAAAGATGCAGCATTATCAGTGACAATTCTGTTCGGACACCCAAACTTTGCCATAATGTCCTCAAGGAAACGAATGATCACTTTGTGGGAAGCATTCCTTGTAGGGATGGCTTATATCCAATTAGCAAAGTAATATATAGTAGTCAATATCCATCTATGTTGACCACTAGAAGCGGGATGAATTTCCTTGATAAAATCTAGGCCCCACTGTTGAAAGGGTCTTGAAGTTGCCACGGGCTTTAATGGAAAAGACTTGAATTATTACTTTCCAGAGAATTTCTCACATTTAACACAGGCTCTGATCTTAGCACAAACATCGGTGAACAGACTAGGCCAGAAGTACCCAGCCCTGAGAATATTGAATGCAATGGTTCTCCAATAATGATGCCCCTCACATAAACTGTCATGAAAATCAGGCATAATCTTTTGGGCTTCATGTGGGTCTAGGCACCTCAAAAGCACTCCCAATGGATCTTTCTAATACAAGACTTGATCAATAAGCCAATATTTAATTGATTTGAGTTTTAAGGCTCTCACCTTGTTATTTTCCATGCCATATGGAGGTTGTAATTTCTGTAGAAAAAATATAATGTCCTTGTACCAGCTGCAATCTACCAAAGTAGGAGTGAATTGAGAACCGTTGTCAGTCAATTTAGCCTGCTGATTTTCTGAACATGAGTTGATGAAATTTACCCCCAAGACTGAGCAATTTGATTCAGCTAATAGATTGGCTAAACCCTGGCCTTTAACCAACTTGGTAGGCTTAATCTCAAGATCAAATTCAATGATTTTAGCAATCCACTTGCTCCTTTTTCCATCTATATCTGGCTGAATGAGAATCTCCTTTACAGAAGTTGATGGGACATAAGCAATGACTCTTGAATGCAGCACATAAACTCTAAAAGATTTGAGAGCTTTAACCAATGCATAGGCTTGCTTACCCATGATGTCATATTTTAATTCAGCATCCTTCAATGCCCTGCTGAAAAAAGTAATGGGATGCTCTAAGCCTTCAGCGTTCTTCTGCAATAAAACAGTTGCTACTGTATCAAATGAAGCGAAAGAAAAAATAAGAAAATCCTTGGAGTAGTCTGGACTGATAAGGACCAGGGCTTCAGTCAAGGCTTTCTTTATCTGATCAAAAGAATTACGGGACTCAGCAGTCCATTTGATTCCATTATCCTTCCTCAACATGGATGTGATATACTTGACCAACTCAGTAAAATTTGACACAACCCTTCTCAAAAAATTAATTTTTCCCAAAAAAGATTGAACCTCCTTTTTGGATCTAGGAAGTGACAAGGTTTGGATAGCCTCAACTCTGCTAGAATCAATCCTTACCCCTTCCACTGACACAATATGCCCCAATAATTTCCCCTCCTTCATGGAAAACAATGATTTTTTTGGATTCAAAGACCAAATTTTCTTCATTTCAAGAAACCTTTTTTAGATGATGATAGTGTTCTTTATCAAATTTAGAGAACACAGTTATGTCATATAAATAGATAACAACAAACTTGTCCTTCTCTCCAATAAATGTTGTGTCCATAGCTCGTTGAAAGGTCGCCCCTGCGTTCATCAAATTGAAGGGCATCTTAGTGTACATAAACGTACCCCAAGGAGTGGTGAAGGCAGTCTTCTCTCTACTTCTGGTAAAATAGAAATTTGATTATAACCAGAAAAAACATCAATCATGGACATCCTGGTTGCACCTATCACCCTCTGTAATATGTGCTCTATCTTGGGCAGAGGGTAATTATCCTTTTTAGAACTTTTGTTAAGATTCCGGAAATCAATGCAAAGTCTGATTTCTCCATTCTTTTTTCTCATCAGGACCAAGTTGGCCACCCATTCAGAATACCTCAAGGGAATAATAATTTTATCATCTAAAATATTTTTTACCACTTTCTCCATGACAGGTAGCAACATAGGATTTATTTGCCTCAACTTTTTCTTGAAGGGTTTGGTCTCTTCCTTTAATGGAATCTTGTGCTTTGTTTGATAAAAAAAATTAATCTGATGGACTATTAATTTAGCATCCCCAAATACGGATAGCTATTCTATACCCATGTCTTTAGCAACCCTCAGTCCCAAGACAAGAGATTCATACTCTGCCACATTATTAGTAGTTTCAAATTCTAGTTTGTATGACAAAGATATAGTCTCTTGAGATGGTGAGACAAAGACCACTCCAGCACCAGCATATTCCTTAGAAGAGGCTCCATCAAAGAACATCTTCCAAACAGAGGTGGTTAGAGGAGATTCCTCACAATAGGTAACAGACTATTTTCTGATTTCAAGAGGAGTTTCAGGAGCATCAGTGAGATGCAAAATGTTAGATCCCAAATCGGTATCAAAAGTAGAAACATGATGATTTGTGGGTTTTTCTTCATCACTAATGATGTAAGCCAATTGAGCTTCCCTGTAAAGTCTTCTATGCTCTCCCCCAAAAACGGGAATAGTATCATATGAGAGATCCATCTGCAAGGTTCCCCCAAGTCTTTTTATCCAAGACCTTAATAAGAGCATTCCGAACTTGGGGGGAACATTAGAGACCATGATATCCATGACTATGCTTTTCATGGGCAGCTAAAATAGAGTCACAACCAAATCCTTAATGACTCCAAGACACTTCACTTTCCTGGAGTCAAAAGAATATAAGTCATGGTAAGTATTTGTGATTTCTAACCCAAGTTCATCCATAATAGTTTTTGGCATGAAATTGTGGGATGCCCCTGAATCCATCAAAAAATTATGCATCACCTTATCATGAATATTCAGTGACGTATAGAAAGGAGGGGATGAATAATATATATCTTCTATCAATGGACCTAAGATCACTGTTGGTTTTTCATCTTGCAGATTTACTGAATCAGTGGCACTTGGGGAGGCTTCGGGCTGTAACATTTTGGAGAGATATTTTTTAAATTCTTCATTTTCTATCAATTCCAAAAAAGGTACAGGGATCTTTATTTTTTGGATCTCATTCTCAAAGTTGAAGGAAGAAGAAGACTTTGGGATCTCTTTGGTTTCAGGAGTAGGATTTCTGACCAGAACTTGTGGACTTTGAGTATCTTTTTCCTTACTGCTAACTGTCACAGCCTTGGTAGAATTTTCTTTTTGGGCAGGCTGATTAGGAGCATCAGTTTTTTCTTCATTCTTCTTGGATCTCATATTATATCTATTAGTACTTTCTTTTGCTTTCTCTCCCTTACTTAATTCATTTATCTGAATATCCATCAAGGATTTCTCATAAGCAGAATGAGTCGACTGAGGAGATGGGGATGTATCACCTAAGTAATGAATCTCGGGATTAGCTTCTTCCTCCTCTCCTTCTTCATCAGCAACCAGGTTGTTATGTAAAGGAGTTTGTACCCTTTGATCATCTCTCTCTCTATTTCTGGGATCTCTGGGAAGGATTTGGGGAGCATTATTTTGTCTCCTGGAGTTACCTCTATTATCAGTATTTTGAGTATTTTTGTAGGTCTATTTTCCTTCCAGTTTTAACTTCTCTATCTCAGTAGAAAGGGATTTTACTAATTTGGTGAGCTCATCTACTTGAGGATGAACCGTATGGGAATCAGAGGATGAGGCTTTAGTTCTTCTTTTTCTCCTATCCCTATCAGATTTCCCTATGAATTTATCAGATGCCACTATGTTGGATTCCACCTCCAAGGCTGCATCTTGCATATGAATTGAGGTTGATCTTATTTCTCTCAGTAGAAGGCAAAACTCGAGGTCAAAGGCACTGGCATAAGTGATTTTTGCATAATTTTCTGTGGGTTTTATCTCATCAATAATATTATTGTACATTTTGTTAAATATTTTAGAAAACTCAGAGACATACTCTCCTTCTTTCCTTTTTAGGGATCCAAATTCAGTGATGTAGTACAAAAATTCATTTTTTTCCCCCCAGTAACTCAAGAAGGCCTCATCTAATGCTTCAATGTTAGTAATGGATCCAGGGGCAATACCCCTAAACCACTTCCTAGCCTCACCAAAAAGGCTTTGGACGAAGACCCTCATCCACACATCCTCATTTTCAATGTTTTGATTATCTGCATAGCTGTAGAAAGCAACAAGATGTTCCTCAGTGGTTATATCTTCTTATCCCATAAACTTGGGCATGCATTTCAAATAATCTCCGGGAGGGAGAGCATTCACTGGCTGAGGTAAGACAAGAGGATCATATCTTGCAGCCACTATGGTATCCATCCTATTTGTAGGGGGGTTAACAACTACCATTTGGTTTTGAACTCTTGGTGAACAAGGAGGAGAAGGGGACTTGACTATGTGTAGATTAGGAGAAGATGGAAAGTATGAAGGGGGGGTTTCAGTTTTCACAAGAGAAGGCTAAGTCTTGGAAGAAGATGGTAAAGTTTGTAAAGGGGACAAAGATTCCACTTCTTTGGCAGCATAAATTTTAACAGGAGGTGGGGTAGCAAAGCCTAAAGTAGGGAAATCTTCAAAACTATCAAGACTAAAACATTTTTCAATGTCAGGGGAAGAAATAATGTCAATGATTTCTTCTTTCAAATCATTTTCAAAGGAGGAGTATTCGACAAGAAACTCTTCAAAATCAAGTTTCTTAGATACTTTAGCAGAAGGTAAAGAAAGCTTACTTGATATAACAACTGGAGTATCAAGAGTGGAATCAGGCAACTGACCAGAAGCACTTGTAGCAGTAGCAGAAAAAACATTTTTGGGAAGCTTTTCCCTTCTTGATTATTTTCTCTGGGTCAGCCTCAAATGGAACCAAAGGTAGTTTTGGATTTGATCTCGTATGTTTGCCTTTAGGTGGAAGAGCTGAAACAATAGAGTTGCCAGGTGCAAGCTGCAATCTTCAAGATACTAAGTTCTAATGCACCTTTAGAACTAGTAAGCGGTGTCGCTTAATCCCAGGGAAAATTCTTCAAATCGTTCCCCGGCAACGGCACCAAAAATGTTAGCACTAGGGATCACCTTCAGATTGCATGGAAGGCAAGCCCAATACCCATCAAGTTATATGTGAATGTAAAAGAGTTATGAGGGGTCGAATGGATAAGACTCAAGATGATAATGTTCCAACTCAGAAATCAAGGCTAGCATGCACGAGAAATCAAGGTCTTGGCTAACTTCAATCAGTAATTGGGAGTAAGTATGAACATAGGGAAGACTTCAGTGAGAGAAATGTAAGGTTTGTTGTAAACATTAGGTCTGCAAACAACCTAAGGAAGAAAGACTCTTAACACAAGATCTTCTTGAGTTCAGAACTTAAGGACAATAAAGAAACATCATGATAATATAATAATCAAGCATACATCATAACATCACCACAACCATTCATGTGAATCATTCAAATCAAGAACACTTTAGCATCAGAAGTAAATAAGCTGGAAAGAGAAGTTGATTTCTATTAACCAAGATGTCTCAAATCAAGTACATAACCAGTTCACAGTAACTTCATCAAAATATTACAGTATGAGAGAGCCTTGATCAACCATTCAAACCCACTAAAGAATTTCATGTATCTATTTATAACAAAAAGGGAGGCAACAGCTGGAGGTGTGAGTTGGCCTCCTTCCCATGAAAATCTCTAAGAATTTATAACATCTAACAAGTTCACTAACAACCTATGCTATAAAATGGGAAAGTGTTGGTGACTAATCCAACCAATCTTTGAACTAACTTGATCCCCCTTTGGTGTGCAACTCCTTGGTTTCCATGTGTCCTTCAAGAGCATGTGGTTGTCATCATGTTGCCAGCTATCATTTCTACAATTCTCTCCATCATTAGCTATCCAAAAAGTTGTTATCTCGACCCTCCTGGATTCCTAGTATCTGTTGGTAGCATCTTTGGGTAGAAAACTGAGTAGCGCACTTTGTAGTGTCTTCACAAAATTTCATGAGACTCTATAGCGCAACGTCAAAACTAGACAAGTAGCAAAATAGGTAGCGCCAAATCTTCGTATCTTCTGTGCAAACTTCAGTCTCTACGAAAATTTAGGTAGAGAATTTCGATAGCGCCACTCTGGTGTGTCTCTGTGCAAACTTCATCTCTGCCAGAAATTCATTAGTGAATTTAGGTAGCGCTCGCTTGTATGTTCTGTCAAACTTTAGGTAGCGCCATCAAAATATGCAGTACCTTCACTTGTACACGTGCAGAATGGGTAGCAACCTCAGGTAGCAGCAACACCATTAGCTTTAGGAGATTCGGCAGCATTTTAGGTAGCAAACCAGTGGAACATCAAAAATAGACTATTCCATAGCGCCATAGCACTATAGAATGTCTTCATTATTACTGTCAAAGGGATTAATTCTTTGTAAAACCCAAAACTCTGAACAATAAGCACCGAAAGCCTTTATAGGTGGCAGAGGTAGTGTTTCATCAATAGTTTATCATTGCAAAAAAGGACCATCTGCAAAAATGGAGCTCACCTTTCACTAGCTACTTCATTAACTTGACACTTAACCTGGCACTCTTTCTTGGAGAAAGAGGATCCTCCTTTGGCACAACAGGATTCTTCCTTTCAGCAGTTCTAGGCTTCTTCAATGGAGCTATGCTCTCCTTGGCTGTTGGTGTCTCCTTTTCAATAGTAGCTTCAACCAATATCTTTGAGTTCCTTTGAGCCACTTCATTTTGGAAATGTTGCAAATATGCTTTGAGATTCTTGTTCTAAGACTGAAAGTCTTTGTTCTGCCTATAAAGGCTTTTGAGATGCCTATGGAGAGGATGGGCCTTTCTTGCTGCAAACCTTGCTAGGTCAAGGGTGTGGTTGTAGCCATCCATGAGTTCTTTCATCTTAACCCTGTCAGACATGGATTCTGCTTTCAACTGAGCCACCTCCTTCCTAGCATCCCTAAGTTGCCTCATTAATCTTTTGAATGTCTGGTTGTCAGGTGGAGTAGTGACGTGAACTATCTCAACATGATTTTTCATGGTTTCCTCTTCCTGATGCATAGGAATACATTTTCTATCTCATCAAGCTTCTTGATACCTTTTCCTTTATCTTTCTTCTTTTGCACAAGGGGTTTCTTCTTTCTTCTTCACAGGCTTTCCAATGCCTTTACCTTTCTTCTTTTGTAGGATAGAGGCTTTTGGTAGGGATTGTTCTTAAACAACCTCTTTAGGAGATGATGATCTTGTGAAAGGTTTCCTAACCTTGGTACTAGCTGCTAGAGGAGATGAGGAGAAGTGTAGCTTTTTCCCTTTCTTTTTTGTAGATTTAGTAGTAGACGGGACTTATTCTAACTCTGGTGGAGGAGGGGGTGAAAGTTCTCTCTGTGGAGAATGATAAGCCTCCTCCTCAGTTCTTGCAGCCTCCTTGATGGCCTCTTGATCTTGAACAGGAGATCTCCTCTTTCTCTTCTTGCTTGTACTTGCTTTAGCAGCACTGGTGGATGGTGAAGGGCTTGTTATCTGCGACTGAGGAGTAGCTACTATATCAACCTTAAAATGAGAAGAAATAATGAAATGTTCCCATGAGATATCTTTCTTACCCAGCTCTTCAGAAACCAGCATTCTAATCAATCCAAAGTGAAATATGCTAGTATCCACAGCCTTAGACTTGGATCGAACCCTACCTGACATTTTTCCTATGCTCCTTACCAAATAGTAGGGAATGTTCATTTCAATTTTGCCAGTAAAATGCAGCAGAAGCCTTATATGGTACTGGTATAATGTATTGAACCTCCCTTCACATGTAAAGTACCTCTGAATAATCCTCAATATCTGGTCGAACTGTTCAATTAGATGATTCATTGGCACACCTTTAGTCATATCACCAGCTTGATGTTTAAGCTTAAGGAAATCTTTGGCATAGGTTGCATTTAAGGCCATGGATTTAAACCATTTCTCACCTGTGATAGGGATTCCTATTGCAGCTAAAATAGAGACCTCAGACACCTCAAATTCTAAGCCTCCTACCTTGGTCTTCAGGCCATCAAAATGGAATTCAAACTTCCTTGTCACCTCAGGATTACCTTTTAGCATATTTTGGTAGAAGGAGAGGTATCCCGCCCTTTGAAAAACTTCTCTGGCCACGGGCTCTGCCTCGAATAGATGCATGTCTACAAGCTCAGTCCTCACCACCTTACCTCCCTTGTGTGACTTCTTCATCTAAGGAGTATCCATATTTTAGGATGAGATATTATTATGGCTATGGAGTGGTAATAACCAGGAGGACCTAAAGTCAAGGTTCAAATGGACAAGGCTACACTTTTACAATAACTTCCCTTAAACCAGACTGACTGCTAGTAAGCTAAAACTGGTTGTGGAAATCCCTCACTTGGATTTGTGCAAGTGTGAACACTTAGAAAATGAGAGGATACCCTATAATTGGCCTTGTAAACTGGGTATAAAATGCTCGACTTAAGTGTCAGAGGAGGCAGGGGAGAAACAGTGAGGTTAGGCAGCGCCTCTAAGTAGTGCACTGCGTATGCAGAGGATAGAATTGCTTGGATGTTGTGAGCTTAGTATCTATGGTGGGCAGATGTATCAGACTTCAACATGCAGGTAGTGAAATTTACAGGTTTAAAAGGAGGGGAGACAAGGATAGAATTGCATAAGGAAAGGTCTCCTTCAACTATGCAAGCCCGATAATCCAAAATTTTGAGCGCTAACTTTCTTTGAAAATTATGTGCAGAGGAGGAAATATGAAATACCTGTGGAATAAAATCTATCTGAAGCCTTAGCAAGATTTTAGGAAGAATTCACGAGCATCCCGGCATCTGAATCTAACTTAGCATCGGATCTGGTAGCACTATTGTCGACTGGTCAAAACTGGGAGTTTACGCAGCACAACAATCTTGAGTTTTTCAAAAATCACAAACCATTATCAGAGCTCGTAAATACGATATCTTGAAGGCATATTTTAACCAACTCCTGGTGTTGAACACAAGGAAGATGACATCAACATTGTAATCATAAATCATAGTGGACTATGATGAACGGGAAAGGCACTATGGAAACTCATGATGAGTGGGCAGCGCTTCATTTCAAAAAATGATTGGACAGGTAAGCAAAGGACAACAAGGCAGGGCTACAAAGGCATAAGTGAGGAAAATGGCCTATCAAATCAATCTATTCATGGAGTGAATAGATCCTAGTGACAAGTCATGATGGGGATTAAGTCATGAAAAAAACGGTCCTAAATCCAAATTTGAATGAGGATTAAAATAGAAGTCATGACTCAATACTTTATTTATCAAGGGGTCCTAACAAACACACTTTTAAAAGGGTCTAACTAAAAAAAATTAAAATCTAAGGCTTAAGAAAAGAAAAAATTGAAGGCTAAAAACCCAAGGCAACTTAGTGTGATAACAGTATCCATGCAAGAAATGACATGTGTCCTCTAGAGTCCCATTTATTTTTTGAAACTATATAATCCATCTTGTTATGTTCAAAATTTTTCTTCTTTCTAGTACTCCAACTTTGCATGTTTTATCTCTTCAGTGTTTTATATGTTCAATGTATGTTTTGAACTGGTCAGAGTTAAGTAAAATTTCCATAGAGTTGTTTGTATATGTGCCAGGACAAAAAAAGTTATATGCATAGCAGCAAAAAAAGATATGCATGAGAAAAAGATAATTCAAATTAAAGAAACAAAATTTATTGACATTCAGCATAGTTGAAGATTATAATTTAGGAGCACATAAATATAAAAGGAGATAAAAAATAGTGTTATTTGGAATATATCGAAAAATAATAGTGTGTTACATATTGTTGCAAATTTAAATGTGTTTGTCATATAGAGTGGCATTGGGGCTCCGGCGGACCCAGCAGAAAAAGATATGCATGAGAAAAAGACAATTCGAATCAAATAAACAGAATGTCTTGACATTCAACATAGTTGAAGATAAAAATTTAGGATCACATAAATATAAAAAGAGATAAAAAATAGTTTTATTTGGAATATATCAAAAAATAATAGTTTGTTACATATTCCTGGAAATTTAAATGTGTTTGTCATATAGACTGGGATTGGGGCTCCCACGGACCATAAGATAAATATGTACAAGAAATAGGATTGTGGAAAGAAGAAGCGGGCGAAGGTACAATGTAATACCTGAAAAAAAGAAATTGGAAGGTATTAGTCTCTGGCTAGAGATTTCTATTTAGAAAAGGTGGAAAATTTGGATTGATAAACAGAGCAGGATGTGATCAGTATAGACTTACAGTGATGGTACATAACAGCCTTTTTGCTATTTGCTTTCTTATGTCTTTTTCTTCTGGCTTTTGTCGGCGACCCACTTCAACTCCATTTCGATGAATTCTTCAATGTAACTTCTCAAGAAGGAGACGTTGATCTCATTCCAGATTTTTATGTTGAAAAATTCCTTTTCTAATTCGCTTAGATCAATAGAAAGATCATACAGATCTTGATCAGTGTCTTCATTTTGTATCGAATAGCTGACTAGCCAATTGGCCACGTCATCTTCACCATATTCAAGAATGCTGTAATTTTTTTCTAAAGACAATGCCTTAAAAATATGAACTTGTTTATCGAAGGCTTTCTTGGTTAATGTCAATGAGTTGACGATTAACTTGGGGTCTTGGAACTCATTGGTCCTTCCGGCTAAGTCTATTTTGTTCAAATTTGTGAATAACGTTTCTTTCTTTGATATGGCTTGCTCACATGATTGGACAATGAGATATGGGTTCTTCACCTTCTCTTTCCAGCATGCTTCTAATTGAGTGATCCAGATTTTGGAGGGGAGATCATGTTGTCTTCTTATCATGTATGTCATGTTGTTGACATGAAAGGAAAAAGGGATGAACCTGTCCAAATAGAAACTTTCTTCATTTTTTAAATCCGCCTACAGATGTTTGAGCAATTTATGTGCCCTCATTCCCAAGGAAGCCATAGTTTGTGATGGTTCCCAGGCCTCAGTAATCAGTTCCATTCTTTTCTTGATATTATTATCCACATATATTCTACACGATGTGATGAGGTTGGAGGACCCTTTTAACTTGGCTGCAGGGGTGGAAGGCATGGCTATTGCCAAAGGACTGGGAGGGAATGGCATAGGAATCAAAGCTTCCTCCAATTCCTTGATCTAGTCCTTTAGTCTGGCATTTTCAGCCTCAATGACTCCAATGGAATCATCAAGAGAATCTATGGTTTCTTTGTGAAGTCTAGATATTTGGGACGGCCGCATGTTCGTAAGGTCAACCTCTAAACGAGATTTTCCTTTCTTATTTTTTAGATTCGTTGTCAAAAACAGTGCTCTGGAATACGAAGGATTCATCTTCGTCAAAAATTTCAGTATCAACTATGTCCATTGGGCGACTATGCTGGATTGTGTCTCTCGAATGATCAAGGTTGCAGAATATGCTATCCAGATCAGTGTCAAGTTCCTTGTTCTCACTCCCAATTTCGGTCTCTTCCACCTGCCCTACAATTTGTTTTCTCTTCTTCTCCACAGGAAGCTTGTGAGAACTATCAATTTTGGGATGAGGAGGGTTGTTATCTCCTCCTTCGTTTGAAGAACTTTGGGTTTCTTTGTTACTGTGGTAGGTCACTGGAGTGATGCATTGCTACTGTGGTAGTTCTGGTCCACACGCCCAAAGATGTTCACTGTATGTCCACATAAATGTTGTCGAGCTGGTGCCATTAGTTTATGAGAACGTCTATTTGCTCCAGACGATGCTTGAAATGAATAATTGGAGGGGATAATATAACCCCCTGGAAATGTTGGTTCAATGTGTGTGAATGGGAAATCTCCTCGAGCTCTTCACTCATTAATGACAATCTCTATTCGTGTTGGATGATGAGTTGTTAGAAGTAAAGATTAATTATTGCATACTTAGAAGTGCGAAGGTGGAGGGTACGGTGAAGAACAATTAAGGATTGGAGGTTTCGTGAACAAGCCAAGTCGGCGACATGAGAACGACATTCCATGGTATTTGAAATTAGCACTTGGAAGGGACAGAAAAACCCTCCGTAAATATTGGTTTAATGTATATTAATGGTAGATCTTCTTGAGCCTTTCGCTCATCAATGACAATTTATACGGTTCTTTCATGATGAGATGTTAGTATTAA
>SNQJ01S0001326.1:25176-42935 GCA_010110895.2 Picea sitchensis
GTGAAGTTGACGGAGACGGGGAAGAGCAAGCAAGGAATGGCCAAGTATGAAAAGCAGTGGGACGAGCTTCAAAATAGGTTTACAGGAGATAATGAGGAGAGGTGAGTGTCCAATGTTCAAATTGTATGACTCGAAATGTTTGACTGCAAAACGCGTAAAATGGAAGAGGGCATGATGGTGCGGTTCAACGGACGGTTTGTATATTTGAGGAATTTCGGGAAAGTGGCTTAGTATGGAATAAGGAAACGGTCGGTCGAGATTCTCAGTAGAGGTGAGGGCCAACGATCAAATTGTATGTCTCGGAAATTTTAAATGCAAAATGCGTAAAAGGGAAGAGTGCAAGCAAGGAATGGCCAAGTATGAAAAGTGGTCGGACGGGTTTCAAAATAGGGTTAAAGGAGATTGTTAGTAGAGGTGAAGGCTGACTTTCAAATTGTATGTATCAAAATTTTTTACTGCAAAATGCGTAAAATGGAAGAGTGCATGGTGGGGCAGTCCAGCGGTCGGTTTGTATATTTGCGGAATTATGGGTGTTGTTTGCATGTCGCAGAATAATGGAAGGGAAATATTTTGTCCACCTCTCCAGGAACTCGCAATCGAAAAAGTGGCCAAGTATGGAATAGGGAAACATTCGGTCAGACTTGGTTGGAAAGAAATGCGAAGGTGGTGGGCATAGGAAACAACGATTAGGAATTGGATATTTCATGAACCCACCAACCCGACGATCCGCGAAAGAGATTCGGACAAATGGCGAAGTATGGAAAGAGAACAGACGGGCTTCAAAAATGGAGTGACAATAGTTCGACAGAAGACGTGACGACCTGACGGTAAAATTGTAGCTCTCGAAAATTATGAGTGCAAACTGTGTAATGGGGAAGAGGGTATGATGTGACAATCCAGTTGTAAATTTGTATATGGCGGAAGTCTGGGTTCTTTGTGGAGGTCACAGAACAATGGAAGTGCACCCTAGAGCCTACCTCCCCAGGAATCCGCGATCGAAAATGTGGCTAGGTATGGAATGGGGAAGCGGTCGGTCGGAGTCGCGATATAAAAGCATGAGTGAAAATGTGAAGCCATGAGGGAAAAGAGAAACATGAATTTGGTAAAGTATTAAAAAGGGAAAAGAACAGATAATATATTCAAATCTGTAATAGATATCCCATTTCCTGGCAAGATCTTTTCTGCATGTTTCTGGAGAAGTTGTAAACTTATTGCATATACTTGGAAAGAAGTGTGAAGGTAGCGGGTACAGGAAAAAGTGACTAGGAATTGGAAATTGTCTGAACCGGCCAACCCAACGATCTGCGAAAGAGATTCCAAGAAATGGAAAAGTGTGGAAAGAAGTTGGACGGTCTTCAAAATAGGGTGACAAGGGTTCTCGAGGAGACATGAGGCCCTTATGGTCAAATTGTATGTATCGCAACTTTTGAGTGAAAAATGTGTAACATGGAAGAGGGGATGATTTGGGAGTTCAGAAGTGAATTTGTACATCGTGGAAGCTAGAGTGTTGTTTGTAGGTCAAAGAATACTGGAAGTACAGTCCGCCTGTCTGGAAACCCAGAAGCAAAAAAATTGGTTGAGTATGCAATAGGGAAACGACATTCAAATTATACCTAGTATATTGATATTTGTAATAGATATCCCATTACCTAGCAGGATATTCTCCGCATGTTTCTGGACAAATTGTCTACAAACAGTTATTATGACTATCTCCTGGAGGCATGGTGATTTGTTAGGATTAAAGCTCAGTTATTGCATAGTGGGAAAGAAGTGCAAAGGTGATGGGAACAAGAAACAATGACTAGGAATTGGAGGCACGAAAGAGATTCCAAGAAACTGCCAAGTATGGAAAGTGGACAAACGGGATTGAAATTTTGGTGACAATAGTTGCCTAGGAGACATGAGGACCCGAAGGTCAAATTGTAGGTCTCAGAACTTTTGAGAGAAAATTGTGTATCATGGAAGAGGGTATGATGTAGGAGTCTGACAATGAATTTGTGTATCGCGGAAGTTCTGGTGTTGTTTGTAGGTCACGGAACAATGGAAGTGCAATGTAGAGCACGCCTACCCGAAAATCCGTGATCTGAAAAGTTTCTAGGTATGGAATGGGAAGCGGTCGGTCAGAGTCAGGATATAAAAGCAAGAGTGCAAACATTTTTGGAAAAATGGCTAAATAACCAGAAAGAGAAAGTAAAGGGGAAAAACAAATGGGAATTTGGTTAAGTATAGAAGAGGGAAAGGAAGGGCTAATATAATATTAAAATATGTGTATCACGAAAGACTTTTGAGTGCAAACTGTGTATCACGGAAGAGGGTATGATGTGGGTTTTCGGCAGTGAATTTGTATATCGCGGAAGTCTGAGTGTTATTTGCAGGTCACGAAACAATGGAAGTGCAATGTAGAGCGCACCTACTCAGAAATCCACGATCTGAAAAATTGCTAGGTATGGAATGGAAAGCGATTGGTCGGAGTCGGGATACAAAAGAACGAGTGAAAATATGAACCCGTGAGCCCGCCAACCCGCACAAGTACACATTCCTCGAAAAACGGCTAAATAACTATAAAGAGAAAGTAAAGGGGGAAAACAAATAGAAATTTGGTTAAGTATAGAAGAGGGAAAGGAAGGGATAATATATTAAAATCTGTAATAGATATTCCATTTCCTGGAAAGATATTTTCTATATGTTTTTGGATCTGCAAGCATTAAACTTCAGTTATTGCATACTTGAAAGCAGTGTGAAGGTGGCGGGCACAGGAAACAGTGATATGGAAATTGGATATTTCGTGAACCAGCCAACCTGACGATCCGCAAAAGAGATTTAGACAAATGGCGAAGTATGGAAAGCAGATGGACGGGCTTCAAAATGGGGTGACAATAGTTCCACAGGAGACGTGAGGACCCGACAGTCAAATTGTAGCTCTTGAAACTTTTGAGGGAAAATTGTCTAATGGGGCATAATGTATGATGTGAGAGTCCGGTTTTAAATTTGTACATCGTGGAAGTCTGGGTGCTCTTTGGAGGTCACAGAACAATGGAAGTGAAATCTAGAACGTGCATGCCTGGGAATCCACGATCAGAAATGTGGCTAGGTATGGAATGGGGAAGAGGTCAGTCGGAGTCGCGATATAAAAGCACGAGTGAAAATATGAAGGCATGAGTCTGCCAACCCGCGCAGCTAGAGATTTTCGATAAAACGACCAAGTAAAAAGGGGAAAGTAGAGGGAAAAGAGAAATGGGAATTTGGTTAAGTATAGAAGAGGGAAAATAAGACCTAATATATTCAAATCTATAATAGATATTCCATTTAGTGGAAAGATATTTTCTGTATGTTTTTTGAGTTGTATACTTATTGCATATACTTTGAAATCCGCATTGCAAAACCATCATTTTCTAGTCCAATATTTTATCCACTTACTCGTTTTCTATTGTGCTTTTACCATTAAGAAGGTTGTGAGCAAATGCTTTGTTGAAGATTAGTTTTTATCGCAACTTGTGGCAGTGATTGTGCTCTTGATACATTCTTGGATGACTTTGACATATTAACTTGCATGAACATGGGAACCGGTCAACCCGCGGGCAATCCAGGAGCCCGAGAAAGTCAAGTCCAAGTTTAAAGGGATTTTGTTTATATATATTTAAAATGAATTCATATTAATGTATCTTAATAGATTATTTGTGGTTCAAATTTAAACCATGTTTGAATTTGAATGGTGTTTTGGGCTCGCAATTTTTGCTCAAACCCAGAAGAAATAGAGAAAAAATATATATGACTTTTCATTTCATATATCGAAGAATATTCTGAAATATAGGAAGTTGTAATATATGCATAATATAGAACATGAACATGTACATGAAAATGAGTTAATTTTAAGAAGAAATATAGATTTCAAATAACAAAACCAAACATTGAAGATCACCATAGAACAACCTCAACTATTTATATTCAGATAAACTGGGTCACATAATACAATTGAGAATACTTCCCAAAAAATAGTTGTTTTCGAATTTGTAAAAAAATATATAGTTCATTACATATTCTGTGAAATAAAAATGTGTTTGACATAATGACTGGGATTGGGACTGTCGCAGACTATAAAGCAAATATGTACAAGAATGAAGTTTGTAGAAAGAAGAAATTTGGCGATGGAAATAGCAAGACCTGGCAAGAAGAAGAAAAAAATTGTCAGTCCTTGGTTAAAACTTTGTTAGAGTAAGTGGATGAAGACAAAAAAATGTGATCAGTATCAACTTACTATGATGGTGCCCCATGCCTTGTCATTTTCTTGTTGATGTCCTTTTATGGCTTTCCTTAGTTGTGAGCTTCATTGGTTATCTGGTCGACATCCTTTTTGAACCATTCTTCGATGTAGCTCCTCATGGGTGCTTCATTGATTTCATGCTAGATTTTTATATTGAACAATTCACTTTCCAAGTCCCTTAGATCAATAGATAGGTTGTGAAATTCTTCTTGAATATCTTGGTTTTTAATCGCATAACTGACTAGCCAGGTTTTCATGTCATCTTCACCATATTCAAGAATGCCATCGAAATTTTCAAATGATAGTTTTTTATAGATCTGAACTTGATCATCAAATTCTTGGTTGGTTAAAAACAACGATTTGAATATCAATTTAGGGTCATGGACTTCATTGGTGTTGGTATATAGATCTATCTCATTTAGCTTATTGAATAGTTTGTCTCTTCTAGATATGGCCTGGGCACATCCTTAAACGATATCATTGAGGTTCTTTACCTTTTCTTTCAATCATGCATTTAGCTGGTCTATTCGATCAAGGGAAGGGAGATCCTCTTATCTTCTTCTGAATTTTGTCATACTGGTAACTTTAACACCAAATGGTAGAACTACATCGAGGTAGAAACCTTGCTTGTTCTTGATATTTGCTTGTAGATACTCATGAAAAGAATGCTCTCTTGTTCCAAAAGAGACCATATTATTTGACATCTCCCAAGCCTCTGTTATTAATTCCATTCTTATGTTTATATTGTTTTTGACATAGCCTCGAGATGATGTGAGAAGGCTTGTTGATCCTCTTAACTTTATCACAGGTGCAGTGGGCCCGACCATTGCCAAAGGAGTAGCAAATAGTGGAAGAGACATTAGAGTTGCCTCCAATCCTTTGATTCGCTCCTTTACCATGGCATTTTCCATTTCAAGGCTGCTAATAGAGTTGTCTAGAGCATCTCCAGTTGCTTGGTGTCTCTGAGAGATCTGGGAAAGGTGCATGTTTTGTAGGTTGATCTCTGAACGATATTTCCCTTTCTTATTATTTACATATTTCTTTTCAATAATCAATTTTTTGGATTCGTTGTCAAAAATAGAGCTTTGAAATGCAAAATACTCTTCTTCATCCAATGTATCTATGCCAATTATTTTCATCCTAGGATTGTGCGAAGAAGTTCTCTCTAGCTGGTTGTCATCGGGGAACACTTTGTCAATGTCAATTTCTAGTTCCATATCTTCGAGGGAGAGATCGTGGATATCAATTTCTCCTCTCGATACATCCTGTTCTTGGACTATTGTTTTCCATTTTTTGATCGCGGGAATTTTGTGACAACTTTCAATTTTTTCGATGGGAGGGTTATTATCTCCTCCTCCACCTGAAGAACTGTGTGTGACTTTGTTACTTGGGTAGGCCGTTGGAGTACTGCGCCGAGATGTTGTGGTCTTGGGTGTGGCGGTCGGGGATTGGGCACTTTTTTCACCCAGGCCTTTTCCTTTGTGCTTCAGCAATTCATTGGTACTGGAACCAAGTTCATTCAATATAGTGTTAGTGAAAGAACTGTTGGAGTGGTGCCTGACCATGAAATTCCCGACTTTCCAAGGAAGAGAGATGAATTGAATTTTTCTTTTTTCATGGGAAAAATGCAACCTGTAGATGTTCTGCCTTGCTATTCCAGCAAAAACAATTGTACCAAATATGTGACATGGGTCAAATTCACAGTTCATCTTCTTACACATAGATAGTCCAGGGATTGGGTAACCATTCGCCACGGCGAAAATTAAATAATATGACATAAATAATTTCTTTTGCCTTCTGTATTGCAATAAATGGGAAGAGATTTCAATGGAAATCAACTTGCGGCAATGGAAGATGGCTTCCTCCTTGAACATAAAATATAAAATATACAAAATCATTTGAGAGATGTTGGCTGCACTTTGTTGTCTCGTTAACCTCGTGAAAAGCCATGCAATTTTCCGAAAAAGGTTTTTAAATTCACTAACCTGTATTATGGCTATGTCCCGGGGAGTGCTCGTTGGGTTCTATAAGAACTTTGGCAAGAGGTATAATTCATTACCATGCTTCTTTAAGAACTATCTACAATTCTCTCCCTTGAAAGTAGTCGTTGGGTCGAGAATTGTTAACATCTTTCAAAATATTTGAGGGGATAGGGAAACTTGGGAATGGTTGCCCATATGGATAATCCACTGGTTCAAAATATAGTTATCAACGCAGCATGTGACCAACTCCTTAAAGTACAAAAAATTGGGGACAAAATCCACCACTGCAATTCCATATGTCGAGATAACTTTCTTTTGGGTAGAAGGGGATGAGTAATAGTCATAAGCTATGGAGCACTGAAAACTCTAGTCCTCGCGCCCGAAAATATTCAGGGTATCTCCACATAAATGTTGTCGAGCTGCAACCATAAGTTGATGAGAACGTTCCTTTGCTCCTCATAGTATTTAAAATGGACGATGTGACATCATAATATAATCTTTGGTAAATCTTGGTTCAATGTGTTTTAATGGGAGATGTCCTCGACCTTTTCGCATTTTAATGCCAATATTTTCGAAGCATAATTAATGTGCATTGGAAGCGCGCGAAGTTGGCGAGGATGGACGACAGTGAAAACTACTTCAGAACTTTTGTGTACCTGGAAGCCCGGCAACCCGCGAATCTATGAGAACAGGAGTTGAACAATCCACTAAGTATGGAAATGCACAGTAAAATTCTTTCAAAAAGTTGAGGTAAATAACCATTTTTCTGAGCTTAATTGCATTCATGCTATGATGATGCCTTAAAAATACTAAAATAAGAAACTAATTATATTCCATAATATCCTCTCATTAATGCATTTTAATGGGAGATGCCCTTGATCTTTATGCGTATTAATGCTAATGTTTTCAAACATTTGTGATGAGTTGTCACTAGTAAAATCATATTTAATGTGCATTGGGAAGGGGCGAAGGTGACTGGGATGGCGGGGAGTGAAAAATTATTTGGTAATTTTTTGAACGTGGGAGTCTGTGGTCGAATTGTAGATCCCCCAAGTTTTGGATGCAATATGTATACTCTGAACACGGGGCATGAGAGTTTGATAACGCCTACCCGGGAACCCGAAGCCATAAAATTAGCTAAGTAAGGAAACAAAAGCAGTCGGTCGGACTCATGATATCAAGATATAGATGGATATAGAATTTGTGAGTCTGCCACCTGGGAACCCAATATCATAAAAATGCGACTAAGTATAGAAGAGGAAAGAAAGAAAGTGAGACAAAAACTTTATTCTCGACAGATGAAGACTATCTGATAATTGTCAAGAGATAGAAATACATCGACTATGGGGCATGGGAGTTCCATAGGGCCTAGTTGGGAACCGGTGGGAATAAAATTGGTTAAGTATGGAAACGAACAGCAGTCGTTCGGACTCTTGATGTGAAGATATAGATGGATATTGAATTTTTGAGTCCACAACCCCGGGAACCCGCGAGCATAGACATGCGACTATGTATAGAAGCAGAAACAGATAATAGAGGGGAAGAAGAAAAGGGAAAAAGCGGCAAGTAAAGAAGAGAAAAAAAAGGGAGTAAAGAACTTTAAGTGTCACAGAACAACACTTGATCTTAAGAATGGAAAGGCGAGACGGTCAGACGAAGTTATCGTAGGCAGAGTGAGGCTTGCAAGTTCGAGGAGCCCGGGATCGAATTGTAGATAACTGGAGTTTTGTGTGCAAGATATATATCCGAACACAGGGCATGGAAATTCGATAATGGCTTCGTGGAAACCTGCAGCCATAAAATTGGCTAAGTGTGGAAACGGACTATAGTCGGTCAGACGCGTGATGTGGAGATATAGACATATGTAGAATTTCTCACTCTGCTACCCAGAGAACCCGCGAGCATAAATATGTGACTAAGCATAGAATCAGAAACGGATAATACAAGGAAAGAAGAAAAGGGAAGAATGGGTAAGGATAGAATAGGAAAAATAAAGGGAGCAAAGTATTGTATTCATGACACAAGAACACTTATTCTGATAATTATCAAGCTATAGAAACACATCGACTATGGGAAAAATATTTTCAGCCATGGAATATAGTTGAAGCTCAACAGACTCTGGTTGAAGATAAAAGAGATGTTTATATCTATCTCAACAAGAAATAGACAAAATATATGACTTGGCACATTTATATGCAAGCATTCAAACGGATTCATTGTAGGTAAAGTGAGGCCTGGGGGTATGAGTCCGGGGTCGAATTGTAGATAACCGAAGTTTCAAGTGCAAGAGGTATACCGTGAACATGGGGCATGAGAGTTCAATGGCACTTAAGCAGGAACCTGCGACCACAAAATTCGCCAAGTATTAAAACAAACGGCGATCGGTCAGAGTTGTGATGTAAAGATATAGATGGACATGGAATTTGTCGCTCCGCCATCCCGAAAACCCGCGAGCATGGACATGGAACTAAGTATAGAACCATAAACGGATAATAGAGGGGAAGAAGAAAAGGGAGAACGAATAATTATAGAAGAGGGGAAAAAAAGGAAGCAAAGAAATCTATGGCTCACAGATCAACACTTAGTGTGATAATTATCAAGAGATAGAAACACATCAACTATGGGAAAAACATATAGTTGGACAAATTGGACAACGTATGCAGATCAGAGTTTTTTTGTAACCATACCTCTTAGTCTCAGGCATACGCACTATATTTGTTGTGGAACATTGTACTCCATCCTTGTGCCCAATTACTGTGTTCTTGTTTCAATGTAGCAACACAGATAATACAATGGACATCAAAGCAAGTTGCTACATAGGAACACATGGAAAAAAAGATGGAGTAAAAATTTATTTATTTGAATACAGCAGCACAGAAAATAGAGTTGACATAAAGACAAGTCAATATACAGGAAGATATGGAGTATCCAAGGAAAAAAATAACAGAGCTGCAAATTAGTGTAGCAAATATAGACAAAGTAAATGAAAAACAATTGGATATGGAACACGAGTAGAAATATGCACCTTTGCATGGACTCGTCTAAACTTTTGGTTAACATTTCTTTGTCGTGTCTAGTTTTCTAGTTTATTTCTATGAAAAAAAGCATAAAACAAAGTGGACATGAACATAAGTTGACATGTAAAGAAAAAAGCGAGGAATATGTACATAAAGTAAATAAAATAGAATAAAAGGAATAGAGTAACAGATAGTGTTAGAAGAATGTATTGTTTTTGTTTTTTGTTTTTTTTGTTCATCCATGTTTGTGTATATATAAAAATTTGTGTAAAAAAAGTTTGTGGCCAAAATCAATTACAAAGCAGGGAAAACTAAGTAGTTGGATAGCGTGGTTTTCTGCAACAAGATAGACAGATATGCTTTGAAACATAGAAATATGATTTTGCAATATGTTTGATGTGTATTTCATAATTCAATTGCAATACAAATTGTATCATGATTAGTCCAGTATGTGTACAAACCAGGCAAAACTAAGAAGTTGGATAACTTGGGTTTCTGCAACAAGCTAAACATATATGCTTTGAAACATATAAATATGATTTTGCAATATGTTTGATTTATCGCTCATAATTCAAGTGCAATACCAATTGGATCATGATCAGACTAGTATGTGTCTAAGATAAAGACGTTGTACTGAGAAATGGGCACATTCGACCATACATGGTCAATAAGTGTGTTTTGTACATGCCTTTTGTTGTTCAAAAGAAAGTAGAAACTGTATTTGCACATGTAGTTTTCCAATTCTTTTGTTCTGGCATTATTTTGTGGCATGTCAATATTGAAGTCTCCTACAATGACAATCATTTCGTTCATATGCAAATGGTCCAATGCATTGGAAAGAACATTTAGTGTGTTAGAGAATGTTGCATGGGGAGCAACATAGAGATTTAGTATTGCAATTTTTTATCCATTGAAAAATACTTTTGCAAACACCATCTCAACATTGTTTTATTTGAAATGTATATGCTCCAAAATTGTTACATTTTTTTTCACCAATATCATCACACCATGTGTAATGTAACTCGATATGCAATTGTGATTTGGAAATTGTTTGTTTTGCATGCACAATTCCATGTATGTTTCATGTAAGCACAGAACATTGGATTGCATTGTGTCATAGTTATTGAGTATATGATCCATATGTGCATGTAAGTTGTGTGTGTTAAGTGAGAGAAATGATACAGATGAGTTTGCTTCTATGGATTGGTAATCATACTGCAGATGCCAATTTGTGGTAGTCCTGAGGCGTTGCATCTCAATATCAACTTTGTGTTTGACTTTAAAGTTATCTTTTGTAAGAGGATTTAATAAATACAAGGAGTCTATACTTCTAACACGTGACAGTGTTGTGTATACAAATCCATGTATTAGAATTCCGTCATGCTCAAATGCAACACTATCAAGTGTTAGTCCTTGCGATCTGTGGACTTGTTGGCATAGGGGTAGACCCAGGGTTCAACTCTACAATAGCGCACCAACAAAACCCTAACTACCGGCCCTTTCGGCAACACCTGTGAAGCAGATGAAGTCTCACCCAAGGTAGAGGAAGGGGTGGTTGCAGGACTCAGATGTCTGCAACCTTAGATGGGACATTGATCTATGATTACAACACCCTAACAGAGCACTTAGCAATTATAGTTCACAGTATTCACTTCATAGAGAAAACCCTAATTACATAGCAGCGCAGTATTCAACTAGATCTAACATATAGATGCACTTAGCATAAGGGAATAGATCAGATCTAGCATTCATTCACATTACTAAGCACTAAGCTACTATATCAAATGCATCTAAACATACAATATTGCATTAATCATATGAACAATAAACAATCACAAAGCACAAAGCAACCATAATGTATCATATATGTTGTTCACCCCCAGCCTGGGGCTATGTCCACCAACTCTTCTTCTCTTTTATTATCTTCTGTCAATATTCTACATGCACAGAGCCACGAGATCTTGCTCCGCATAGGACAGGAGATCTGGGCGCACCTTGCCAAATCATCCTTCCCCAAGATAGGTTACAGCACAAAGCATCTACTCAATTTCTTACACTCACTTGCACTTAGCCTTGCAAGTCTCACACAGCATGTACAAAGCATGTACAACTATCACTTTCACTTAGCACTTGGTATCACACACTTGCACCTTTGCACTTAGCATCACGTACACCCCTTACCTACATCGCCTAGAATTCTATTTATACATTACAAAATGGGCCTAAACATGGGTAAAACCCATGGGCCAACATCCCCATATTCGTTACATAATCCCAAAACCTAAAAAATCCCTAAACAAGGGGTCGAGATCCCGTGATCTCCGCTTCAACTTTCACTCCACCTTAGACATCCTGTCGAAGTCCCAAAATAGGACAAACATGACCAAGGATCCTCAAAACTTGGTCAAGGGCCAACAAGCCCCCAACACTCACCTGTGACTCATCCTGAGTCACTCTGATCTCAGAATATCTGCTTCAAAATCCCCAAGCTTGGCTCGAGCTGCTTTGACCTATTGTTGCGCCAAGGCCTCTTGCTCAATGAACTCTTGGATAGTTTCTTCGTTGACAGGTCCCTCTAAGCGTTGGTCAACTATAGTGATGACTTGTTCCAATTATTCTCCTCGGCCTTCAATCTCTGCGAATAGTTGGCAAGCCTCATCCTGGATTGGTTGGAGCCTCTGAGTCACTTCCATGACTTTGTTCTAAATGGTGTGAACCTGTTGTTAAGCAGTGTGTTGTTCTTGGGATCACTTCATCCTCTCGACTTCTGACAAGGGCTTCAACTGCACCTGTATTGTTTCTTCTTGCTACTTTGCCTCCTGGAGCTATGACTCTAGTGCCTTTAATTCAGGATCCTCAGTGAGCCGCTCATAAGTCTGGGCACTACGATCACTTAGATGTTTACATTCCATGGTGAGGGCCTTGATTCTCTCAACTACGCTTTAAGCAGTTGCTTCTCTTTGATCTCGTACATCCTGCGAAGTGTTGGGCATTGTTCGTAACTTCAGATCTGTGATTTTTTGTTGACGTTGTTGGATAACTTCCGCAAGTTGTGCTACTTGATGCTCTACTGGTTCTTCTACTTTTTTCTCTAAGCCTGTCACAGAGCAAAGTGCTATGTTGACTGCGTCTTTGACTCTGAGCTTCTCTGCAAACAACTGCTCTTTCTCCTGCTGGATTTGTGATTTCTCCTCTTCAAACTTTGTTTGGAGAGCAACCTTCTCCTGCTGCACAGCTCGGCGTTGCTCTATGACTACTTTTTGCACTTGCTTTAGGGCCTTTGTGGCCTATTCTATTTCTTCCTGTGTGCGATGAAGGCGAGCTTTGGTCGCATCAGCTAGTCTGTGGAGTTGGGTAGGCTCATCTCCCAACTCTAGTGCTTCCTATGGTGGGGGCGCAGTAGATACTGTGTGGCCGGATTGAAGGGCTTGATGTACCCCTCTGAGTTCAACCTCGATTCTGTCGTACATGTCCTCCTGCTTGGCTTCATTTTTCTACAAGATGTCCTGTGAGGCATCTTCTACAGCTGCGATGATGAAGTTGAAGTCATTGATCGTGAGCATGGTTCGCATCGTGGTTTTTCTCGCTCTTGACTTCTTTCGTGAGGTAGGTTTCGTGGGGGAAACCTTTCTTTTCTTCAAGGGATCAGCCTCATCAAAAGGATCCCTAGGTGGTGTTACTTCACCTTGCCTATGTTGATCTTCTTTGCCATTGGTCTCTTCTCTATCTACTTCATCATCACCTCCTTGTCCCGATGATTCTGAAGCGGTTTCTTCTGATGCACTGCTCAGGTTTTGTACCTCTTCGATCTTCTTCCTTCTATTGGTTCCAGGTGTATCGTGTTCTTCATGAGTGGCCTCTAAGATGCCAAGCAGCTCAGGATCAGACATTTCTACAAGGTCAATAGGGATAAGGAGGTATGTTAACCAGTCCTTAGTTATCTCGTCAAGGTCCTCCTCTGTGAGCTTACAGTATGGTTGAAGTTCTTCTTTATGCTCGTCTATGCACGCAGTGATATAAATTAAGTGTCGATCTGTGTGGAACTTCATGAGAGGTCTGAAACGGTGCAGGGTGTTTGACATCATGTGAGGGATAGCCCCGATATCCCTCTTCAACTGGAGATAGTACGTGTGAAATACTGCGTTCGACTGCCATTGTTTTTCGATATCGCTCGAGTACCAAAGTGTGGTGAATTTCGCAGTGACAGGATCGAACGGCTCAATGTCTGGGAAGGTCACACCTTTCAGCATCTCCCAAGCTGTAAACGTTATGAGGATCAACAGCCAGCTAAAATGGAACTCATAGCCATGATCCTAAGCTTCGTGGCAATCCAATTCGAGTTGGTTGACTAAGTACTTCTCCCAATTCATCTGGAGTCCTTCTACACATTTATTGGCAAGGTCAATAACGAATCATGTGACCTGTGTAATGTTCTTTCTCACGAGATTTCCTGCGATCAACTGGCAGGCCAGGTGCACTATTCCATTCTGGATGGAAGCTACCTTGTAGCCTCGTGTCCCTTTTTCTACATCACCATATGTGTCTTTGATCCTCTATGCCAATGCGCAATCTGTAGCCTTCCTTGGGTAGAAGTTCTGTGGGTTGCGTCCCTACATGCTCAATCCGGTAATCCTATGGATCAGTGTCGGATCGATTGTGATGCTTCGGTCTAGCCATAGATATCTACCATGGTAACATGATAGCAGGATCTTAACACACGCATTAACCTTCTGGTGCCTTCCAAAGTGTGGAATCTTCATCACATTCAAGAGGGTGGATTGCGCGAGGTTCATAGTCCATGGCTGGGGGATTATTTTTTATTCTTCCCCTTCGTCCTGATAAAATACTTGTAAGGAGCGAGCATGTTGTAGTTCTTGCCATCCCCTAGGTTAAAGTCTTTGAATTTTAATGTCGCAATCTTATCCTACTGGATTCTAACTGCATGTATCCCCTTCAGGAGGTACACAGTAACTAGGGTGTAATCGAAATCCTTGGGGGCACTGTCACGACTCACCGCGCCAGCCAAGGGTGGGATGTAGTCGGGTAGGATGGTCGGGATTAACTTCGCGTTCACCAAGTCATCTTGGTTCTTGGTTCTCTTCTTTGTTGCAGCTTGGGATGGTCCAGATCCGCGAGCAGTCGACGAGGAGGCTTGCACTCCTCTCGTCGACGAGGCTTGAACACCTTTGGACATTACTTTCTTGACCATTAGATCGATTAGAAATTCTTCGATGACTTTCTCTGTGGCGCTGAGCTCGTCTGACATGCACGCTTAGATCAGATAACTCAAGTGGATGAATGAGTGCTCAAAGCAATAGAACATGTTTCGATCTCAATAAACACAGCGTGGTAGCAATGAGTGGGCTTGGATACAATTCGCAAAAGTGTTCTCAGTGCAACAGTCGAAGAAATAAGTAGACAGTGGTGTAACAGATCTCTCCAACGGACGAGAGGCCTTCATCAATGCGGTTATGTCCATTGCGGCGTGGTCCCAATGGTCTAATGGCGATCTTTCCAGTTGTAACTTCTATTCTAGCCATTTTGGGCATCGGGATAACGGTTATAATGATTTCAACGGCTATATTGCTTCACCGTGGTGAAGTCCTAGGTTGTGTTGTTCTGATATCTCAGCAAAGTTCCATTTTTGCAAACCTTCCTTCTGTGAAGTCCCTTCTAGAACATTATACAACTTTTCTACCTTTTCTCTCTTCTTACTGAGCTTTCCAGCCTTCTTCCCTGTAATCTTCTTCTCGGTATTCTTCTTTCCATTCTGATTATTATATCATTTTGGCATAATAACTTTGTGCTATTGAGATTATTTCATAGGGTTCAAGGGCAATACTTCTTCTCTGTCTGGGGTAGGTGCTCCACTCTTATGTGAGTCTTCTTGTGTTCTTTCAACTTCAACATCCAAGTTTCTGGTTCTGAAAATCTTTGATATGTTCTCTTGTTCTTCAATCAAGTGTGCTATCCTCCTAGTCATGAAATATTTTAATTCTTTCTTCTTCTGTTCTAAGACTTCCTCTTCTTTTCTTCTGGCCTGATCTTTCTCAATCCAAGTTTTTCCCAGTAATATAGCAAATGGGTCACTGTTCTCAATAAATTTAACAACCTCAAAAGCTTCCTATGTCATAGTTCCATGAGCACTCATAGATATATAGGTGAGTCTTCCACATAGGGTTATCAACTTTCCTCTAAATAATCCTATTCCTCCTAATGAAGGAATCATAGCAGGATTTCCCAAAATTTCCCATGTTCTTTCTGTCATGATATTCACCTATGTTTCCTCATCTAGAACACGGTCAATGTTGAAGTCTCCTATTCTTGTTTCTATGAATTCTTTTTCTTTGAAGATCTCTAATAAGTTGATATTTTTGTGATCATTTAGGGTGTCTTTAATTTGTAGCAAAACATTATTTGATTCTTTCTGGGGTTCTGCCATGGTCTTAGTTTCTTGATCTTCCTCAAGGTTTTCTTGTCTCATATTCATTCTTTCAACCTTAGCAATAATTCTAGGGAAATCCAAAACTTCATGGTCCATATCTTTACAACAAAGACAAATAGGACCTCTACCAGGGCATTCCTTAGCAATATGTCTCGGTCTTCTGCAACTATAGCAAAGAATTAATCCTCTCTTTCTTTTGAACGATCCCCAACCTTTCTTGTACTGCGCACTAGGGTCATAGTAACTAACCTGCAAAAAAATTCTTTCTAGGATCCTGCATCCATTTGTTAGCCCAAACATTCTTTCTATGCATAGGAATAACATATATTTCATCATTTCTATTATATCTACTCATATCAAATCTTCTTTCTTCTAGTTGTGCCCTAGTTTTTAGTCTAGGAAAAAATTTATCAAACATACCTATATCCATAATTTTGAAATAAAAATTTCCACTTATCTTACGTTTTTCAATCAAAAATTTTCACTATTCTAACATTTAACAAAGAACAAAGATTTAAGATGTTACCTCTTTTCTTCAGATCTGACTTTTCTTCTTAGCACAGAGCTTCACAAATTAAGTAGACTACTGTTCACTAAAGCAACAGATCTACACACAGAGATTTCTTTTCTTCAGTTCCCAACAATCACAGTTTTAGGTCCCGACAACGGAACCATTTGTTGGCACAGGGGCAGACCCAGGGTTCAACGCACCAACAAAACCCTAACTACCGACCCTTTCGACAACACCTGCGAAGCAGATGAAGTCTCACCCGAGGTAGAGGCAGGGGTGGTTGCAGGACTCAGATGTCTACAACCTTAGCTGGGACACCGATCTGTGATTACAACACCTTAACAGAGCACTTAGTATTTATAGTTCATAGTTTTCACTTCGCAGAGAAAACCCTAATTACAGAGCAGTGCAGTTTCAACCAGATATAACATATAGACGCACTTAGCATAAAGGAATATATCATATCTATTATTCATTGGCATTACTAAGCACTAAGCTATTATATCAAATGCATCTAAACATACATTATTACATTAATCATATGAACAATAAACAATCACAATGCACAAAGCAACCATAACGCAGCATATACATGGTTCACCCCTAGCCTGGGGCTACATCCACCAACTCTTCTTCTCTTTTATTATCTTCTGTCAATCTTCTACATGCACAGAGCCACAAGATCCTACTCTGCATAGGACAATAGATCTGCGCACACCTCGCTAGATCCTCCTTCCTCGAGCTAGGTTACAGCACAAAGCTTCTACTCAATTTCTTACACTCACTTTCACTTAGCCTTGAAAGTCTCACACAGCATGCACAAAGCATGTACAACTATCACTTTCACTTAGCACTTGGTATCACACACTTGCGCCTTTTCACTTAGCATCACGTACACCCCTTACTTACATCACCTAGATTTCTATTTATACATTAAAAAATGGGCCTAAACATGGGTAAAACCCATGGGCCAACATCCCCATACCCATTACATAAGCCCAAAACCCAAAAATCCCTAAAAAAGGGGCCGAGATCCCGCGATCTCTGCTTCGACTTGTGCTCCACCTTCGACAACCTATCGAAGTCCCAAAATAGGTCAAAGATGACCAAGGATCCTCAAAACTTGGTCAAGGGCCAACAGGACTGTATGTGCACATGCAAGTTTAATTGGAAACTGTTTTTGAATCTTCAATCGACCTATCTTTGTTGATGTCGATATTGGTTTTGATATTCGCAAGATAGGTGTCCAATCGCTTGCAGTGTTTGAATTATATAGATAAGCCAACTTGTTTGCTTATCGATGGCCTATATGTGATTCATGGAACTTAATCCAAATGTAAGGTAGCTAGAGAGGTAGTGGGGGGGGCCATAGGGCCCATAGTGATAATAGTGGAGGTCAGTCAATGTAAGGTGGACTAGGTCCACTATATTATTAAATAAGGCCCACTATGGTAGTTAGATATAATAAATGGGTAATTAGATATAATAAATGTAAGAGGACTTCTTAGAAGGTTCTACTTCTAGAAGATTCCTCCTCTAGAAT
>SNQJ01S0001326.1:67384-81205 GCA_010110895.2 Picea sitchensis
AGAACAAATTCTCACGAGCTCCATAGTGAAACTGAGTGTTGGTCAATTCCTAAAACGTCATGGGATGAAAGAGTGTGTCACCTTTGTGACACTAAGAATGTTGAAGATGAAAATCACTTTCTCTTAGATTGTCTAGCCTAGACCCATATTAGATCTCATTTTCAAAATATTTATCACACTACCAACCTTCCTAACCTCTTAACTCAACAAAAGTATGGTGATCTTGGAAAGCTTCTCTTAATGCTTTTTGAACACAGAAACAAAATTCTAAAAATCGCAAGTAATCACTTACCCTCTTAAGATCTGATAAACCAATTTGATCTTAGTGGATGTTAATCATCATCATCATCATCGTTATCATATTTATAATTAAAAATAAAAATATTATAAATATTTTTTTTCATAAATTATAAACCAAGAAATACATTATAATACAACTAACAAGAATTGTAAGATTGAAAAATTTTGTAAATGAAATTCTAAAAATCACCATAAAGAAAATCATATACGCTAAGTGATTAGGAAATCCGAGAGAAACATAATGTATATATAAATATTTATACAAAAGTGTCGAAACCCAAAAATAATAGAATGATCATAATAGTGTAAAACCATCATTCACATTCCTATCATTGTTGGTATTCTTCACCAAGGTGCATGTACAAACGTTAAAAATCATATTAAAAGAACTTAAAATGTGTCATATAAATTATTAAGAAATATATATACACATTGTTGAAACATACAAATAAAATAAAAATTTATCCAAAACCACACCCTTCTTAAGAAACAATTTTAACAAAATTATAGCATAAATCTTAATGCTCATCATTGTACCACTCTAAAAAAAAATTGGTCTAAAATTACACTTTTTTAAGATTTTTAAGAAACCATTTTAACCAAATTATGGCATAAATTTGAATGTTCACCACACTTCTTTTTTTTTTTTTTTGGAGGGATCAAATATTTCGAGATAAAAATCTTTTTTTAAGTGTAATACTTGAAGAAAGGTTAAATGTTTGTGCCTCCGCAGATTTAATCCTTCTGCACATTTGATAAATTGGTTAAAATGGATCTATGCTAGTGTGTGTGTATATATATATATATATATATAATGGAGTCCACATAATTTTTATTTTTATTATTAATTTATTATTTATTATTATTATTTTAATGTGTTATGTTACATGAACATCTCTCCCATACTGAGCTGTAGAGTGCCTCTCGACGCAAAAAATTGACTAGAGCTTCAATGATGTCTATATCATCAAAGATGATTAGATGTTTCATTTAAGATGGAATTTGACGGTGAAATTGTTCATCATTGATACATGTTTCAATCAATATGGAATTTGATGATCAAATTGTCCAGTTTGATTGTAAAACAAAAATACAGTGTACTTTTTTTTATCAAAATTAATTAAAATGTTTAATATAATTTATAAATTTGTCAAAACCTTTAAATTTAATAAGTGGGTTTCAAATATTAAAATGTCATCATTCAACATATGCAAATCTTTTATTTGCTTGAGCATGCATGCTTCTGTATCTCATCCACATTATCAAATCACCTTATTCACTTATCATCTCACAACCTTGATGTACAACCTAGTTTCCATGTCCACTTTCTAACGACTGACCCCAATTGCACTCCCTTGTGTTGCCTAAATGAACTTGGTGGATCACAATGTTGATCTTACCTCACCCCTTAATATTCTCTATTACTTGTTACTTATTTGACAGAGTTGAAAGCTTGAAGGGACTTGATCTTGCGTTCTACAGCACCTTCTTCATTACCTTCTTCATTGTTTATAGGATTGCTTTTATGTTAGTTATTGATGTGTTTGAGAAACTTGAATGATGATGATAATAATAATAATAATAATAATGTTTGAGGTATTTTGATTGGAAAAACATATTACCTTCTAAATCTTTCTTTCTAGTTTCAAATCTTTGGATCTTTGGGATTTTAAATGTGTCATGTCTTTGTATTTAAGCATTGAATAAAAAGCTTCCCAATGTTTAAATAAAGAGAGTCAACGAAACTCTAACTAAGAGTTCATAAAGCACAATATTTGTTAAGGTTTTGCAAATGGGGTACTATTAGTAAGTTAAGGGAGCTTGACTATGGGAAAAACTCTATGCTTAAGTATGCTTAAGCTAGAGGAGTCTTGGGATGAGTGACCTTTATGAGAAGCCCCGATTACCAGGCGCAAGCCTCGAAAGTGATGATTGAGGCTATGTGATTCATTTCACTATTTTCATTTTCACTTATTCACCCCTATGTTCAATGAGTACTAACTTGGGATATTCAAAATCATGAAAAAAATTGGCCAGCTATGACTCATGCTCATAAATATGGTCACAAATTAATAACTTACACTACGCAGATAATCCCAAAATGATATATCATGTTTTTTCATCTATTTATGTATTTTTTGAGAAGGTAATCAGTTGGGATTAAGAAATTTTAGGAAGATCATATCGTAAAGCTTAAAGAGGATTTCACTCTATTTCAAAAATACCACGATCGTATGCTACCTTCCTCTACATTCATACGGCTCAATATTTAGTACTTATTAAAAATTTCTCGTCAAATGATTAGAAGAGATCCTTATAGATGCTAATATTCTAAAAATAATATAATTTTCATATTTTTTGTGGAATGGAAAATGTTGGGTAGTCATGCTCGTTCGCCAAAGTATCGTCACATTTACATTCCATGTGAGATTTGATGGTGGCATATTCTTACAAAAATAAGGTGACTTTGGAGACTTTGTAGGATCCTAAATTAAAGATTTATTAATGGGGTGAGTTCATAAGTGAACAAGCTCAACTTTTTCAATGAGTTTATTTTCCAAGTGAGGCAAAGTTTCACTTTGATGTACTCTTTTTTTCAAAATCCTAATGATTTGATTCATCTTAAAATGGGTCAAAACCTGTAAGGGCAAAGTTTCATGGTCAAAGTTCCCATTACTCAAGTGGAACTATAACTTTCAACAAAATTCCTATCAGATTTGGAGAAAATTTTCACCATAAAAGAAGTTCATCCTATCCAGTAATTAACTTACTCCATTTACTAATTATCTTAACTATTTTTTAAATATTTATATTTTCTTAAAAATCTTATTTAGTGTAAGTATTTAGTTATTAGATTCCTTCCAGGAAAGAAGTTAAATTGCAACTAGGGGTAGTATCTCATCTCATGTATGTGACTTATATGCTACTTGAAGGCAAACGACCACAATGTTCAAGTCTCGACAATCACAATATGGAATATTGACCCTCTTATGATACCATCTAAGCTGAAATGGCCTTTTGGTCTTGTAGTATAACTTAAAAGTGCTTTTGATTAGTTAAGAGACCACCAACGAGTTATTTCATGTGGCCAGGTTTTGTTTGTAGTATAACTCTATTTATTATATGTTTTTTCCTAATTTGAAAAGAAAAAAGTATTTAATTATTAAATGAGAAGCAAATTGTTTAACTTTCCATTTTTAAAATAGTTTTTTTCATAATTTGAAAAGAAAAAGTATTTAATTATTAAATGAAAAGCAAATTGTTTAACTTTCCATTGTTAAAATAGTTATTTAATTATTAGGGGTGACAGTTGCGGAGGATCATTTTTTATCCTCAGAAAATTCAAAAATTGAATTTTGAACACATTAACAAATATAACGAGGTAGAAAAAAAGCCACAAAGCGTTATATCCAAGAATACGATGAGAAAAGGAACATAGATTTTTTTTTATTTTTTTACTTCCAAAATTGTATTATCTTGTTAACTTATTTGATTGCAATTCTTTTAATAAAAATCATATTATTTTTGTTTTTAAAAAAACATAATTATTTATTCTAAAAAAAATATTTTAATACAAATTATATTATTTTTGTTTTTAAAAAAAACATAATTATTTATTCTTAAAATTTAAAAAAAAAAAACATAATTATTTATTCTTAAAAAGAAAACAAATAAATATCAATGTCTAGTAGCTTTTTTATTGTTAAAAGAAAAGTTAACTTTCTAAATTGATTTGATGTGAATGATTAGACCAATCCACATGTTAAGACCCTCCAAACTTAAACGAATCAAATAGTCGATACTTTATATTCAAAAGTTTGAAGACTTTCCTCTAAAAAAATTCTACTAACGAAAATATATACTTTATAGGATTGTTTTTATGTTAGTTATTGATGTGTTTGAGAAACTTTAATAATAATAATAATAAAGGTATTTTGATTGAAAAAACATATTACCTTCTTAAGCTTTTGATTGGAAAAACATATTACCTTTTTAAAGTTTTCTTTCTAGTTTCAAATCTTTGGAGCTTTGGGATTTTAAATGTGTTATGTCTTTGTATTTAAGCATTGAATAAAAAGCTTCCCAATGTTTAAATAAAAAGAGTCAACGAAACTCTAATTAATAGTTCATAAAGCACAATATTTGTTAAGGTTTTGCAAATGGGGTACTATTAGTAAGTTAAGGGGGCTTGACTATGGGAAAAATTCTATGGTTAAGTATGCTTAAACTAGAGGAGTCTTGGGATGAGCGACCTTTATGAGAAGCCCCGATTACCAAGTGCAAGCCTCGAAAGTGATGATTGAGGTTATGTGATTCATTTCACTAGTTTCATTCTCACTTATTCACCCCTATGTTCAATGAGTACTAACTTGGAATATTCAAAATCATGAAAAAAATTGGTCAGCTATGACTCATGCTCATAAATATGGTCACAAATTAATAACTTACACTACGCAGATAATCCCAAAATGATATATCATGTTTTTTCATCTATTTATGTATTTTTTGAGAAGGTAATCAATTGGGATTAAGAAATTTAATGAAGATCATATCGTAAAGCTTAAGGAGGATTTCACTCTATTTGGAAAATACCACGATGGTATGCTACCTTCCTCTACATTCATACAGCTCAATATTTAGTACTTATTAAAAATTTCTCGTCAAATGATTAGAAGAGATCCTTATAGATGCTAATATTCTAAAAATAATATAATTTTCATATTTTTTGTGGAATGGAAAATGTTGGGTGGTCACACTCATTCGCCAAAGTATTGTCGCATTTACATTCCATGTGAGATTTGATGGTGGCATATTCTTACAAAAATAAGGTGACTTTGGAGACTTTGTAGGATCCTAAATTAAAGATTTATTAATGGGGTGAGTTCATAAGTGAACAAGCTCAACTTTTTCAATGAGTTTATTTTCCAAGTGAGGCAAAGTTTCACTTTGATCTACTCTTTTTTTCAAAATCCTAATGATTTGATTCATCTTAAAATGGACCAAAACCTGTAAGGGCAAAGTTTCATGGTCAAAGTTCATCCTATCCAGTAATTAACTTACTCCATTTACTAATTATCTTAACTATTTTTTAAATATTTATATTTTCTTAAAAATCTTATTTAGTGTAAGTATTTAGTTATTAGATTCCTTCCAAGAAAGAGGTTAAATTGCAACTAGGGGTAGTATCCCATCTCATGTATGTGACTTATATGCTACTTGAAGGCAAACGACCATAGTGTTCAAGCCTCGACAATCACAATATGGAATATTGACCCTCTTATGATACTATCTAGGTTGAAATGGCCTTTTGGTCTTGTAGTATAACTTAAAAGTGTTTTTGATTAGTTAAGAGACCACCAACGAGTTATTTCATATGGCCAAGTTTTGTTTACACATGATGATGTTGATACAAGTCAAAATCTTAAGATTGTATCAACACGAGTTAAACCAATAACTCTATTTATTATATGCTTTTTCCTAATTTAAAAAATATATATATTTAATTATTAAATGAGAAGCAAATTGTTTAACTTTCCATTTTTTAAATAGTTATTTAATTGTTAGGGATGACAAGTGCAAGGAGATCATTTTTTATCCTCATAAAATTCAAAAATTGAATTTTGAACCCATTAACAAATAACCACGTAGAAAAAAAAGCCACAAAGCTTTATAGCCAAGAATATGATGAAAAAAAGGAAAATAGATTTTATTTTATTTTTTTACTCCCAAAATTGTGTTATCTTGTTAACTTATTCGATTGCAATTCTTTTAATACAAATCATACTATTTTTGTTTTTAAAAAAAATATAATTATTTATTCTTAAAAAAAAATATTTAAATACAAATCATACTATTTTTGTTTTAAAAAAAAACATAATTATTTATTCTTAAACAAATCTTTTATTACNATCATACTATTTTTGTTTTTAAAAAAACATAATTATTTATTTTTAAAAAGAAAACAAATAAATATCAATGTCAAGTAGCTTTTTTGATTGTTAAAAGAAAAGTTAACTTTCTAAATTGATTTGATGTGAATGATTAGACCAATCCACATGTTACAAATCTTTTATTACAAATCATACTATTTTTGTTTTTAAAAAAACATAATTATTTATTTTTAAAAAGAAAACAAATAAATATCAATGTCAAGTAGCTTTTTTGATTGTTAAAAGAAAAGTTAAGTTTCTAAATTGATTTGATGTGAATGATTAGACCAATCCACATGTTAAGACCCTCCAAACTTAAACGAATCAAATAGTCGATACTTTATATTCAAAAGTTCGAAGACTTTCCTCTAAAAAAATTCTACTAACGAAAATAAAAGAAATTTATTACTCTTTTCAATTCCAATTATAACAGGAAGGCTCCAATTAAAAGTTTATAAAGGGGTGTTAAGGGAAAAGGTTATACGATGATGTAAGAAAAGTTAAAAGAAATTTTCAAATCATTTTCAATTTTATATATAGAGGGGTTTAAATTTAATAGGGGTAAGTATGTATATTTTGTAGAGTTTGATAATTAAATTATTGTATGGAAGGGTCATTTGTTTTATAAATAAACAAGTTTCATATATTAATTTGGTGTTTAGTTTATCTGTTATTATTATAAATGAAAGCAAGATATTTAAGTAAATCCAAAAAATTATAAAAAAAAATTAAGAAGTTTTTTTCATATTTTAAAAGATATTTATTTAATATTATATAAGATAATAAAATAATTTTTTTTAATTACAAAGGTAATTTAAAAGAAGTGTTGCATTGCAGTTTAGTCCCTACCACACAAGTTTGAAATTGAAAATATATAAAGAGTGCATTCTTAAGTAAAGAAGGACAATTTTGCTCACATAAGTAAACAATTTGAAAGCTACAGTAATCGTTACTATGCCGAAGCCAAGACGATTCGCGAGCCTACTGACAGTAGCAAAAGCACTAACACCATATCCAGATGCGGAAATGACAAAGGTAGGTGTAGATCCTTAATATTGAAAGCTAGTTATGAATCCTATAGTCCAATAGCTTATTCAGTCTTAGTTTACATACCAATGTAAGCAAGTTAACTATTACATTCACGAAAAGTAGGTAAGGGCCAACATCTCATTATGTTGTGGGTTTTGGTACAATAATAGATAGTTTATCCAAGGGTTTCGACTTTTGGTATACATCAATCCTTAGCGATGGGTTCTGACTTTTGGTACACAACAATCCTTAGAGATAGGCATGATGGTTACGATATATATTCTTGGAGAGATAAAAACATAGACAATTTTTTTAATATATACGATAATTTTTATTATAAACTTAAACGAAAAACAATCTACTTTCTTTTTAGATTCTAATAATTATCTATTTTTTAAATATACAAGAATATATTATAAGTTTACAAATGTCAGTGAAAAATTAATATTTTTTATTATAAACTTAACTGAAAACAATCTACTCTCTTTCGATTCTAACAAAATATTCTTATAAAAGAAATTGAGCTCTCCTTGATGTGTGACCTTCCCTCCTGCCTCCTCGTGCATGCCCTCCTCGCCTGGAGGGGCTTTGCCACCCCCCCCCCTTCCCAGACGCCTCCTTCTCCCTTATCTCTGGATGCTGCTGCTTTTGCCTCTCTAATCGCCTCCCTTCCCAAGTCGACCAAGCACACCCCTCCAAAGTTCGTAAAAAAACTGGATCAAATCCCCTCTGTTCATATCCAAGGAAGCTCTAGATCCCTTTCCCTAAAATTTGCAGATCATGCACTCATAGGACAGTTCACTGGAATCTGGCCCTCTCTGTGGGCTATGGCAATCTGGATTGACAAGAACTGGAAACCCCACCTGAAAGGTAATCTCTCACACTTTCTGTGTGGAAGAGGCTTCTTTGCCTTTCTGTTTGAAGACAAATCAAATCGAGATCTCATCTTTAGAAGCGGACCGTACTTTATGGGCTCCAAAGGTATGTATCTTAATAGCTGGACCCCAGATTTCAGTCATAAGAACGATATTCCCAATGTAGTTCCAATTTGGGTTCGCCTCTCCTTCCTCCCCCTTCATTGTTGGAACATTGAAACTATTATCTCTATAGGTAATACCCTCGGGAAATATATAGATTGTGTTGAACCTAAAGATGGTCTCCAAGCTTGTGCACAGATCTGTGTAGAAGTTGATCTTGAAAAAAGCATGCCTAAAACTATTAACCTCACTCTGGATAAATGGACCTATCTACAACAAGTTGACTACGAACAACTTCCTTTCAAATGCAAAATCTATCACGAGTATGGACATTTTGCAAAGCACTATCCCAAATCCCCCCCTGAAACCCCGCCTGAAGAATCCGAACAATGGAAACAACCCAAAAGTAAAAAACAACAACACCACGGCCAGAACCCTAAAGTCATCCCCACGCCACCCCTACCTGAATATTCTCAAGACCCAGAACCTTCCAGTCTAAACCCGAATCAAGATCCACCTTGAGTGGAGCCACCCCCCTCGCAGCCTTAGATTACTCCTCCTCCTGCCTCTCCAATAAGCCACCCCTCTGCGCCTCCTCTCCTTCCCTCAGCCCCCCCTTCTCCCCTTCACCCTTCATCTCACCCTGAGGACGGAGAAATAGAACAAAGCTCGGAGGAAGGCTCATACTCAGATACCCACGACTCCCCCATCAGAAAAGTGGGTAGAAAATATAATCTGCACAAGTGGGAAGCTTCAGACAGGAAGGAAATAGAACTCGGGAAACAAACAACTCTCAATCAACATACTAAGAAAGAAACAAGACACACAATAAATCAGAATGGACCCAACCCCCATAAAGGGGGAAACTCCAAGCCTTCTAAATTATAAAAGTAATATCTTGGAACTGCATGGGACTAGGGAGCCAACACAAGCTCTCGTTGATACATGACCTAATAAAAGCAAAAAACCCTCATGTCCTTCTACTCCAAAAGACTAAAAGGAAGGATACTGACATCCTTCACGAAATCAACTACATCTGGCATTCATGCAAAGGCGTGGCAATTAGCGCAAGAGGAGCCTCAGGAGGAATTTGCACCCTGTGGAATCCAAGCATCTTCTCTCTGCAAAGATGAAAATCTACAACTCACTAGATCAGAACAACCCTGCTTCATATTCCTACAGGTAAGAATCTGAATGTCTTTAATGTGTATATGCTCGTTATTTATCAAGAAAAAATTGAATTTTGGACCTCCCTCCAAAATATACACGGGAGTCTAGATCCTAAGGACATTATTATGGCTGGAGACCTCAACACGACCCTCCACCCTAAATAAAAGAAAGGAGGCACCTGAGTACGGGACCCCACCTCGTGATCATCTTGAAGACCTCATATCCTCCTTTCAACTAATTGACATAAAACCTTCTCATGGCCGCTTCACTTGGTCGAACAGAAGGTTAGGGCCTGGGCATATTATTGCTCACCTAGATCATTTTCTACTAAGCAATTCCTTCCTTGACGAGTCTCTTTCCCCCTCTTCCCTCATTCTCCCCTGGACAAGCTCTAACCACCGACCCATCACCCTAAATCTATCCCCCCCTGAGAATCTCGGCCCCATCCCCTTCAGATTCAACCCCATTTGGCTCTCGGATCCAAAAATTTTTGATATTGTCTTAGACGCCTGGAGTTGTTGGATACAAGGCTCTCCAACCTTCATCTAGGAGAAGAAGCTAAAAAGAGTCAAATTGGCCCTCAAGCAGTGGGTTAAACTCAACAAAGAAAAAGATCAAGAAGCCAAAAGCAAGAAAATTAAGGAAATGGAAGAAAACAAATTGGAAATGGAAAAGGGATTCCCCACTCACTCTCTTCTTCTAAAAGAACAACAAGAATTTATTGAATATCAAAAAATTCTCCACTCGGAGGAGGAAACCTAGAGGCTCAAATCTCAGAGTCTTTGGCTCAAATCCGGAGACAGAAACACGAGATTCTTTCAGAGACAAACCAAAGCCAGACTCTAGAGGAACAGGGTGAAGGAAATCACAAAGGAAGATGGAAAAAAAATAAATGACTTTCGGCAAATCCAGGAAGAAACCAAAATCCATTTTGAGCACCTTCTAACTGAGGAAGACGATGTAAATCTAAACACTCGAGAAGATTTGTTGCTAAACATCTCGATTGTTGTAAACCAAGAAGATAATGCCAAGATAAATCAAGAGGTCACAGAAAATAACTTTATGAATCCCTCTTCCAACTTCACCCAGACAAATCTCTAGGCCCAGATGGCTTCAACGCCCACTTCTATCAAAAATGTTGCCAAACAATCAAAAAAGATCTCCTGAGAATGATCTAATATGTCCAGAAATCTACAAAGTTGGAGGGCAACACAAATTCCACTTTTCTAGCGCTTATACCAAAGGATTCAAATCCATCCTCTTTCTCTAGATTCAAGCCCATATCCTTATGCAATGTCTCTTATAAACTCATCACTAAAATCATTGACAATTGAATCAAGCCTCTCCTTCATAAGCTTATCTCCCCAAACCAAAGTGGTTTTGTTGAAAAGAGGCAAATGATTAACAACATCATTATGGTACAAGAAGCCATACACTCCAGCAGGGAACGAGGAGATCAAGGAATGATCATCAAAATAGACATGGCCAATGCTTTCGACGGGGTGAGACATAATTTTATCTTTGCAGTTTTAAGAAAATTTGGCTTCAGTCCAGAATTCATAGCCTGGATCTTGGCCTGCATTTCCAAGCCTTGGATTGCCCCTCTGATTAACGGGTGACCAACAAACTTCTTCAAAAGTTCCAGAGGTTTGAGGCAAGGTTGTCCACTTTCCCCCCTCCTCTACATAATTATGGTAGAAACTCTCATAAGGCAACTGGAAAAGGATCGTGCCTACAAAGACATTCCTGGCATCAAAATCGCTCGAGGGACAAAGAGAATAAACAACTCCCAATTCAATGATGACACTCTCCTCATTGGAGGTGCCTCCATTGTCATAGCTAAGATATTAAAAAATGCTCTGGACAATTTCACCCAGGTATCTGAAGCCCACATAAATAGTGCCAAATCCAATGTCTACACCTGGAACACTCGCCCAAGAAAAACTCACCTAATAGAAAACATCTTTTGTTTCCCTCTCATAGAAAAATGGAAAACCTTCAGATACCTTGTCATCCCAATCTGTCTTAAATCTCTTCCTAATTTAGCCTGGAACCAAATCCTAGAAAAAATAAAAAACAAGCTGGAACAGTGGGGCGCCTTCTGGCTCAATCTGGTCGATCGAACTGTGCTATTAAAATCAGTCCTCTCCGCTCTCCCCATTTTTCAATTCCATCTGGAATAATGACAGCACTCCTAAGGTAAATTATTTTTGTTGGATAGTTGCACATGGAAAATTACTTACAGGTGAGAATCTTCTCAAAAGGAGCATACACTGTCCTTTCATATGTGAGTTGTGTCACAATGCACAGGAAACCTCTCAGCATATTTTCTTTCATTGCCCCTATGTTATTTCTATGTGGAAAGCAACCCTCCAAGGCCTCCACAACAAAATTAGATGGTCGTGCCAACCAAAAGAGCTATTCTCAAATTGCCAATCCCTGTATCGTGGCTCCTTCAAGAACTAGCCTCTCTTCAAAGACTTATTTAAAGCCTTACCTAAGTGCATCTGTTGGAAAATTTGGCTCTCTCAAAATAAGGCCACCTTTTCCAACCTCCACTCCCCCCATATCTTGTAGCTAAAAAACCCGTAGCCCTTCTGGCATAATTCTTTCTTTCCAAATCCAAACCCATGTCCCTCACCCCCTCCTCCACCTTAGAATCCGATTGGATCTCCACTTTTTTCCCCTCCATTCCCCCCTCTAACAAGATCTTCCTGGCAGCTTCATGATGACTATGAGTTCATACACTGGCGTAATGAGCAACTGACACATATTCTCTACTTCGACGGAGCATCAAAGGGAAACCCCGAGGTGGTAGGAGTGGGAGAGGTCATCATTTTCCCACAAGGAAATCAAACACTCACCTTCCACTAGAGCCTCGAAATTGCATCCAATAATCGAGTCGAAGCTTACGCTCTGTATCAAGGCCTTCTCCTCACCAAAAATATGAACATCCACTCCCTTTCAATCATTGGAGATTCTAAGATAATAAAAAATCATGCCCGCAAAATCTCCCACCCCCCGAATATGCACTTAAATTCCATATTCCATAGAATCTTGGCAATTATCAAACACTTCTGCAATATTTCCTTCTTTCATGTTCTTAGACGCAATAATCAAATGGTCGATACTCAAGCGAATCTAGCAATCACTCTGGAGCTATGTTCATTGGTTATCAATGGACTCACACAACTAAGACCCATTCCATGATCCAGTCACCAATCCGATAAGCACTCGACACCCGGCAGCCAGCTCACCTGTCCGCTCAGCTCGACACTTGGACTATGAATTTGGACACCAACGTGAACCCTTCATGTCACAACACCTCTCCTCCGACTCCGCCACTTGGCTCCTACATTCGAGCCCTCACGCTGCTATACCTCACCTCTCGCCACCTTGACACTCCCTCCTTCACCTCAACGTGTGCCACTCTTTACTTATCATCCTTCTCCCCCAGCTTGGGAAGTCACTTCGACACTCTTCTGGCTGCTTCATATCGCGGTAACAAGACCTGGAGGGGGATAAATTCACTCAGCATGACTCCATGGGAGTACTATCCATTGAATTGGGGCAATGTGAGCAATACAAGGATCAGCAGAGGGCATGGTAGAAGCTTGTGTGGCCATTCAAAAACGGGTAATCAAAATCGTCCTCTGAATCTTACGCAGATGATGGATCATATCAAAAGACGCATGGCGCATTACTTGGTCTTATTTCATACTCCATAGAAGAGAGAGAACTCTACCCCTCCTTCGACCACAGATAACGACTCTTGCATAATTCAGACAAGCAGCGAAAGCAACCCCAACAAAATGAGAAGGAGCACAAGCACTCAATGTGCCATCTCAGTGGAAGAGCATGATGAATTGGTTAATATGGTGCAAAACCTGTAAATTCAGCTCAGAGCCTTCTCAACTCAATTCTTAACCATAACGTAGATCACCATCCAACATCGGGGAGAGCATCAACGGACAAAGGATGAATGTGAGGTGTTAAGGAAATAGATAGAAATTCTTCAGTTTGGGGCTGGACCTGTTTCACCTTCGGCTTCCCCAGCATCTTCTGCAACCATCTCCGATGCAACCTCTTCTCCTAGACCTAGACCGTGACTGGACCTAAATCTGAGGTTGTCAGCAGAAGGAGAACCTCCAACACCGGGCGAGAACAATATTTAAGTGTATGCTTTGTTTAACAATTTTTTTGTTAGGCTCTTACTGTATGATCTTTACTGTAAAAGCTTTAGTTGGCTTTAGAATAGTAGAAAGTCTTGCCTCTTCTCACCACATACCTACTGGGAGCTTTCAGGGAGGCAAATTTTGTAATTACAAGCCCTACAACTCAATTTTTGTACTTCTCTTGCGATTATTAGCAACTCTTTTAATATAAATTTTCTCTGGTTTTTGTTAAAAATAAAT
>SNQJ01S0001326.1:88573-100273 GCA_010110895.2 Picea sitchensis
GATGGAGCTTTTTGGAGTGGGAACTAATTTTAGCATTTTTTCAAACCTTGATTTCTCCTTCTATGGAAGATTGCCAGATTTAGAAACTGGTTCTTCACCTATCCCACTTGTTTATCTTCTTACTAGGCTCTCTCGATCATTCGAAGTATTTAGAATGCCTCCCAGTGCATCTAGTTTCTCCTTTAGGTGGATTTTCTACAGAACACTACTTCTTTGACCGTTTTCTTAATACCTGACTGCATACCTCTTAATCTTAGTCTTATCCTCTTTGCGTCACTAACTGGAGATGTGCTCTAATTTTTATTTGTCGCTTCATTAACTACATCTACTAGGTGGACGACTATCACAGTTAGTGGACCTTAGATGCTTAATCCTTTGGGTTCTTTCATTTCTTTTCAACATTAATCTTTGTTAGTCCTAAGCTCTGAAAGAAGGGGCCCACCTACTGTTTCTTTAGTTTGTTTTACTGTCTTCACCTAACTTTCAGACAAGGTGGCACCATACCTTGCTAGGCACCTGATTCCTATCACGGGATGAGCATTAAGGGAGAGGATGGAGAGGACAAGAAAGGCCCTCTCAACTCTGTTCATACACAATGAATTAATAAGTTCATGGAGAAAACTTTATTTTCGCCTTCATTACTACCTCCTAGCACTTCTCCCAATCTTCCAAGTCAGGATTGCACTAACTTATCACACCTGGGTTTTACTAATCACCTTCCAAAAGTTTCTCATTCACCTTTGGATTTGGTTCAGACTGGGTTTTCTCTAGGCTCTTCGGTTACAGTGAACAGAGCATCAGATGCTCCTAAACCAGTCTCTTATTTCAGCCATTGTTTTTACAAGCCTTCTGCGGCCTCTCCACAAGACCACACTCAATGTGGTTCTAAAATCTGAAAGCCCACTAGACACGGGCCTCCTCCCAAAGCCTGGAAGCCCAAAAAGGCACGCCGTTGACTCGTCATTGGTATGGACGTGGGACTTGAGGAAACCTGTCACCTCTCCCTTTGTGCCTTAGTTGGTAGATTTGCCTACAAATCTAAGTGTTCTCTTTCCTTTAGAGATTGGATGAAGGATACATGGTTCCCCATTATTGGATATGTCCCTGTTTACTTAACTCTCCCCTGTGGTTGGTTTGGACTGAATTTCAAAATTTTGGAGGACGCAAAACTCATTATGACTAGCTTCTGAGACTACGTTGGAGGTAGTCTCATGTTGAAAAGGTGGCACACTTCTTTTGACCCTTCCATGGAGTATTTCAGTCACCGGCACGTCTAGGTTCTTCTACTTGACCTGCCACTCAACCTTTGGAATAGAACAACACTTAAGGCCATAGGAAATTTACTGGGTCGTTTTCTAAAAGTAGACGAGGCTTGCCTCCTTTCTTCGAATAAGCGTTTGGCCCGAATACTTGTTGAGTTGGACCTTCACGCAGGCTTAATGGATGTTATATAATTTGAATGGGTCTGGTGATGGAACAATGCTTAGATTACCTTGGACTTCCTTTCCGATGTACACTGTGTCGTAGAACAGGACATCTCTAGAAGGATTGATATGGCAGCCATGATCCTTCGGCTGAGGAGGATACATCAAAACCGGGCTTCAAAGACTCAGTGTATTTGGATGAAGAACTAGAGGGGCTGGGAGACGCAGACAACATTGAATATTTCAGTACATCTTCTATACAAGAAGTCGACACGGATTCACTGCTAGGTAAGTTAAAGTGTTACTGCTTGCACTTCTTTCACAAGCTCTCATTGTGGGAACGAGATTTTTTATTAAATTCTCCTAATTTATTTGGGGATTCAAATGTCTTTAATAAAAAAACTTTGGATCTGACAGTCCTCCCTATGTCCCACGCCTCAAGTTTAAACCTTCCTACTACAACACTTACTAATTATGCTTTTGTTGTTCCCTCTCCCAGTACTACACTTATCACCCCTATTCCGATCAACTCCCCGAACTCTTAGCCGCCAATCTCCCTGAATTCTTCAGATTTTCCTTCCCTCACTACTCCTCCTTCCTTATCTCCTCATCTGGAACCCATCTTAGATCCTCTGGATTTTTCACTTCTGCCAGAGAGCTCTAGTCCTACTCCTCTGCACACCTTTCGGGAGTCGGAACTAGTATCTAATACAGACTTTGATCCAAGGGGAGAACTTTTAGCTCATCAGGGTGACACAAGGGAAAGATTTACCTTGGTCGAGGGGCTTGGGCACTGATTTATCACCCCTCAAAACTAGAAGTGCTCGTAGGAAGCAAGAACTACCTCCTTTGTCTACATATCTACCTTGTTCTTCTCGGGATTTGAGGGTGCTTAGAGTTAAATCCTTGGCATGAGGTCATCCATGATCCTTATCACTTTGAATATTAGAGGGGTGGGAGGTACCCTCAAACTAGCATCCATGCACAGACTTCTTACTATCGTTAAACCTAACATTATTTTTCTCCAGGAGACCCTCGTTGATGATGAAAAGGCAAGAAAATTTTTACTTCCACTTCGTCCTACCTGGATGTTTAGTGTTGTGAGATCGGTGGGGAATTCTGGTGGACTTATGGTGGACTGGAACCCAAACATAATTGATCTCTTACTACTGGGCTCAGAAGCCATACAAAAAAGATTGGACAAAGTCTTTACTTCTACTACTTTACTTAACATCTCTACTAGTTTTCGATCGTGGCTTGATCTACCTTTCATCTCCGACCATGCCCCTATGTTCCTTCAACTAGATTTTGGTATTAAACCAGTTGCATTTCCTCTTAAATTTAGTTCGAATCTCTTGAAAGATGAGCATTTCAACAACCTTGTCAGAGATGTTTGGATTAACAGACAGATTACTCCAGGAGAAGGGGCTCAGACAAGACTGGTTGGAAAACTCAGTTTTCTAAAAACAAAAGTCAAAAAGTGGATAGCAGACCAAAAGAAAAAGGAACACCTACTCTTGGATAACATTGAAGAAGAAATAACCAGGCTCACAAATAAAAGTCTAGACCTCGGCCCTCATGCAGAGCTTAATCCTTGTCTGATAGATCTTGAATTGGAAAGAAAAAGAATTCTGAAGGCAGAAGCGGAACGTTGGAGACTTAAAAGTCGGGCTACTTGGATCCATTCTAGAGATAAGAACACTACCTATTTTCATAGGTTTGCCAGTTTCAGGAGGAATAAAAAACATCTTTGAGAAGTTAAAGATGATTCAGATCAACTACATACTGGGCAGGAAGAAATTAAGAAAGAAGCAATGAGACATTTCAACACCTTCTATAAAGACACTAATAACTCTATTGTCAATCAAATTGCTTCAGTATGCCTTTATCCAAGAATGACTACTGAAGAGGAGGTACATCGGCTGGAAAGCCCGTGTACAAAAGAAGAAATCCTGGAGGTCCTATGGGGCTTCACCAAGGACAAGAGTCCTGGTCCAGATGGGTGGTCAGTGGAGTTCTACATTCAACATTTTGAGCTTATAGCGGATAAATTATTAGAGGCAGTTGAAGAAACCAGATTGAATGGATCGGTGACTAGATCTATCAATTCTACTTTCTTAACTCTCATTCCTAATCTGAATGGGTCGACATCTTTTAGTGACTTCCGTCCGATTGCACTCTGCAATCTCTGTTACAAGATCATTTCTAAACTTATAGCTAATTGTATTAGGCCCATCTTGTCCCGCTCCATTTCAAAAGAGCAATTTGGCTTTTTAAAAGGAAGAAAAATCACTGATGTTATTGGATCAGCTCGAGAATGCATTCACAGCATCAGAGAAAAGAAGCTTCAAGCGTTGATCCTCAAAATTGATCTGAAAAAAGCTTATGATTCCATAAGCTGGGACTATCTCAGATTGGTTCTTCTTCAATGTGGTTTTGGCCTTCATACAACCAAATGGATCATGGGTTGTGTCTCTTCAGCGACATTTGTAGTTCTCATTAATGGAGAACCATCTGATTTCTTCATTAGTGGCAGGGGACTCAGACAGGGTTGTCCGCTCTCCCCATTACTATTTACCTTAGTTATGGAAGGCTTGCGTTTGGATTTCAAGAATAAACAAAGAGAGGGATTTCTCACAGGAATCAATGTTTCAAGAGTAGTCAGAATTATACATCTTCTATTTGCAGATGATCTTCTCATCTTGAACAAGGCATCCTTATCTGAATGGAAGGTGATAAAAGATCTCTTTAATATATTATGCAGTGCAACCAGTTTACAGATTAACAACCAGAAAACATCTTTTTATCAGTTTGGAGTACATCAATCTGCTCTGGATTCTATTAAGCTTATCTTCAATTTTTCAATTAATAACCTTTCCATTGGCTTCAAGTATCTCGGTTATATTTTGAAAGAAGACATTTATAGAGCAGAGGACTGGAACTGGTTGTTGTTGAAATATGAAAACAAAATCAATCACTGGTGCAATAATCGGTTATCTATGGGTGGCAGACTAGTGTTAGCCAAGGTGGTCTTAGAAAGCCAGTCGGTCTACTGGCTGGCCTTGGCAAACATACCAATCTTGATCCTTCACCGTATTCAACAAATTGTTTTTAATTTTCTGTGGAATGGAAAAAAAAAAGAAAAAAGGGCTTTCATCTGTGCAACTGGCACCTTATAGCCAGACCTAAAAGATTCGGGGGATGGGGGATGAGGAACCTTTTTAGCTTCAGTCAAGCTTTGGCAGTGAACTCCCTCTGGTAGGCCTTAAAGGTGGACAAACTCTAGCATCGAGTCATTAAAACCAAATACTTTCCATCTATCTCTATTGAAAGTTGGCTTAGATTAGACTCGGTTTCTCACATTTGGGGCTCTCCGACTTGGAAATATCTGACCAAAAATTTTCATCTATTAGTTCATGGTCTCTCCTGGCGCCCAGGTACAGGTACCTCGATCCACATAGGGAAGGACCAGATTCTCGGATTGGGATTGTTGTCCTTCCTGTCGGATTATCTGATTCAAGCACTTAATCATCGTGGTATTTTTTTCTCTTTCAGGCTTGTTGCCCATCCCGTATGGGAATATTTGGTCATAATTGGCTCACTTCCATTGATTTGAACTTAGGAGGGACACTTTCAACAGAATGGCAGAATTATAGATAATTTCTTATTAACAGTGGAATTCAGCTAACTCAAAGACCAAATGCATTACATTGGCTTGGAGGAGATCGCTCAGGTAAAATCTTAGTCAAAAATGCCTATGAGGTCATTGAATAAAAAAAACACGCATTTGTGATTAGTGGCTAGAGAAATTCTATCTGGAGAGGTGACTGCCCATTAAAACTTAAACTATTCAGCTGGCTTCTTGTGGAGAACAAACTTCTTCTTTGGAACAACTTGCAACGTAGAGGATTTGAAGGTCCGAGCCTCTACTCCCTATGTAAGAACAATGCAGAAACGAACGTGCATCTCTTTATTGGATGCGACTTCACCTGTGGTGTTTAGGATAGAGTTATACACACTTTAAAGTTCACAGGTAGATGGTAGGGAGATTCCATTTCCGAATGTTTTAAAAACTGGATGCAACAATTCCCCCCCTTCCCTCTATTACTAGTGTTTCTTTGCTGGATGATTTGGTTAGAGAGAAACATTTTTTTATTCGAGAATGGAACTCCTTCTATTCAGAGGGTTTCTTATAAAACTCTTTCTTTTCTGCGAGACTTCTGCACGGAGAAAACTCACAAGAATTCAAGGAGACAGTCTCTACTAGATGTGACTAGGGATCCCACTGATTGGTCTGATAGGGTGGTCACTGGATGGTTCAATGGGGCGGCTTCATATTCGGGTTAGAATAGTGGTGCGGGAGGAGTTATTAAGACATCAGATCTCAAAATTTATTAATGGTATTTTAACTGTGGACCAGGGACTAACACTAGAGCAGAGTTACTCAGAGCTTGGGCATTCTTACACTTGCGGTCAGGCTGGACTTATCAGAGATATCGGTTTATGGTGACTCCAAGATAATCATCGTCTGGTTATGTGACAAGGGACAACTTCAGGTTCACAATTTGGAGGGATGGAAGGAGAGAATTCTCGAACTAACAAACAATTTTCACTCCATTTCTTTTCAACATATTTATCGTGAATACAATTCAGCAACAGACACTCTATCAAAACAGGCTCTTCAACAGGCTCCGGGGAAAATTGTTTATTTTCAATGTGTGGGGGAACATGAAGGCCCCCACTTGTCACTTGAACATTTTTAACTCTGTTTTGGTCCTGCTGGGATTTTGTATTTTTGATGTTTTTAGGTGATATGAGATCACACTCTATGACTCTTTTTGACTTTGAATCAGAGCACCCAAGTTGCTACTTTTTGTATCCTTATCTCAGGATGGTTGATATAATTTTTTCTGTCTCCTCTCCTTCATATGATTACGAGCATTTCTGTCGAAGTTTACTTGTATTGAACAATTTATATTTATACCATATGAATATAAAGTGAAATTTTTTGTAGAAAAAAAAAATATGTACAAATATTACAACCTTTTCAAATTAAAGAAAAGATGGATGAAATCTTAATGATTAAATAATTTTTAAAAATATGATATGATAAATTATAAAATGTTTTGTTGGTCAATTTGGAGTATTAATGACGTGGTTAAAGTGCTTTTATTCATGAAAAATCGTTATGTAACAATTGATATCCCAATAATCGTTAACTAGATCCTATATACCTTTGGCCAAGCAATAAATGGAATAGAATGCTCCAATAAATAATTAAATAAATAAAACAACAAGACAAGTAGAGTGTACTTTAATCATATCCACTTGGTAATGCAAACGTACAAGTGGATGTTGAATATCAATATCTTTTTGCATGGAAACTGCTATGTATCATATCAAAGGGAGTTGTTCGAAGAGGCGAAGCAATTAGGCGAGGGCTAGTGGGCCCCTATTGAGATATTTCCCAAAATAGACGTGGAGTTGCTTGACTGTAAAGTCTCTATCTATGTAAAGTCATTACTTACTTCCTTTCTCTAGCTCATGCTTGATTTCTAGCAGATATAACATTTAATGAGGAAAACATATATTTCACAAGGAAACAACAAGGAACGACTTTGATAGGTGATTCTAGGACCTGTTGTAAAGAATATATTCCCTTCCATTTGATGCAAAATGAGACTCTATTTCTTTGCCAAGACATATCCTAGATGCAATAGTTCATAAGCTAGGGAACAACCATATATGCAATTGGTGTATATAATTAATATACAAGAATTATGGAAGGTGGGTTTCCTTCTGGCCACTTTACTCATAAATCTTGGTCGACCACACTTTGCAAGTACGCATCAGGTTCTTTTTGGAAAAGTAGAAGCCCTTTCTCCTTCATGACCGCCTATTGCAACACTGAATGGGGAAGAGAATGGTGGGTTGCCTATGGAATATTTTGCAAGGGACCAGGAATATTTCAGTGGTGTTGAGTGGATTGACATTGGAGGTGATGTTGCACTATTGTTCCTTCAACATATTTCTTCCACCGACATTCAAAAACGATTTGAGAAGGGGCAAGCAAAATGTACATTCAACACCTATTGTATTTGAAGAAAAGGAGAAATAATTCAAGAATGGAGATTTTGCATTCTAATACAACTCATGGCCTTCGTCGTGAAGGAAAACATTCTTCTAGGGAAATGCATTTAAAAGTAGTTTCCATTGTAGATAGTAACAGAAATGGACACAATAGAATCTTTCATAGGGAATTAAAACACTATCTAAGAAGTTAGAAGGTCTTTCACAGTAGATCATAATAACAATTGTTTTACCCTTGTTTTTTTGTAAAATTAAGAGCAACATTTAGAATATGGAATGTAATATATATAGAAGCACTCGATTCTAAATTTTTTAGAGGGCATACCACCAGTTAGTTGGAAATTAGAGAATAACATATGGGTTATTGTGCAAGAAGGTTGAATTTTTAAACAAAATAGCTTCTTTAAGGAACTTTTTCGAAGTAGACATTAAAACTAAGATGTGCCCCTTCTCTCAATACATGTATGAAAACATCACCTAGTTTTCATTTTTTTACCATTATAAAAATTTTAAACCTTATGATTCTACTAAGATATTAGAAAACACTAATGATTCTTGATATTAAGAATAAAAGAGAGAAATATACCCGTGTAGGTTTCTTGGGACAACCTTTGACAGGTACAATCACATTTCTAGCTCGAACCAGACCACTTCCTCTGTTCAAACATCAACCTTTGCTCGAGGAGATTTCTCACCAGACACATCTTCTAGGGAATGAGATCATGACCATACAAATTCCAAGTGTGATCGCGAGAAAGACACCATACAACTTCAAAGTGATTATCATCACAAGATGACTGAGGTAAGCATTGAAAGCACTAGAAACTTCATTGATAGATGTTAGATTAAAATAGGAATATTTAGAGTATGCGCAACTAGCTCTATGGGGAATTTAGAACAGTTGAAGTTCATGGAATTACCTAAGGCAAAGATAAAGAAGTTTCCTTAATCTTTGAGTCATCCCCGAGACTTCAATTTTTCATGTTAGCAGTTGTGAAGATCTTCAATTGTTGCTTATAGAAGAACACTAACTTGCCATGTGTGGTAAGTTTTTTATCATGGCATCCAATTACCAGCGTGTGGCCTCCATCCCTCAACTGAGCAGCCTCAATCTCTCTTAAATTATATCGCTTCTCTCTTCTCTGCTCTTCCATTTATGCATACATTGGATTTGAATTGGGTTGCTCTTCCATTTCAACATTTTATAGGACTAGTTTTTATATTGTTTAGAAGTCAAAACGAAAGTATTGGAATAGGGTCATATTGCCAAGACTATTTTCATAATGTTGTTACCTTGTTGATTTCAGGACAGTTGATTCGAAGCACAATTGATTTAAAGCACAGTGGATTTGAAGCGCCAAACAAAATGCAAGTGTGTAGACATAAACGTACCGACTTTAAAAACATTGAGGACAATGTGTGTAGACATAAACAATTGAGGACAATGCCACCCAAGTAGAGAGAAGCAACGTGGAGATAGGAAATCTCAAGTACTGCAAAGAGACAACCTCGTGGCACTCTGAGAACACGAAATGACATGAGAACAAGAAATGTCAGGGTGATGGAAATTTGTTGCCCGTAAGAATAGGACCAAATATCCAAGAAGAATATAATAAAATAATATATATTAAGCCGAGTCCCTAGAGCTACACCGCCGAGTTGGTAATAACACTTTCATTTTCATAGCCAATAAAAATGCAGATAAATATGAATATTGGTTTTAATTAAATATGAAAATCCAAATGATAAAAGAAACTTTGGATAAAATGGATTTCAACCATCAATTAATATAGTCAAATTTGTGACTCATCTCTATAGTCGCTGTGCACTGCCCTCGGTAGGGACTAATAAGTCATTTTATGTAGTGTGTTTTTTTTATTAAATAATGGTGATGAGTTACCTATAGTGATCATTGTTTACGGATCATGATAAGTCATTCTATGTGATATTTTTTTTTTTTAAATAATGGCGATGAGTCAATCACATGAAGAAATATAAAATCTCCAAAAAAAATTCACAAAAAATTAAAGGACAAATTTTTTACCAAATAATAATAGGGAAATCATTAATTTATTGTCTACAAATTATTAATAGACAAAATAAACTTACAAATCCAATTACAATTGAAAGCCCATTTGTTACCACTATTAAAATCATATCTCAATCTAAATATATCAACATAAAAATAAATAAATAATAAAATATAAACTAACAAAAAAAAACTATACAGAGTATCTATCCCCCTCCAATAATTAAAACCCAATAAAATGTCATTTCAATGAAAAGACTCTTATGAAATGAGTGTCAAACATCCAAAAACAAATCATTTACTAGTTGTAGATAAGACTCACTCATGCATTCATAATGCCCTTTTTATTTCCTCTCTGTCTAGTAAAAATTGCTCCTAACTCTAGTAAGAATTATGTTGGAAGTTAAAGTTATATTTTTATGTTGAGAACTTTTTCATAACATTTTAATTCTCGAAGTTTTGATAGATTTTAAGACAATTTATCCACTAAAAATTACTCCTAAATTTAGTAGAAATTATGTTTGGATGTTAAAGCTATATTTTTATGTTGAGAACCTTTTTCGTAGAATTTTACTTCTAAGAGTTTTGATAATAAGAGAATTTAGATTATCCAATTTAAAAAAAAAAAAAAAAAAAATTGATTTGCAAAACAATTTTCTTTCTAAAAGTTTTGATAGATTTTAAGACAACTTAAATTATCCAATTTCCAAAAAAAAAAAACCTTTAACTTACCAAAAAATCTACTCTCATTGAAAACAAGGGTTGCATGGCAACGCAGTCCCTGCCGAGTTAGTTGGGAATTACATGTTGAACTATGAAACTTAATATAACTAAATGCACAAGTAATGAATATTTTTTTGTCAAAAGATAATAATTGAGGGTTGTTTGTTATTCTCGCAAGCGGCAAACGCGAAGGGATTTTCAATAAACAGAGTTTTGACAAGGTCAACTGACATAAACCAGGAGCTGGAGAGAAAATCGACTTGGAGGACACGATCCACAGTGATATTATAAGTGGGATCAGCCAGGTACAACCCGACTTGTTTGGAATCAAATTTCCAGTAACTGGGGAAGATGAAATCCTTCTGGCGGAAAGGAAGAATGCGACCAATGCTCCCGAGGACAGGAATGATGTTGTCGTCCACAATGTAAACGAAATCTGCCCCCTTCGCCTGCAGCGCGAGCTGGAAGCGGCCATCGCGAACAGCAACTGCAGGCATATTGTCAGGCTAGCTGCCATTCTCATTCCATTGGCTGTCGTGGAGCTCCAATCTCTTAATTGCCCAACTGATTCGAGGCCCGAGGATGGGTTGATGTCGTTCGATACTACTTTTTCCATTGTGTATTGTTATGACCACAGTACAATATAAGTAATATAATTAAACTATCAAGGACTTCATGCATGGCAACACATAATATCTTCTCCTTAAATTCACAATTAAGTGGCATCTTAGACATATGTGGTTTTAAAATCTTTAAGAGCAACAGTTTTGAACAACTTCAACAACATTTTAATCAGCATGTCCTTAAAATGGAGCAAGAAGAATGTCACAAAGAAAAAAATCAATGGGAACTTTAAAGGTTTCTCAGACAATAAAGATGTTCCACAGCTAAGAGAAGAGAACCATGTAGAAATCATTTCTCTTTTAGATGAACCCTGCATATTTCCTAAATCAATGCAGGAAACATTCACAACCAAGCTTCTCCAAATCTTCAAAGATCATAACAGATTGAAAAAGCCAAATCGTTGAATTAGGGGATCGAATCGAGGGTTAGATACTCCATGGACATTAATAACATCGGCTAATACAAAATGGTACGCATAGATCTCTTCGTTTGTTTCATGGCAATAAAACAAAAGAACAGAAGTGGATATACTTAGACATGTTATTAATATATTGGGAAAAAATTGCCTATGTCTATGTATTTCATGGCTAATATTATTTCCTTATTAATAGTAACCCCACTATAATGGACTCATGCACGTCTAATTAATTACAAAAGAACAGCACAAGAATACATGTCAAAACAAAAAAATACAACCTCGACAACTAGAATTTATATTGGATATATATAAAAAAATATTAACTGCCAAATTTTATCAAAGAATAAGGATAACACAAACAATGCAGGAATGTAATGATTGGTCACATTAGA
>SNQJ01S0001326.1:143612-157474 GCA_010110895.2 Picea sitchensis
ATAACACCTGTCACTGGAGTGACCTCTAGTAACCTTGTTTACCCCTCTTTGGCCCTGGCTATAGTCTAACGGGGTGGTTTAGACCATTAAGCCTCCTCTTCTGGAACTCCTATTTGGAAAGGGACATTACACTCTAGATTCAACAGTCATTAGATGGTTATTTAACTGCGGTAGAGGCACCAATACAAGAGCGGAACTTATGGGAGCATGGGTTACTCTTATGCTTGCAGATTATCTGTCTTTACATTACCTACAAGTAACGGGGGATTCCAGAGTGGTAATAGACTGGTTTTTAAACAAAAGTAGGCTCCAGGTGTGTGTAGTTGAAGGTTGGAAAACTAGAATTAAAGACTTGATTAAGCAATTCCAGTCTATCAATTTTCAACACATCTACATGAACTTCAATACAGAAGCTGATCAACTCTCCAAACAGGCACTAGGCGAACCATAAGGCAAAATTTCCTATTATCACTAGTCTAATGGTGTTGAAGGACCCAGGAGACATTTTAGAATCCACTAGATCTATTAGTTTTTTGAGGTCTTTTTTGAATTTTCAGTGCAAGGAATAACAAGTATGTTTTTTGAGATAGTTATTTTGTCATTGTAAAGAAGACTTGGTCGATCGCTATTTGATATCAATCACTTTTGAGAAAGTATAGGCCTAGTAATTTTTTGGAGCTTGTGACATGGATCTATGTGACAGTTTTTTTGCTCTTGTAATGATCTTTGTTTTGTGTTGAAAGGTGTAAACAAATTATATTTCTAATATAATTGAGCTAATTTTCTACTGGAAAAAAGTAAAATTTTTATGATGAGTTTGGTTTTAAAATTTCCCTTTGCACGACACTTTATATTTATTTTTGCATGTCATTTCAATAATATGCATTATATGTGTTTTTTTAACCTTTTTCATGAATACAAAAACAACTTTTGTTATTAATATAATGAAATAATAAATACTACTGAATTATTTTGGATTTGCTTTTTTAAATAACAACTACTAATGTTTTCTAAAATGAAATAAAATAGAGCTTGTGAGAGGCTGGTCGCACCCATGTTTATTCTTATTATCAAGATTCAGAAAGACATTAAAAACACGGGTGGGAAGGTATTTAAATGTGGATTCTCAAAAACCATATATAATGAGAAAATAAGTGTGCAAGAAGGTGTTTTCTAGCTTCAGCCAAACGAAGACAATTTCCATCATTGCAATTGCAATTTGATATTAATAAGCCTTACCTCTTTGGATAGTTTCATGCAGGTTTTCGACAGTGTTTCATAATCCTTGATCTTTTCTTCCCTCTCAGCCTTAACTTTTCAACCTGCAGGATGTGATACGGTCCAATTTCCAAAGAATTCTCATGACTTGTGAGCATGCAGGTGATGCTTAGCCTGTGCTATAATATTTGCAACTTATGAAATGTACTATGCATACAACTTGCAAGTTGCAACCTCCATCTGCTATAGAATTTGTAACATGTACTATGCATGGCCTTTGCTATATAATTTATAACTTGTGTTATGTATGCTTTACACAAAAGTCAATATTGAGATTTAGGAAAATGTTTTTATATTATAATATATATTGTTATTATATATATATATATATATATATTAAATTTTTTATTTCCCTATCAAATTGACGATTTCAAAAATTAAGTGAATGTCATTAATGATGTGTAAATTTAAAAAATGCCGATATTTGACAATTAAAAATGGAAGAAACGAGTAAATACCCATCAAATTTAACCACTGGCAGGGATATACATGTACAAAGGTGCAAACAAATCGCCAAAGCAAAAGTCTTAGCACCTACGAAGTACAAGTACAAAACCATAGTTGTGCATGGATATACTTGTGCAAAAATCTCCGCACATAAGCAACAACACATTGCACATTGCAATATTAAACAAATTAATAACTATTAATTATTTAATATTAAATAATTAATAACTAGTTAATAAATAATATTAAATAATTAATTATTTAATAAATTGCACATTGCATATTGTGCATTGCACATTAATAAATAATACCATACATATGCAGGGATATATCTGTGCTGAACTACAAACAAATTGTCAAAGCAAAAATCTCTATACATTCGATGTACGGGTACAAAACCATAGTTGTAAAGGGATATACTTGCGCGGAGGTGAGGACAAATTGTGAACACAAAATTTTGCACATAAGTAACAATGGATTGCACATTCTATTAATCTTTTGATTATTTGTATAGGACTATATGAAAAAAAATAATTTTTTTTTTTACACCAACTAAGACACATACCTATGGGGGGTATACATGTGCAGAGCTGCAAACAAATCGTCAAAGCAAAAGTCTTCGCACATAAGCAACAACAAAGTATGCAAAGATATAGTTGTGTGAAGGTGCGAAAACTATATGTGTGCAGACTATATGTATGTGTTGAAGATGTATTTTATTTACTAACTGTTCGATGTGCGAGGTATATTTGTGCGGGGATATAGGTGTGCGGAGTGCAAAAACTATTTATGTGTGAACTATAGGTATCTGGTAAAACACATTTTTTAAGCATATGCATATTTTACTATGTTTTACTCCACGTTGAACACTTTAGGTATTTGCTCATTTTTACAAAGTTTTATGTTAAATGTTTTTACTCAAAAAGCTTTACATCGCTTCCACATTGAACGGTTTGTTTTTTTTTGCTTATTTTTACAAACTTTTATGCGAACTATTTTTACTTTATTCTTATCATTGTCATTTTTGCATAGACAATGCTATTTTTCTTTATTATATGATTTTTTTTACAAAGACTATTCATTATCTATGCATCTAGTTATACTAAGTTTCATTATTCAACATATATTTTCCACTCGACATCATATATTTCCCACTATAGTCTAACTGTTCTATGTTTTTGGCCCTTGTCCAATGATATTTTCTGTTTAATTTGAGTGTCCCAAGGGTTTTTCAGCACGTTGGATCCATTTCTGCATTCAAAAATGCAATTTGAACAACAAAAAAATGTGATTTCGTGCATATTTATGTTGTCGGATTACGACGACAAGAGCCAAAATGTAGAACAAGTAGACAACCCCTTTATTTCTGAGTGGGAAGAGATTGTGATGCCATGCAACCCTTGTTATAAATGAAACCAAAACACTTAAGTAAACCCAAAAGGTTATAGAAAAAGTGAGAAGTTTATATTTTAAAAGATATTTATTTAATATTATATAAATTTAAAATATATTTATTTAGCATTATATAAAATAATAAAATAAATTTATTAATAATAAAAATAATTATAAAATAAGTGAAACTTTGTCTCTGTACACATCACTGGCAAGTCATTTTATGTGGTGTGTGTGTTTTTTTTTCTTAAATAATGGAGATGAGAAACATGTTTGTAGTGATCGTTGTTTACATATCATGTCAAGTCATTCTATGTAGTGTGGTTTTTTTTTAATAATGGTGACTAATCACCTAGTCATCTATAATGATGATTATTTTTATTATTATTTAATAAGTAAATTAAGATAGATTTTATAATAAGTTTTACCACCTTAAAAGGTGAAATAGAAAAATAAACAATAAAATGAATAAAAATCATAAGAAAAAATTTAAAATCTCTAAAAAAAATTCACCAAAATTTGAAAACAATTTTTTTATAAATAATCAAAACCAAATTATTAATTAATTTATTGTTTACAAATCATGACAACCAAATTATTAATTAATTTATTGTTTAAAAAACTTACAAATCCAATTATACCCAAAAACCCATTATGACCACAAATGAAGTCATATCTCAACCTAACAATATCAACATAAAAATAAATAAATAAATAAATAATAAAATATAAACTATCAAAAAAAAACCAAAAAGCCATGTAATAAATAAAACCCAANAATTAATTTATTGTTTAAAAAACTTACAAATTCAATTATACTGGAAAACCCATTATGACCACCAATGAAGTCATATCTCAACCTAAAAATAAATAAATAATAAAATATAAACCATAAAAAAAAACCATAAAGCCATGCAATAAATGAAACCCAACAAAATGTCATTTCAATGAAAAGACTTTTATGAAATGAGTGTTAAACATCCCCAAAAAAATCATTTAAGATAAAAGGCACTCATACTATGCTCTTTATCTAGTAAAAATTGAATTTTTTTCATGGAATTTTACCTTTAAGAGTTTTGGTGGATTTTAAGATAACTTATCCAATAAAAATTGAATCTAAATCCATTAAGAATTATATGAATTATGTTGGAAGTTAAAGTTATATTTTTATATTGGAATTATGTTGGAAGTTAAAGTTATATTTTTATATTGGAAAGTTTTCATGAAATTTTATCTTTAAAAATTTTGATTGATTTTAAAACAACTTAATTTGATTGATTTTAAAACAATTTTTAAAAAAAACTTTGACTAGCTAAAAAAATTATCGATTTTAGGACAACCTAAATTATCCAATTTTCTAAAAAAAAGCTTTAAGTCACCCAAAATTCTCACCTCACTAAAAATGAAAAGATTTAAATGCCCCATATTCAATGCAAAAATAAGATCCACCTTATTATGATTGCTAAATCTGCCCTTGGGTTGCAAGAACACTTAATTACCCTTGAGCGCTTTTGTAGTACAGTGGGAATGCAAGTCAATACTAGCAAGACGAAAGTGGAATTTTTTCTAACAAAAGAAAACATAAGCAACATAAATTCTACTTTGAAGGCAACACTCTTGAAGAAGTGGCAGATTACAAATACCTCATAATTGACCTCAACAAAAATCTAAGTTGGGAAGGCTGCAAAAAGAAAAGAACTTTGGGAGGTTGGAAAGCGTTCTATGCTTTTCAAAATAGATGCAGAGAAGCAGATCTATGGGATTGGAAGACTATGCAAACTCTCTTTGGGCTTTTAGTGATCCCGGTGGTTCTATATGGTTGTGAAGTGTGGGCCAGCAACGCATCTGACCGACAATGGAAACAAATTGAGAAGATTAAAAAACGCTTGATCATAAACAAGTTTAAAATTAAAAGTTCAGTTCCTTATGATATCATCCTAAGTGAAATGAGGATTGCTCCTATTGAAGCAATTGCTATGGTACGTCTCATAAGATATCTAAAAAAAATTGAGCAAATGGAAGACAGTTGGTGGCCTAAGGTCGTCTTCAATGACATATTGTGCAAAAGAAAAAAGACGTGGATGAGACAAAATATTAAATGGCTTAGTAAATAGGATATCCACTTGAACAAGTGCCCTACGAACAATAAAGAGATAAAGACTTTTGTTATTGATAGGTTCCACAAGCGAACTTGAGATAAAGGGCTTGGGAGAAAGAAATAGTATTATATTGAAGAGTTTAACCCCACATACAATCATCATCAAAAAGCGTACATTGGGGCCAATATATCTTGGAGAGCCAAAATACTCATTGCCCAATTAAGAACCAATTCTCATCAACTCCGTTGTGAAACCGGGCGCTAAGAAGCTTGGGAAGAAAGGGTGTGTGTGTTTGCACCTCCGGAAAAGTGGAAACAGAAAAACATTTCATTTTAGAGTGTGAAGCTTTCAAAGACAACAAGGACAACTATATAAATATCTTGACAACTAACTCTTGGAATGACTTATTCAGTGAAGGGACACTCGAGAAATTAGGAGAACTCATCATCAAATTGAATAGGAAAAGGGTTGAACTGCTGAAATCAGTGTGAGGTGGTCTGTCTCATAGACTATTGTTAACCTCGTGAATGTTAAAATTACTTCTTCTTCATGCCCTTAGTGTAAGAATAAAACAAAACACAGCTGTTTCACGATATTCAGGGGAAGGTCCAAATCCGTTTATCAAGAAAGTGCCACGTGGAGACGTTATTACAAAGTGATATTGACCCAATTGGCCGACACGTGATGTGCACTCACTCTCCGAAAACGCATAGCGTCTTTTTGCCAAAAACCATTGACCGAGTTTAGTCAATAGTGACTGTTGATAATTTAAAACAAAATTTCCAACTCTCCACGAACAAGTCTGACAATGACAGGTAAGTAGAACTAATATTTTATTTTTTAAAATAAAAGTTTGATTGTTTATTTTATTTTTCAGAAAGTATTTATTGTTTAACAATTCCGCCTAACTCGGCCCAAAAAATAAAATTAATAGTTTTATCAAGTCCATCCCTCCCAATTAAAAACTTAATAATAATAATACAAATGCCGAGAAAAAAAGCAAGCGCGTGCAGAATTTGGGTACCTAACCACGTGTAACATGTCATTCCACGCGTTTGCCGGTCCAGGTAATCTCACCTACACATTGTCCACGTCATAATCGCATATGAAAGACGTCTTCTAAGTCCACGTGTCACACCGCACAAGCATGAAGAGTGCCGTATCCGGGAATTTTCCAGGCGGTCGGGCAGCTTCCCGGTATTGAACGATTCTGCGTCAGATCTGCTTATAAAGACCCTCGCTTCTTATCTTCTCAGGAAGAAGTTATCCGGATCTTTTCAGGAAGAACTTATCCCGATCTTGATTTTGAGGTTCGATCGAGTCGTAGAAGTGTCAAGAGGCAACTTAACGCTCGTCTCTGCTTTACTGTTCAGAGGATCGAATCGCAGTGAGTAGCTTTGGAAGTGTGTTTTTCTGCTTCTGCGTTCGCTCTGCCTCGGATCCGTTCTTGAAAAATGGTTCGTTTCAGCAACAATGTCATCGGAATCCTCAACTTCATCACGTTCGTGCTGTCGATCCCGATCCTGGGAGGCGGGATATGGCTGGCCAACAGGGCAAGCACTGACTGCGAGAAGTTTCTTGAAAAGCCGGTCATAGCCATCGGGGTTTTCCTCATGGTGGTCTCTATCGCCGGCCTGATAGGGGCCTGCTGCAGGGTCTCATGGCTGCTGTGGGTGTATCTGTTGGCCATGTTCTTGCTTATAGTTCTGCTCTTCTGCTTCACGGTCTTCGCCTTCGTGGTGACCAACAAGGGCGTGGGGGAGGTGGTTTCGAACCGGGGATACAAGGAATACCGCCTGGGAGATTATTCCAACTGGCTTCAGAAGCGCGTTGAGAATACAGCCAACTGGAAAAGGATCAGGAGCTGCATTATAGATGCCAAGGTCTGCAAAAGCCTTGCAGACGAAAGCGTAAACAAGGCTGCAGATGCTTTCTACAAGGAAAATTTATCACCGATCCAGGTCTCGATTCAACCCCTTCACCCGCTATTCTCCTAGTTTTCTAATGTATTTAGGTGAATTTCTTATATATGTAGCCAGACTTCGTATTTATCTGATGTCTTTTCTATAATTTAGGCAGATTTCGCGTTCGTTGTCGCTATTTTTGTTATTTAGGCGGGTTTCCATTCATTTTGGCCGTTTTTCTTCTTTATTTAGACCGATTTCCTTTTTCTGTTTGACAGATTCGTGTTTTCTTCTCCATCTGAAGCGGATTTCGTATTTTATTTAGTCTGATTTCATTTTTATTTAGAGCGATTTCATTTTTTATGCTGGCGTTTCTGTTTCTGTTTCATTTATTTAGACAGATTCGTGTTTTTCTCAAACTGAAGCGGATTTCATATATATTTTGGCGGTTTTCCATATTTATGCCAGCGGATTTCATATATGTTTTGGAATTGGCTTACTTATTCAGGATTTATGAATTTTGTCGGTTTTCCATATTTATGCCAGCGGATTTCATGTCTTTTGGAATTGCCTTAATTATTGGGGTTTTCTTCACTATTTAGGCGGTATTGTCATTTATTTAGGTGGTTTTGTTGCTTCTTAATGCCGTCTGTGTTTTTTAAATTTACTTGGGCGGCTTTCACTACTACTAATTTAGGCGGTTTTCATATTTCCTTTGAGAGGTTTTTACGTCTATGTTTTTTAAATTTACTTGTGCGGCTTTCACTACTACTAATTTAGGCGGTTTTCATATTTCCCTTGAGAGGTTTTTAAATTCATTTAAGCTGTTTTCCTTATCTTTTTAACCGATATTTTTACCCATTTAGAAGGTTTTCTTGTTTATTTAGGCGCTTTCTCTTTTAAGTTAGGCAGATTTTATCTACATTGACATTTTACTCGTTTATTTAGGCGGATTTCGTATTAATGTTGTTGCTTTTCCCATGTAGATAGGCTGATATCGCTTTTATTTTGGCTATTTTTCTCCTTTAATTACGCGGATTGTTTATTTATTAAAGTATTTTCTGGACGATTTTCGATGTGTTTGATGGTTTTTTCAAGTTATTTAGACTGATTTCGTATGTATTTTGGCGGTTTTCCGTATTTTATTTCGGTGGTTTCTGTTATTTAAGCGGATTTCATATTTTCCTCTAATTGCTTCTGCGATTGACTGGACTCGTTTTTTTTTCTATGGTTTCTGTGCAGTCGGGCTGCTGCAAACCCCCGACCTCGTGCGGCTTCACCTACGTGAGTCCGATCATGTGGAACGGTACGGCGACCGACACGTCGAATACAGACTGTAACTCGTGGAACAATATCCAGTCGCAGTTGTGCTATGACTGCAACTCGTGCAAGGCCGGGGTTCTTCAGAACCTGAAACACGACTGGCGAAAGGTGGCGGCTGTCAATATAGTGATGCTAATCTTCCTCGTCATCGTCTACAGCGTCGGCTGCTGCGCCTTCAGGAACAACAGGCACGACAACAGTTATGGGAAGGGCTATCCCTAAAATTGCAGATTCTTTTTTATAGACGGCCGCATATAGAGATACAGACGATAGTTTCATGTTTAGATCGGATTTTCCTGTATAGTATGCTATTTCTTCGTATTTTATATATTCATTTGTATTGTTATTAGTATGGTTTATGATGAGCGTATGGGAGATCTACTATCCCAATTTATATATATACATCAAATCCATTGTTGGGTTTTGTTTAAAAAAAATGTGTCCTCCACTTTTTTTTCTCAGATGTTTTATTTTGAAACCAAGATTTTAGCATCTACATTAAGCATTTACTAATGCAACCAGCGAATGTCTGAAGCAATATATCCCATAACCGCTAATGACTGAGGAAAATGGATCACTTGCTACACATAGACAAGATTGATTTGCATTGAATGCCCTATTATATGCCTTCACACACATGAGAACCTAATGAAAATGTGAGTAAGGTTGGAGATTGTGAGTGCATGCAGATTTTTCAATTATCTGGCCTGAAATCAACATCAAATAAGTTTTAATAAGCATATAAAAGTGGAGACCACTATTGCCTATTGTCCAAATCAAATCACAACGTAAATAACAGAGAAATGCTTGCAATGTTACTAAATTTATATCAGTCTGACTCTAAAGGTATCAGTCTGAGTTTAAAGGCGCAGATAAAAGTGTGAAAATAGGCTTTTGTTGTTGCATTTTGATAATTACAGATATCAGTAATATATTTTGTGACTGTTGTTGTTGCATTTTCATAATTACAGATTTCAGTAATATATTTTGTGACTGGCTAAATCTCCTGTCACTACTCTTCATTGCAAAGATGGTATTTTAGATGATGATGGTATTGAGATGATATTTACCTAAACTTTAGATTTGGTATTTAGATGATGATAGTATTTAGATGCTATTTACCTAAACTTTAGATTCTTCTTTAGGTTACAAGGCCATTTTAACCATGTGAATAAATCCATATATAACTCATAGATGATATTTACCTAAACTTTAGATTTGGTATTTAGATGATGATAGTATTTAGATGATATTAGATTCTTCTTTAGGTTACAAGGCCATTTTAACCATGTGAATAAATCCATATATAACTCATCATAAGATACAAAGGCCATTTTAACAATTTGAATAAATTATATATAATATATCTACTCACTAAATGTAATTAGAATTTGAATCTAAACTACACCCAATTAACATAATATTCTATGCTTACTTTTTCTTTTTTTTACTTGATTAACTGAAGTGAATGATTCAAAGTTGGTGGAGTTTCCAATAAAATGAAATGTCCTGTCCACTCAATTGAATGGGTCAAATTTGGTGGAGATTACAATAGAACGAACTGTCCTGTGCTGTGCTGTCCACCCAGGTGGAGGTACCAATAAAACGAACTGTCCTGTCCTCTCAATTGAATGGTTCAAAGTTTGGTGGAGGTACCAATAAAATGAACTGTCCTATCCCACTCAATTGAATGGTTCAAAGTTTGGTGGAGGTTCCAATAAAATGAACTCCCGAGTCCCACTCAATTGAATGGTTCAAAGTTTGGTGGAGGTTCCAATAAAATGAACTGTGCTGTCCACTGTCCTATCCACTCAATTGAATGGTTCAAAATTTGGTGGAGGTTCCCAATAAAATGAACTCTGCTGTCCTCTGGTCTCAGTGAGATTTTTGCCCTTTTCATTCTTAAATGTTTGATTTGTGTCACCTCTCTTCGTATCCTTGTAGAGGTTGTCAGTTTTATTAACTTGCGAGTGGGGTAAGAAATTCCAATGAAACTTCCGTGTGGAAGTCCCAATGAAACCGATTGTCCACCTTCCTCAGTTCTGGCATGGAAGTCCCAACGAAACCGATTGTCCACCTTTCCTCAGTTTAGGCAGGTTTGGGCTATGGGCTAGTTTTGGCAGGTTTGGGCTATGGGTTAACTCGGGACATAAGATCCGAGTTATTTTTTTTGCCTTTTGTTTTGGTGGTTCTATTTTAAATTTTTGGTCAATTCAGAACTTTGATCAATTTTTTGAGCATCTGGGTTGATTTAAAATGGGACATAACTCTTGGGTAAGGTTCTGAAATGCATGGAACTTTGATTGGTTTCAGAACTCTGATCGATTTTTTGAGCCTCTGGATTGGTTTAAAATGGACAAAACCCGAGGGTAAGATTCTGAAATGCATGGAACTTTGATTGGTTTCAGAACTCTGATTGATTTTTTGAGCATCTGGGTTGGTTTAAAATGGGACAAAAGCCCTAGGGTAAGATTCTGAAATGCATGGAACTTTGATTGGTTTAAAATGAGACAAAACCTCTAGGATAAGGCTCTGAAATGTATGGAACTTTGATTCATGCCAAACTCAGACTACCCCTGAAAATCTAACCTGATTACGCCCATTTTTTTTTTGCCTGAAAAGTGTTTGCTCCCAAGTTAGCCTACTCTTAATCAGAAACTTCTTCATCTATAGTATACCCTGTGCAATTGAACAGGTTGGCTCTTTTGGCATGATCCAGTTCATGTCTACATCACGTGCCTCGAATGGAGGTGCTCCATTTAAATCTAACTCGTTAAAACAATTACTGAATTTTCAGGGAACAGGGTCATAAAATCTTTTGAAACGTACAGGAAATCTTTTGGAACATGCTTTTATGAATATGTACAGGGAACAGGGGCATACAATCTTTTGAAACGTACTGGAAATCTTTTGGAACATGCTTTTAGGAATATGTACAGTAAGTGCATAAATTCTTGTGGAACACACCTTCTATATGAATACTTTCGAGTTACGGCTGAAAACATTCCTCTTTTTGGTCAATTATTTGAAATGTTATGCGCATCAACTTCAGTGGAATGCTTTAAAAACATGTTAGCATGTAGCGCTTTAAGGCTAAGTTTTTGCGAAAAACATTAATCTTTTCAATGTTCCTAAGAGTGTTCAAAAAATATTTTCTGAAATCGTGCATACATGATGCAACAACTTTTATCCCCACAGTAGACTTTAATATTTCAGATTAGTTTTTTCTAAATAATTCATAATGAGATACAATTTAGTAAAACACTATTTCAGATTAGTTTTTTCTAAATAATTCATAATAAGATACAATTTAGTAAAACACTAGGTGTAGACTTAGTTGGTATGTTATGTTATGTGTGGAGTTTAGTCTCTCCATCAGGTCACATGTTTAAATCTCATGGGAGGGGTTGAGCGTGGGAGTTAGTTTTGCTATATTCTTGGTTTCCTTCTCCTTGCTCCAATTTTTTCATGGTTTTCTTTGAAGGCTCCATTAAAGAAGAGAGAGGTATCTAAGGTATCACGACTAAATAAATGACAAGAATAAGAGGATTCTATACCATGAACTCCCTAATTATCTTGATCTACATGGATAGTTTATTGTGACCATTGCCTTAGTTTTGGGTCTCGCTGTTTCATTATGCTCTTTGGACTAATAATCACGATCATCCTTGCTCATTGTTTCATAGGATCTCATTTTTCTTTAAGTGAGGTTGGTTGAGTAGTTGGATAATATTTGTCATGTAACAATTATCTTGTTTGTCTTGTTTGGCTACACATTCGTGAATGACTTTGGGTTCTTCCATTGTTTCATTGGTGATTGACACATATCCTTGCTAAACTTGTTGGATAATATTTGTCATGTAACAATTATCTTGTTTGGCTACACATTCCTGAATGACTTTGGGTTCTTCCATTGTTTCATTGGTGATTGACATGTATCCTTGCTAAACTTGCTTTAGGTACAAGCAAGTTGTGTGAAGTTTTAATTACATTAATCCTCTTTAATCACTCTTAAGTTTGGGTGCACGTTCCTTGAAGTAGTTGGTTTTTGCCAAAAGATTAGATGGGCTAACACATCTACTTATTTGATTATATGTGATAAAATGGCGATGAGATGTAAAAGAGTATTGCAAGTGCTTAAGTGTACTCCAATTAGTATTGCTTAATGTGCATGGATGTTTAGTATCTATAATTTTTTACTTTCAAGGCACACCAAGATAACAATGATTGCACATCTCACCTTAAAAGGACTCTTAATAAAACTTGGGGCATCATTAGTGATGGTTTTTCCCTGCTATTGCATTTTTTGACTTGCCAAGGGGTCTAACGAGGGCTTAAAGATCAAAACACACTCCTTAGATCTCGAGATGCACTACAATTCGTACCTAGAGAGTGAAGTAATTTGGACCACATAAGAGAGAAAAAATCACCAAAGGTGTTGGGACTTATACCTTTAGTATTTCTACATAGTAAGTGTTAAGAACCAAATATCAATATAGCATAGAAAAACCTCAGAAAAAGTACTCGTCTTGAAAAAGAGATAATTTCAGATAATAAGTCTCTTCGAGGGGGCAACCTCCTTTTACCCCACTTAAATGTTCAAGTACAAGATGATTCAAAATGAAAATGTCTCCTTGGTATATATAGGAGACTAGGTTGTATAATTACAACTAATGGCCTAAAGCCGACATAAATAAAATAACATTACTAATATAATATGCTCCAATTAAGGGGTAATGAGCCAATATTAGGACTTAACATGCCCCTCCCATTGAGACAAGTGTTGTTCGCAATGCTTGAGTAACTTTGGATGCTTCTGTATAAAAGACTCATCTTCCCAAGTGGAATCTTCAGCCGATAGTTTCTTCCATTTAATGAGATACTTTGAAATGGATCTATTCTTCAGCTGGCGAATTCTTGTATCAGTGATGGCTTCAGGGTCCAATATGATTTTTCCTTTCTCGTCAAGTTTTGGCAATATAGTTTGAACTGGGATCTTGTCGCCTATAACCTTCTTTAAGCATGAAACATAGAAAACTGGGTGTACTGATGAAGATGCAGACAACTCCAATTTGTATGCCATAGTACCAATCTTTTGCAACACCTTATAAGGGCCATAGTACTTTGGTGATAATTTATTATCCTTCTTGGTTTGCTTGAGGGACCTCTGTTTGTATATGGTTGTAGTGTTAAAAACACCCAATCCCCTACTTCAAAACTTCTTTCACTACGATGTTGATCTACTTGTTGTTTCATGCGATTTTGTGCCATGGTCTGGTTGTCCTTTAAGATTTGGAGAACTTTTTGTTGATTCTCGATGTGATCTTCCACTGCTTGAACCTTAGATTTTTCTTTTAGAGAAGAAGTGATGGAAGGAGGGTGGTATCCATAAAGTGCCATAAAATGTGTCATTTTTGTT
>SNQJ01S0001326.1:169193-193566 GCA_010110895.2 Picea sitchensis
ATAAACTCATAATGTTATTTACATTTTCATCATGCTTTTAGCATGGTAATTCCTGTATTAGGATTAATTACAAATTTGGGGGAAACAGGGTGTTACAACATTGGATGAAGACAAGATGTATTTTACTCTTTGGGATGGCCAAAGCAACGTTTTTCTTCACAAGGGAACTTTGGAGCCAAGATCTTGCCTAAAGATCTTAACTTGATAGTGCTTGAGCTTATATGGGCTTCTTCATGCTTATCACAATCTATTCTTATTCTTCATGATATTTCACAATTGCATTTTTATTTATTAATTGTTTTAATGAGTGTTGCAGGTAACTGAGCTATCTTGAGTTGGCATAGAACATGCAATAATCGTTGGAAAGAACCTGAGTCCGGAATCATGTTTTTTATGCCCAAATACCTATAAACCGACTTGTTTCAAGGCATAACCAATGACTAACTCACAGATGCTATGTCTTATTTAAGTCTCATGAGACTTTTAATTAAATGGTAGGTTTTTTCAATGGGGCAGGTAGAAGACACCATGACCATTAAACATTGCCTAGAAATCAAGTATGAGTTCAAAATCACAATCCTCATACTTGTTAACCCCAAATTGATTGGTTATGAATGCCATACTCCATGGCAGCCTTAGTTACTAGTTTTTGATGGAATTTATTTTTTTTAAATGACAATGATCTTTTAAATAATGAATTAAGTACAATTTATCCTTCCATGAACAACTGGAAGATGCAAAGATGATATTGTGCATTCATAGGAGGGAAAACAATATCACCTTTATCTTATTCATCAATTCTTTTTCCATTAGTTTAATTCTTTTTTGCTAATAAAACACACATTTTCTTTGTTAAACTACTTTTGTTGGTTTTGTTGTTATGATTTGTTTAGCAAACTATTGGGTAACCAAGCTAGTATGCTATCCTCTATCTCATAAGTATCTTGTTAATATGGGCATGATCTTATGTCATTTTCTTACAAGGATTTCAAGTGCAAGGACAAAGAGTGAATTCCCAAACCAAAGCACTAAAGAGGGCATTCCCGAACCAAAGCAAACACGAGGGATGGAAAGTGTATCTGTTGGACTTGAAAGAAAAACCATTTGTTGAACAAGCTACATGCTTGAATAGAAATGCAAGGAGGATGGAAAACCATATTCCCAACCGAGCAATGAATGCAAGGACAACACAATTTCTAGCCAAATGAAAACCAAGGTAGGATTGAGAATCAAAGTGCTAAAAATATGCAAGCAAAAGCAAAAGGTGGCCATCCAAGCAATATGAGTGTATGTGATTGGGTTGAGAATATTTCGATGAAACCTAACTTGTGTGAGCAATATTTTGTAATTTCATGAAGAATTTATTGTCACAAATGGTTTGAATGGTCAAAGTGAGAATAAGACAAACTTTGTAATAAGTTAAGAACTAGTAGATCAAGCATCATCTAGGGTAGCTAAAGAGTCAAGAAGTTGGAAGGCCAAGAATCACAAACTAAAACCATAAATAGAGGCTTTGCATTCAAGAAAAACTTGTTCTATTTTTGGCATTGTAAACTATCTTTCTATGTTGATACAAAGATTGTTGTTATCTAGTGTGTCTATAGGTCTATTGTAGAACTGTGTTTGGTCTTGGGACTATTCTCTCATTTCCTAGCTTTCTTGGTTCTTGTGGGTGTGAGCATTCTAACTTGTGGACTATTGTAGTTTTATGATGTTTTCTCTCACTTATGTTATGCTTTCCAATGCCTGATATGGGATAGGAAGATTCTCGATGACGTGAGACTATTATTGGCCGCTCTAGATCTCTAATTATGCACATACTTTAGCTAGTGGACTATTCTCTCTATTGACATATGTCTAATCATGTTTCATTTCATCTTGGTTACTAACTAGTTTTGTGATAGGGAAGTGTCCTTAGCTATTGGATGGTTTCACTTCAAGAGGGAGTTAGGAGGGTTTAATTTAGGTTCATTTCTAACAATAGTGGGACTATTGTCAATATTATGAATTTCATTTCCATATCTTGTTCTTTGCTCCTTTAATTATGATTCAACTAATAATTTGCACATTCCAAGTTGCATTTATAGCATTTCATTCCCCTCATTCAACCCATCTTTATTTTGATTCTTACATTTTATATTCATAAGATTATATTAGACAGAGAGCATAACAAAACATCTTACCTTGCATAAGGAAGTCAAGACATAACAAGAGGGCTTTCCATTTCAATGGAGAAATGTTTAATTGATCTCTTTCATCGAGCAAGCCTATGTGGTTAATGAGGGTCACTTTCCCATATCAACACAACTTCTCCAATACTTCATTTCTCTCTCTTTGTCACTGCATCTACCTTCCTAACATTTGGATTTTTCCCCATCTATTCAACTTCCTCAAGTTGTGACCTTTCAGCTTCCATCAACATAACAATTCTAGTCACAATAATCATGCATGCTCTTGTCACACTTGTCATGTGTACACTCTTCCATCTAACTCTTGCACACGTTAATGATTGACCTTTATCATGCTTGTTAACTTATCTGAACCTAGCACCCGACACTTAGTTCCAATAAAATCACTTCATTAACTAAATGTACAACTAGGTTACTTACCAAAATTATAGTGAAAGTATTAAATACGAAACCAATCACATTGCACAAGATATCTAGGTAAACACCCTTAGAAAAAACATCGAAGGGAAAACCAAATATGAGTTTGATTTTATTAATAAAATCATTGGGATCCCTTCCTAGGATAATGGCCCATCAGAGGAATACAATGCAGAAATAGCCTAGCCCACTTGATTGCTATCTCCCTTGCTGCCCCTTTTCACCCATCCTCTGCCTTGCCCACTCACACTTGGATGAACTACTCTTTACCCACTCAATGAGATCTCCTCATTGTCCACTTAGTGTGTCTCATCCTCTCACTTAGGCTACCTTTTATAACATTTATTTAACCCTAAATCCTAGATCTCTAAAGTGATCAAGGGCTGAGATTTAGATCTCACCTTCACTTTAGATCTAATGGCTATGATTCAATCAACTCTCACTTAAGTTGCTAATGCCAAAAACTTAGGCATTTAAGTTAATTAATCTCACATTAATATAAAAGATCATTCACTTTAATAAATACTTATAAAGTGAATTTCATAAGGTTTTGGGAGGCATTACGAACGACTTCCACATGCTAGAAACCAAGCCTACGTGGAAGTACCTGTCCAATGATAAATACATCAACACTCCCTCTTAGCGAGGAAGGTACTTCTACCACCTAGAGGTGGCTCTGTCTTTGCTGTCAAATATGCTACTATGGCTACTCTCCAATCCACCTGATTGGATGCTCCCTCTGAAACAAAAGCTATCCCTACCATCTCGCTTGGACCTTTCCTTAAAGAATTGCCTTTGATCATTCTCCTAGAATCCTCCTACTCCTGAGCATCCTTTATGGTCATCTCATACCATGACTCCTTGACAGACTTGGAAGATTGCTCCTTCCCACCTGAATTTGAAAGTTGACTCCCTTTGAGTTGCTAAGCCTTTGAAGCTACTTGCTCCTTGTTCTCTGCCACTCTATGAGTTTCCATTGCTCGCATAGGCTGGTTGTTTAGCCTATACAAGTTTCTCTCTCTAACTCGAAGAACATCTGATGTGTATGAGCTAGATATTCTAGGATTGATCAATGTCCATCCTAGAATAGTACATCAAATCCCTTCTTCTAAACTGACGAGACTCAAAGCACACTCCTTCCGAGTTCTAGCAGCCATAGCACATTCATCACTCTCAACACACCTCCCGACTCCATCCAAAATAACACTATTCCATATCCCTTCACTGCATGCTTGGTTCCCATACCAAGTTCCACATGCATGTTTGAGTCTGAATCTGTGAAGCTGTAACGTCCCCAACCACCCCATGCTAAGCTATGTTACACAACCTTCTCCCAAAGTATGCTCTGATACCAGAATGTAACATCCCCAACCACCCTAGGTTGGGATACATCACACAACTTTAGCTTCTGTAGCTCTGAATAAACCAAATTGTAACATTCCCAACATACTATTGGCCATGCTACTCTAAAAATCCACTGCACAGATACTATACTAAACTCCAGGTTGCACAATATCACTTGAAGTAGTGCGCTCAACTTCAAACTGAGTTGTGCCACACTAAATTTCTCCTTTTAACACAACTTTAAGTAGCAGAAGTAACTCAAACAACTGCGCGCACCAACATATTGATCACACAACACAACCGTGCACACAACCACCCTGGCATCACACACCAATTCTTATTTCCCTGTGTGTCGGGTCTATTACCCTGAACGCACACATGAGTTCCAACATCCTATGCACACGATACTTTCCTCTGCACCCGACCACTCAATCCTCTTCTTGAAGATTCAACCAAAATCAAAAGGTTAACTTAACAGGAAAGACTATCAACATTTGTCATATCCACGTACGACTACAAATACAGGCTATACGCACCATACTTACATGCGCAAGAAACATTAAACATAATAACAATATTTACTTATATGCGACAACATACAAGAATTAACCCATGTCAAACATAGGTAAACAAACACATAGTAAACAAGACAACACATAAATAAAAATTGTCTTTTATGGAAGTCACCAACTGCACGCATAACTGATGCAGGAGCATCGTCAACAAGTACACGTGGCAGGACAACTCAGTGCCTGAGGACCAATTCAGAATCTCGAACGCTGATCGGTACTGCAATCTTTTGAAGCTTATAGAAAACAAAAGAGGAAAGATCACGCACGTGAAGACAAAATGAGCACGCGTGACCTGGGAGTTTAACCCTAGTCTCAATGTAACCGCAATTAGATAGCAGTTAGTTTATTTGTTTGTTTCCTTTTGTATAAAGATAGGTTTTGTACGCCCAAAAGGGGGGTTACGATAGTTATGAGCAAGTAGGAGTTGTGAACAATAGTTGTTCCTTTGAACTTTACTGTAACCATTTTCTTGATTCTGAATGAAGATAATAGAGGAAAATTGATCCAAATGTGTGAGCCTGTTGTGGTTCATGATACCCTATTATTGTTGTTTGTTTCAAGAATGAATGAATCTTGCTACGAGTGTATGTAGCTTTGAAATGTTTGCATAGAATTTAATTCTCTTTTCTTCGTGAGCGATGCAAGGTGTGCACACAGTTTGCAAGGAGTGTGTTGACAGAGTCTATTTCGACTCGTAAAGCTCAGAAGAAATAGCGTAAGATTTACTTTACAGGAAGTGAAAAGTGTTTGTTGTAGGGTGCACACAGTCATCGCAAGAACTCAAATCTTGTGTAAAGATCTGTTGCAGAGAATGCACAGACCTGGAATTCGACGAAGAGTCGAAGCAACTCTGTAAATAAGTCAAAGAACGAGAGTCGAGGAATGCTAGGAAGGCGAGAAAGGATTCTTTTCAAGAATCTTTTGATCTGAGTTTGACGAATTTTCTAGAAAAGAAAGAAGTGTTTGGGAGATCAAATCTTTGAGAAGATCAAGCTTAGGAGGAGTAACACTTTCCAAGAAGTGCGAACGAGATCCAATAAGCAGACTCGCAGGAAGGACAAAGGTCGAAACCTTTGAATCTTTTCGAAAAATCTTCTAAGTCTGAAGAAAGGTTGAGCTCAGAGGGAGAGATCTGGACCATCTGATCAGCGTCCAGACAACGAGGAGCAAGTGCAGAGGAATAAATATCTTAGTTGTTCGGTCTGAGCTTAAATGGATCATGTTCATTTGACCAAGGTAAAGTGGACTAACTTGAAAGCTTTGAAAGTACATAGGAGGAACAAAGTCACGAAACATCGAAAAGATATGAACCATCCATTGTCAAGGAGGACGCGTGGCGTGAGCTCAACATTTCGCTGACTCGTGACTTGAAGAAGTCAAAGGTCGAGCTACAAGAACTCGCAAAGTGAAAAATCGTGAAATGATCACAGTCGTTGATCAAAGGAGGGCGCTAAAGCATAGATCTAACCTTGTCGAGATTTCGCAACTCAGGAAATCAGGGGAAAAAGTTGCAAGAAATCGAGATACGCGAAATCGCGATATGATTTGAGCCGTCGAATTGAGGAGAGATCCAGACTGTTAATTGTCCAGAGGGAGACAAGTCGTGAAACACGAAATTGCGACGCATTTGAAAGATTGGCCCATGGTCATAGAGAAGGGTCACATTAGTGAAGGAGAACCGAGGGACTAGCACGCGCTAGGCTCCTATCGAGATTTCAGGAGTCGGGAGAGTCTGAGTGACTCACATGTAGAAGTTGCGAACTGTGAAATCGCGACATGCTTTTTGAATAGGCGACTGGTCACAGCCTTGGTCACATTAAAGGGAGGGCTTAACCAAGAGAGTTAGCGCCTAAGTACGCTAAGGTTTCCAAAGGCGTTAAGGAGAAGGCCATGGGTTCCATATAACCTTCACACTAAGGGAAAGAGGGCCTGATAAGTGAATTTGAGGTTCTTGGGTGGTCGAAGTGTCAATCAGACTCAGATTCTTGATCGATCCTAGACCGAGAGGTCGCACAACCCTTAGGATAGGAGGGGGGGTCTGCATCAATAACTCAAACGTTCTTCCCAACCATAGAATTTGTTGCTCATAAGCTTTCATCACAGGTCACCCCCGAGTTGGGGCTTAACTCCACTAGGGAAAAAACGTTCCTAGTAACAGGATACAGTATGATTCTCAACATAATTTCTCAGTCCTAGGTGCCTGCTACTGCAACTAGCCCACAATCCCTCATTCCCCACGCACCCCTCACACCCAAGGAAGTGTTCCCCTTCTCTGCTCAGCAATTCCTCGACTGCCTCACTTCCCTTCCAGGGTTACCAACAACAGTCCAGAGAGGAAGTCTCTGAGCCCCGCGACTAATGCTCAGCCCACCAGGGAACAATTCTCAACAAAACTCTCACCTGGAGAGTATGCTCACGGGTTTGACAACCCACTTCTAAACAACCAATCTCTCACCTAGAGAGACTGCTCACGGGATGACAACCCGCCTCTTCGACAGTAAACTCTGATTACATCCCCACAACTCCTTACAATCTTCTATATGTAGAGAAGGTAATAATCAAATTTTCCATACAGTCCGACCCCCTTCTGCACACAAGAGCCTGAAACATGAATAATCCTCTGAATAATCATAATAATGCCCAAAATACACTAAGGCAAGCAATATATATTGCATGCCTTAAACTTGACATATGTCACCCTCAGAAGTATCTTAAGCCACTTGGTGACTCATTACCTACCCTCGGGAACTTGGGATAAAATAATTATCCAACATTACACTTTTCCAGAAATATTATAAAATATTCCCTAAGACTTAAGTCCCACCCCCTTTTTCCCTTTTCCTGTGGGGTTTTCCCCCCATCTCTTTTCTTCTGAGTCTTTCTACACACAACAATGTAATATTATTAATAAATGTGATTATATTTACATGGATAGAAGCACTGGCCTATTTGCATCTCAACTCACCAGCCTCATAATCACACAGGCTCTCCTGCCTCAATACATATACAACCATATATAACTTAAAGTTGCATGCACTCCCATGTAATTACTGCATACTTATCCAAGTGCACACAACGCTGTGAAATGTGTGCACTTACCCTGGTGCACGCAACACTATAAAATGTGTGCACCCTATCTTTGATAACAGTTCTCCACGCACTACTCAGGTGCGTGCAACATCAAAACACACTGCCAATGACTCACCAGCCTAAATGTACATATACATTTACAATTGGTACCAACAACTCATAAGCCTATATGTACAATTGCAAAGGGTCCGGATCAGGGATATTACATTCCCCTCCCCATTATTTATGCATTGTCCTCAATGCATCATATACACATGTACATAGTTTTCAAGTGATGAAAACTCCTTGCACAATCCTGATACCATTCAAATTGCGCACCTTTCTTTTGAAAAGATGTAATTGGATGTGCAATCTATGAGAATCCTTCAATAAACCTTCTGTAATAACCTGCAAGTCCCATAAAGGACTTCACCTCTGCAACATTTCTTGGTGTCGACCATTCCTCAATGGATTTTATCTTTTCTGGATCCATAACTATTCCTTCCTTTGAAATGTCATGACCCAAATAATGAATCTGTCGCTGATAAAATGAACACTTGCTCAAATTTGCACAAAGTTGATTCTCCCTCAATACATGCAACACCATCCTCAAGTGTTGTGCGTGCTCTTATTTAAACATTGAATAAATATGTATGTCATCCATAAATAGAATGAAAAACTTATCTAAATAACTTTTGAAAACTTCATTCATCAAACACATGAAGACAACTAGTGCATTCGACAACCCAAATGGAATGACTATAAACTCGTAATGCCCATACCTTGTTTTGAAGGCAGTCTTACTGATTTGTTCCTCTTTTATTCTCACTTGGTGATATCCACATATGAGATAAATCTTTGAAAATATATGTGCATATCGTAGCTAATCAAAGAGGTCATCTATCCTTGGCAAATGATACTTGTTCTTTATTGTTACCTTGTTCAACTGTCTGAAGTTGATACAATGTCTCAGTGTACCATTCTCCTTTTTCACGAACAAAACTAGCGCACCCAAAGGTGACACACTTGGGCATATATACCCCTTCTTTAGAAGTTCTTCAAGTTGCATCTGGAACTCCTTCAACTCTGGCGTACTCATCCTATAAAGAGTCTTGGATACAGGTGTTGCTCTTGGCACCAGTTTTATAGAGAAATCATTATCTCTTTTTGGAGGCAATCCTGGTATCTCTTTAAAGAAATCCTCATACTCTTTCAATACTGCACAGTCTTCAATACTTGACACTTTATCCTTAGGTGTCTCTTCCATGTGCACTGCAAATACTTGACATCCTTTCCTGTAACTTGTCTTCAGTTACAAGAATGAAACTTCTCTGATAGTTACAACTCTTAGAATTCCTTGATTTGTTCTTAAATTCTCTTCCTCATCCAAGCAAGTAAATGTTTGATTGTAACATTCCAGTACAACATGGTGCTCATCCAACCAATCCATACTAATGAGGCAATCATACAAACCCAAAGGTATGATATTCAAATCAAATTTTGTGCGTATTCCATTCATCTCCATTGGACATGCCTTAATCATCTCATTAATTTTCCTTTTTTCTCATGTAGCTAATTACACCAACCAAGGTTTTCCAAGCTTACTTTTTCGCAAATGGAATCTTTCCACCATCTTAGGATCCAGATAACTATCACTAGCTCATGAGTCAATTAAAATAGCAATGGGTTGGTCATTAATCTTACCTTCCACCTCGATCATGTGCGACTGAAACTCATCCTTCCTATTATATAGGAATGCATAAATCCTTGGCACATTTCTGCCCATGTCCTCAATTGTCGCATCTTGTTGTACATTGTGCATAATCCTCGCTTTATCACCTCTTTGAGGGAAATCTCTGCGCATATGATTTCCGCCACACTTCCAACACTGAATAAATTGTTGCCATGGATTTTTCCCCACTGTCTCCCACATTCTGGACTCTTGGAGAGTTGGCTATCCTTGTGCAGTATTCCTGAAAAATGGTGGCTTATCCCCCTTCTTCCTTTGTTCCACCTTCCTTTTCATCTTGTCTTCCCAATCCTTTTTGAAAATCAGTCTTCCCTTTTTCTTCTCATAAAGACACTTAGCATGCCTTATGGTTTCCTCCAATGTCTTATGGTCATCATATTGTATGTTGTCACTGATACATGAAGGAAACCCACCACATTGATGCCTTTCATTTTAGTTGATAGATAGAAATCATTCCTTCTTCCTGCGCATAATAATTATGCAGCTGGAAGTATTTCCTCATACCCAACAACCAGGTCTTTGCATCCTCATCCTTCTTGTGCTCGCTGTCAAAGGTAGGAGGTTTGAACTTATTCATTTCTCCCCGTAGCTTGTCCACCCCAGTACTTCTCTTATGATTTCTGACAGGAGATGGACTCAAACTACTGTGCGCTTTCTTAAAAGAATTTTTTGGCGAGTGGTGATGATTCCTATCAACATTCCTCGCTTCTCTTATTTTCTCATCATGAGACCTGCGACTTCTTGACCTAGTTGACTCTGTCTCCTTATCCATTTTTTTTTTCTCTTCTGTCCAGTCTTTGCATCAATATGACATTGAAGCCATCTTGTTGTGCCTTGGCTCTCATAAGCCTTTCATTATTATCCTTATAGATTTCGACATCTTTTTGCAATCCCTTTATGGTTTCTACTAAATTCATGTGCTCCTTCTTGGATTTTGTACCATTAACACCCAAACCAACATACAAATCCTCGAATTCGTCATCATAACTGTAAGTCCTCTGTGCATCTTCCATGATTTTAACCTTCTGCACTAATTCTGCCCTGTTCTAATAGCTATTAATTATGCAAAATGTGCAGACAACAAGATTTGTTAGACAAATTCATGAAACAACTTCATGAAAACTATGCACCATCTTGTCAAAATCCTTCCTTCTGAATCTCATGCGCACACTAGTATTCAACACATGCCAATGTGCGATGTCAATTTTTAACTTGTATACCACATATCAGTAATGCACATGCATCACAATTTTGTTTTGTGCAGTCCCAAACCTTTAGTGTGCACACTCACACACCATTATTTATTGTACCATTCTAGTGCCTCACTCCACAATATCATGAATTTAGCGTGCACATATGCACATTTTTACTTAATGTGCACGATGGCCACACTAAAATTCCAAATTCAACCACTTAAGAGTCTAAATTTTTCCTGAAGTAGAACTCAACTCATGCAGTCTCAGTGTTGAAACTGGAGATCTAATTTTTCTTGTTGACCTCTGGCCCATACAAGTCCAATGTTGAATTAATAGCTCTGATACCAATATGTAATGTCTCCATCCACCCCAGGTTGGGCTACATCACACAACCTTCTCCCAAAGTATGCTCTAATACCATAATGTAACGTCCTCAACCACCCCAGGATGGGATACATCACACAACCTTAACTTATGTAGCTCTGAATCAACCAAAATATAACATCCCAAACATAATACTAGGCCATGCTACTCCAAATATCTACTACGTAGATACTACTATACTAAACTCTAGGATATGCAATATCACTTGAAGTAGAGTTCTCACCTTCGAACTGAGATGTGCCACACTAATCTTTTCCTTTTAACACAACTTTAAGCAATGGAAGTAACTCAAACAACCGCGTGCACCAACATACTGATCACACAACACAACCGTGTGCACGACCACCCTAGTGTCACATGCCAATTCCGATTTCCCTATGCACGGGGTCTATTACCCTGAACACACACATGAATTCCAGGCTCTTGTGCACACATGCTACTTTTCTACGCACCCAACCACTCAATCCTCTTCTTGAAGACTCATAACCAAAATCACAAGGTTAACTTAACATGAAAGACTATCAACATTTGTCATATCCATGCACGACTACAAATACAGGCTATAAGCACCATACTTACATGCGCAAGCAACATTAAACAAAATAACAATATTTACTTATATGTGACAACATACAAAAATTGACCATATCAAACATAGATAAACAAGCACACAATAAACAAGACAACACATAAAGAACACTTATCTTTTATGGAAGTCACCAACCGCGCGCATAACTCAGTCGTTCCTCCTAGCCATAGACTCTGTTGTTCATAATATTTCAGAAACATGTCACCCCCAAGCCGGGGATTAAATCCATCAGGGAAAAAGGGTTCCTAGTGATAGACTAAGGTATGATTCTCAACATAATTGCTCAATCTTAGGTGTTCGCTGCTGCAACTAGCCCATAGTCCCTCATTCCCCATGCACTTGTCACACCCAAGGAAGTATGCCCCTTCTCTTCTCAACAATCCCTCGACTGCCCCACTTCCCTTCTAGGGTTACCAACAACATGCCAAAGAGGAAGTCTCTGAGTCCTATGACTAATGCTCAACGCACAAGGGAACAATTCTCAACAAAAATCTCACATGGAAAGTATTCTCACGGGTTTGAAAACCCACTTCTCAACAACCAATCTCTCACCCAGAGAGAGTTCTCATGGGCCTGACAACCCACCTCTTTGAAAATAAACTCTGATTACAACCCCACAAATCCTTACAAGCTTCTTTGTGCAGATAAGGTAATAATCATATTTTCCATACAGTTCGACCCCCTTCTGCACACGAGAGCTTGGAACATGAATAATCCTCTGAATAATCATAATAATTCCCAAAATACACTAAGACCATCAATATATATTGCATGCCTTGAACTTGACATCTGCCACCCTAAGAAGTAGCTTAAACCACTTGGTGACTCGTTCCCTACCCTCGAGAACTTAGGATAAAATAATTATCCCACATTACACTTTTCTGAAAATATTATAAAATATTCCCTAAGACTTAAGTTCCACCCCCTTTTTCCCTTTTCTAGTGGAGTCAACCCCCCATCTCTTTTCATCTGAGTCTGTCTACATGCAACGATGTAATATTATTAATAAAAATGATTATACTTACATGGATAGGTGCACTGGCCTATTTGTGTCTCAACTCACCAACCTCATAATCACATAGGCCCTCTTGCCTCAATACATAAACAATCATATATATACACATATATAACTCAACTCTGCACACACTCCCAGGTCATTACCGCACACTTACCCAAGTGTGCGCAACCCTGTGAAATGTGCGCACTTACCTAGGTGCGCGCAACACTATAAAATGTGTGCACCCTGTCTTTGATAACAATTCTCCATGCACTACTCAAGTGCACACAACATCAAAACTTAGTGCCAACGACTCACCAACCTAAATGTACATATACATTTACAATTGGTACCAACGACTCACCAGACTATATGTACAATTACAAAGGGTTCGAATCAGGGACATTACAGAAGCTCTCGAACAACTCTCGTGCTCCTATCATATGACACATGGCTCCACTATCTAGTAACCATGCACTAGTTAATATGGTGCCCAAAGAAATATGGGAAACAAGTAAGAACTCCTTCTCAAATATATTGGAAAACTCATCCGCCTAAGCCTTTATTGACAAAGCTACCTCTGGTTGTGTCTCATTTCCACCCTTATTCTTGTTCAAACATTGACCTGCATAGTGCCCAAATTTGTGACATGCATAACACTTGAATTTTCTCATGTCCTTCTTCTTGTCGGTTTGAGAGGTAGACTCTCCACTGAAAAACTTCATTAACTTTCCCATCTTTGCCTGGATGGAAAGACCAACGTTCTCATCATCATTCTTGTACCGACCTCCATTAAGATCTTCATCTCCAAGTTCTTCTTGAACGAAGTCATCCCACAACCTTGACCAATCAGGGAGCTTCTCATGTGCCACGATTCCTTTGATGAAAAGTGTCCACTCCTTCGTGAAGCCTTTGAGCGTTGTCCTCACCAACTCTGAATCATCCACTGCTTCCCCGATTGTAGCCAATTCGAACCTATCAGATCCGAGTGAGATCCTATCATCTTCGTGTCTTTGAGCTTCTCTCTCAACACTGTTCTATGATTCTCATTCTTACTCTGAAACAAACTCTTCAGAGCCTCCCACATGTCTCGCGTAGTTGTCTTTCCAGTAAAACGAGGGATCGAAAGATCCTTTACTCCATCTAGAATAATCCTTTTGGCTTTCATGTCCTTTTGCTTCTAGACGACTAGATCTTTTGGATCCATTGGTGGGGCCACAATGGAGTTGGAAAACTCTCAAATATCGTTCTCCATTAACAACAACATGATCCTCTCCTTCCAAGAACTATAATTGGACACCCCATCCAACCTATCTTCAAACCGCAAACCAGGTGCGACCATCTCTGCAACCTGCTGAAAAACTCAAAATTTGAATCGGAGTTCGGAGAAACCATAAGAAGTTCATTTTTTGGTCAACGTTTCAAATCCATATCAGGATCCATCTTCAGGACAAAAAGCCAGAAGGATTTCTTCGAACGCTGATTCAAACAACTCTCACCACATAAAACTTGTCATCTCAAAATTTGCTACGAACTCAAATATTTTTTTTGGATGCCCAAACCCCTGCTCAGGTCCTATTTCCCACTGCCCGAACCAATTCCCGTTGCTCGGATTCGCTTCCCAGACCCGTTGTTCGGACCCCTTCCCGAAGTTGCCCGGGGYTGCCCRCAACCTTCTATTGTTGCTCGAGTATTTTCTAGGCTACCCGAGTCCTTTTTGGGTGCTGCCAAACTATTTTTGCCTGCTACATGAACCTCCTCTATGGGCTGCCTGGCAAATTTATGGGTTTCCAGTGTGCTACTTCCTAGTTGACAACTAGCCCTACCCTGGCGACCGTGTTGTCCTTGCTGGCCCTGTGTTGTTGGTGACCTGTCTCAGTTGGCCTGACCCTTGCTGTGGTCCTCATTGGTTATGGTGGTTTCTTCTTCTCTACTGGTGTGATTGTCCTTTCTCGTCACACCTCTTTTGTTGGCTTCTTTCTCTCCTTCACTCAACCGTTTGCACTACACTCAGTCGACGACTAACTTGCACCAACGCTATACCGACTCCTAGACTCTAGTACCACGACCACACCTCCACGTTGACTACTTCACGGTGGTCCTCTCCTCTAAAATATAAGGCATATGAAATGTTTAATGCTCCCAAAATTTTATCATTAAACATTTTGAAAAGGAAAGGCAAAGTTACTTTAAGGGAAAATGAGACATAGGTAATGTTTTTATCCAAAAGTATGATTAAATATAATTAAGGTAAAGTATTTTATAAAGTACATTTTTTATAAAGAGAGAAAAATTTATAATATTTAAGAGTTATTAGTTTAAGTATATACAGTTTTTATTGGTCCTTAAGTACATATTTTCATTTGTGTGAATCTTTGTTAACTTGTTTCCTTATGTTTTAAAAGACGAATTCTTAGTTAATAAAAAATAGTTTTAAGTCATACTCTATAACCTACACTCAATTTTAGCATACATAGTATTCCAAAAAAAGTCAATATCTTATGAAACTACCTCAATATGGTAATATACTTTCTGAAAATATTTAACCTTAATTCTAGACATAAAACTGTATATTACTCCATTATAACTTAACCTCTTGTAAAAAAGAAAAATACTTTATAAAATATCAAATATCAAATTAAAACCAAACACATGTTTATTCCAATTTTTTATAAATATAATCTTATTATTTATTATTTAATAAAACCTTGATTTTATAAAGCAACAATATTTACTTAAAAATATATAATATAATTTCAAATACAATACAGTTTTTGTATGTGCTGTTTTGTAAATTTTGAATTGATTGTTTAGCAAAATTATCTGAAAAATATATTTATTATCATCATTTCATTTTGAAATGTTACAAAACTAAAGAGTAGTCCCTTTAAACACTATAATTTATTTATTTATTTTTAAATAATATTTTATCAATGTTGAAGGATGAAAAAAATTATTTATTCATTTTTAAATAATATTTTAAAAATTATAATTTATTTATTTATTTTTAAATAATATTTTATCAATATTAAAGTAAAGGATGAAAAAAATTATTTATTTATTTTTAAATAATATTTTATCAAAATTAATGAATAAGAAATTATATTAATTACAACAATAATATAATTAGAAATTATATTAATTACAACAATTAATACAGCTTGAGTGGGCCTAATGGTTAAGAATATGTGTTTCCTCTTAAGAGGTCACAGGTTCAAATCCAGAGGAGRGTAGGGTATGTATACCTTTGTAGACTGTCCCTTGTCCCACAAACAAGAAGGTCTCATACACCAAATTTGGTGTGCTGACTTGGCTGTGACCTTAAAACTAGATTATTATTATTATTATTATTATAATTTATAAATGTGAATTACTTTCAAATTTAACCCACTAATCATATAATGTATATAAAAAATCTGCCAACTTTAACTCAGTGAGCATATGTAAGAAAAAGAAAATAGGTCCCAGTCATGTAAACCCAAAATTCAATGTACATAATATTTTGTTTTTTTATTTTCAGTCATGTAAACCCAAAATTCAATGTACATAATATTTTGTTTTTTTAATTTTAAATAAATAAAATAAGGTTCATTAAACCAATAAAGCATGAAAAAATATATATTATATTTTTTAATTTTTAAGTAAATAAAACAGTACTCAATAAACCAAGTAGAGGAAATCTGTGGTGGTGTTAAAGTTGAATGAAGTAAATATTAATATTATAGAATATAGAATTTTGATTTTCTTACTTCTCCATGAATATGATTATTTTTCAAGAATATGATTCATGGATGGTAATTCATGCATGGTAAACTGAATAAACAATAGACTCTTATTATGGAGCTTAACTTGGAAGGAATCAAGAGAGTTATTTCATAACCTTCTCCACTTATTTTTGGGAAAGATCTAAGGATAAAACCTTTCTAACTTATTTTTGAGAGAGATTTAAAAATCAAAAGAATCCCAACAACTTATTTTTGAGGGAGAGATTTCAAGTCTGACATGACGACTTGACTTTAGCTAACCTTCAGAGCTAAAAAAAATTTATAACATCATACGGTTAATAAAAAATAATCCAATGAAATACTGTCTTCCAGGATAAAAACAATCAATTTTTTGCTGCTTAAACTAGCCTGTAATAGAAATATGCGAAAACTATCAATTTGTTGCTAGTTAAACTGCCTGTAATAGAAATATGCAGCTGTATTTGTTTTTTTCTTAATTTTGTTGATAAATTTCATTCAAATCATGAATGTCTTTTCACGTATAAGCATTCACTTTATTACTTGGAGTTCTCCGGACAGACTTCCTAACAGTGTTTAGGAGGTTAATATTGGCAAACTTCGTAACACAACGGTCTCCACAGTCAATCCTGGGCCAAAGCCAAACAAAACTCCCCACTCCAATCCCTCCCCTGTAGTACTCCTCCCGCTCTTCTCAGATTTCCGGCGCATGTTATCCATAATGAAAAGCACGCAAGCGCTCGACATGTTGCCATACTCAGACAACACACTGCGAGTGCACTCTAATTTGGTCGGACCCAACTGGAGTTTGGCCTCGATTTGATCCAAAATTGCAGGTCCCCCTGGATGCGCAATCCAGAATAAGTTGTCCCAGTCCTTGACGCCGAATTGATCAAAAGCTTCTTTCAGGATCTTCTCAATGTTCTTCGAAATTAGCCCTGGAACATCCCTGAAAGAGAAGCAGAAAGGAGATTATTAATGCGAAACCAAATCTCACTTTTCTGGACACAGAAATCTAATATAAAATCAGTGCCTTACCTGAGAAGGTGAAATGTAAGACCCACTTCTCTGAGGTGCCCGTCTATGGCTCCTTCACTGTCTGGCAATATGTTTTCACCGGTCCACCAAATCTCGAACAATGCATTCTCCGAGCCCTGGATAGGGTCCGCGCCCACGATGACCGCAGCTGCCCCGTCCGCAAAAAGAGCCTGCCCGACGAGGCTGTCCAGGTGGCCTTCGTCCGGCCCTCTGAACGTCACCGCCGTTATTTCGCTGCACACCACCAGGATTCGGGCTCCTCTGTTGTTCTCCGCGAGATCCTTGGCTATTCTCAGCACCGATCCGCCTGCAAAGCAGCCCTGCTGATATAGCATCACTCGTTTTACGGTCTGCCGAAGGCCTAATAGCTTTACCAGGGCGTAATCCGCGCCCGGCATGTCGACACCACTGGTCGTGCAGAATATGAGGTGGGTGATCTTGGACTTGGGCTGCCCCCACTCTTTGATCGCTTTGCTGGCTGCTTCTTTGCCTAGCCTGGGGACTTCGATCACCACCATGTCTTGCCTGGCGTCCAAGGATGGGGCCGAGTGGGCTGTGATGTTGGGATTGGCTTTCAGTATTTCTTCTGTCAGATACATGTGCCTTTTCCTTATTCCAGACTTCTCGCCTGCCCACACAAACAATATTTCCTGCTCAAGTTATAAACACCAAAGTACTTTCATGCCTTAACTAGTTCTGATCTTCAAATGGTTGATGAGTAAGGAAAAAAGGTCACAATTTCTTATCTGTTTAGGGCTCAGTTTCAAGTATCCCAATTGCAAATTAGTAGCATCACTTATAATTAGATTTTGAGTATCCCACTTGCAAATTAGTTTTGCAGGCCATGGTGATGATTTCACATTTAACAGATAACTAATTATAACAACATAACAATATGTGTTTGTTTAGGTTTTGTTGGAGTGGACACTTCACCCATCATTATAAAATGATGATGGGTGGAGTGTTCACTCACATTGGAAGGACTTTTTTTTTTTTCACCAGAGAAAATAGGTGGAAACTCACCAATACTTCTCCAAATTCTTGGATGGTAAAGATGCTAAACCACAACTCCAAAGACATATACACAAATCTCACCAACTGTACTATCCCATAATACAGACTCACCTATTTAATAAAGTGCTGACCTATTTAATAAAGCATCCTTTGAAATGGCTTAAAAAAGGTGGGAATGGAAAATTGGCTCTTAAGATTTGATGATACAAATGAAGGTCAGAAAATATATAGTTGTAACATTAACTCAATTTGACCTGTTTAATAAAGCATCCTTTGAAATGGCTCAAAACAGGTGGGAATGGAAAATTGGCTCTTAAGATTTGATACAAATGAAGGTCAGAAAATATATAGTTGTAACATTAACTCAATTTGACCTATTTAATAAAGCATCCTTTGAAATGGCTTAAAACAGGTGGGAATGGAAAATTGGCTCTTAAGATTTGATACAAATGAAGGTCAGAAAATATATAGTTGTAACATTAACTCAATGACAGATGCAAAGCAACAATATCTGTGGGAGGATATTTTTGCATTTATAAAAAATATTTGATATGTCAATATACTATCAACCTCACATCAGTAATCAGCAATTGAGATCTAAAATAGAACACTAGAAAAAAAAATTCGGAGAAAGATATTTTATATGTTAATGCAGTTTGAATTCAGAGTAGCAGGTAGGCCGCTGATAACAGAAAAATATTAAAGAGGTATGCTTATACTTTGGTTTGGATTTATCAAGGAATTCACTGAAAATTTGAAATAACAAAGATGTATGAAATGTTTTATTATGTAATTTAAATAATATTAAGTTTGAGTGTGTAGGTTTTCATAGTTGACTATAATGGTGTTGTTTAGATTTTTTTAGATTAATTAAACCAATTGTATATAAGTTTTAAAAAGTGATCAATTCTTATCACACTTATCTTTCAGAGATAATGAATAAAATGTCTACTCAAAACATTTGAATTTCAAAAACTTACATACATTTATTCAAAACATCTGAGTTTCAAAAGCTTAAATCCAATTAAGCCAGACATTAAACATTAATCCAGACAATATAAACAACATTATAGTATTCTAAATAACATAGATAGGATTTTATATAGTTATAATTTATACTACTATTTGTTTCTTTCTTTCACTGGTTCCAAAGAATTTCATAAATTAAACAGGAAAAATAAATCCTTGGACTGAGAATGGGAACAAATTAAGACATGGATCTTACACATGCGCTTGAACTTTTCTTTGAGCTCAGTCTTATCGTTGGAGTTGGTGATATCGAAATAAAAATCCGGATACGAGCTCTGAAAAAATATCCCGGGAGGATTAGCAGTTCCAATGGCTAGAACACTTGCAGGTCCCTCGGCTCTCTGTGCCTTCCTGAACCCAGCAAGCTCATGGCCCTTAACATCCCCACCGTTCTCAGACATGGGCATCGTCGCTCCACTTCGATTAACGACGCAGTAAGAAGTCAGAAAAACAACTTAAAAAAATACAGATGAACAGACCATCTTGAGAAGTTTTATATATAGAGAGAGAAAACGCCTCATAAATTCATAATGTCAGATCAGGGTGGCAGCTGTATGAGCGTGCGGATACCATTGCTGACATGCCGAGCTCGTGAATCCTTCCATGAAAGTATTTAATTCAACTGGGATATACTCATGACCAATTCGGTGGAGGAAGAGCGGCTGTAATGGCTAAGTATGAGTGACCTAATTGTTAATAACACGTCGTTTTTTTCAGGTCACAGGTTCTTTGGTCAGATGTTCGAAACCACAACGCTTACAAATCAGTCAAAGAGCTGAGCGTTTGCTGCGCCGTTGTAGAAGCAGACGGTTTGTATTAAAAAAATTACACCAAACAAACATGTTCTAAGCATGAGATCACAGTAAAAGTACTTCACAGCAATTTGATGCAAAATAATTTCAAGCAATTTTGGAGACGAGAAATTTAAGTATGTTTTTGAATGGTGATATCGGTCGCTCCAAATCCTCTTCCCCGCAACAAATTTTTCACACACAAAAATTATTCATGGCCAACTTTCAATTTTAAAACTGATAACACCATTCAAGGCGAATTGCACCCTGAGCTTGTATTATATATATGGTATAAAGATGTAGCTACCTCTGCCTTGGTGTTGATGGATTAACAAGTGTATCAATCCTAGCAACTTGTTAGATGATACAAAATACAAATATCATAGTTTAAAAAGTTAGGATAAAATAATTATTAATTTAGAATAATAAATTAATAAATGGAGACATTTAAAAATAGAATAGTGTTGTGAAAGATATGACTCTAGAAAGGTGTCGTATCTTAGCCCTTAAATTAGGAGTATAGTTAGAAGATTGCTAAAATAACATTTATTGTAAATGGACACTTGTTTATTTAATAAGTGATCCATAACTAGATTTTGTTAGGACATTTAGCTTATATAAGTCTTCGGGTGTAAACTCTTGCAAATTCTCATATGTAATTTATTTTCCTATTTAATAAAAGTGTGCGTCTGAGGACATGTATGCCATTATTGTGGTATCGGAGCTTCAGTAATGCAGTTGATGTGAGGAGGCGATTAGCTGATGTGAGAAGAAGATTCCAGCTCTACAGGCCAAGAAAAATGTCGACGCACTGTTAAATTGGTCAATAAATTGTTCATTTTTTAAAAAAAGGGGAAAATAATTTATTTTTTTTGTTTCTGCAATTATTTCATGCCCCATTGGCAAACCCCGATTTCCCCCTAAGAAGAATCTCTACCTCTCATTACACAAAATCCTTATTTCTCTCCAGAGGATCTGCATTTCTTTCACCTGTAAAATTTGAATGGTTAGAATAATCGTCGTTTTTGGAAAACGTTGTTGAAATAAAAATGTTACAGACATCTGGAGAACGCTATTGAAATAACCAAGACATTAATTATATAGGTGATCATAACAGTGAAAACACACTATCTGCTACGATAAGCTAGAGTTTTATACGTGTCTGTGGAATAATGATCATTAGTCTGTTGTATTGAAAGGCACTGACTACAATATAGATCTTAGTTAAAACTCAAAACATGTTTGTGTTTATAAGGAATTTTACTATTGCCATTATTGCTTTCTGAATCAACAAATATTCTTGATGATGTAGCAGGTCCATGTCTTCTTATTCGACGATTTTAACTTTCTATGTATTATGTTTTACGTTTATTGTGGTATGAGTTGTCCCTGGATGTTGACCCGACAGTTTCTTAGACTATTGTGTTGAAAAAGCAGTCGCTGCAAAGCTTTGTGAATAGAAGCTCGAGCTTGTGAATGAAGGAATCCTTCACAATTCAAAATGAAATCCATGTGACATGTAGTGCCAATCTGGAGGTTGTGGCACAATTTTGTAAAGTGATAATTGTAGCTTGAACTAAGAAGAGTCGATTCGTACCAACATTAATCTCGCTGGAGAGTGCCACTGCAATAGAAGAGCGTGAAGCCGACAAAGGCATGGAAGGGAATTCTTGTGTCAAAATTTTGTTATACGTTCCAATTTAGCATCGCTCCAGATTCGGCGAATAAAAAAAATAGTTAGCAACATCGCTAACTTTGAAACCAACTATGGTGGGAAACAAAACTGATATATGAGACTGAATCTTCAAACAATATTTATCGCAAAGAAGCACTGTCCCAAGAGGTAATCATTGTGGTTATTTATTTTGTTTGTAAATCGTGGAAGAAAGAAATTTGCATCGATTTTTGCATTGAAATTGAATTTAATTCACCTAGAAAGAAACGATGCACAAAATTCCAACTGTAAGAAAGCTTGACATCACGCTCAGAAGCTTGTGATTCGCAGTGCAACGCTTTAAGTCCTTCATTCTCTGTGTTTTGGGATAAGTAGAGACAAAAGCAGGAGTGATCAAAGCACATGTGAATTATCTTGATTTGAGAAACATGGTATTACAGAGCAATTATCGAGCGAAAGCCATAATATCCAGTTGCACGCTGCAAGTAGTAATGGTAATTTTGGGGTAACAAATTTTTGTAACTCAAAGTAATTTTACTTTGAGGGGGGTATTTTGTTTTACCAAACTTTGCAAGAGCATTGTAAGGAGTAAAATTTTGAAAGTTACCTGGAATTTGACTAGAGCCAAGTGCAAAGCTCAATCATTTTTCTCCTACTTCAATGACTATACGAGGGTCAAGGCCAAGCCCCGATAGATCGTTTTTTGCGTGATGCGTGTGGTGTGTTGCTCATCTTGATATTTTTTTTCTTGATTATTTTTTGTGCGAAGATTCAACACTACAATGTCGAAGTTAATTAATTTGTTCTTTGATTCTGATAAACTTGAAGGCACAAAATCATACAAGACATGGAAACGTCTCATTGAAAGCACTCTCATTTATAATGAACTTTGGCGTGATATATGTAATGAAGATACTAAGCCAAATAAACCTATAGATGTAGCCACATTAGAAAAATGGGAAATTAAAAATTCCAAAGCATTAACACTCATCAAATCTTCAGTTAATGATGAGATGTATGTCCACATTGAAAATACTACTGATGCATGGTCTGCTTTGAAAATTTTTAAGGATTTATTTGATACTCGGCCTGAATCAAAGAAAGTTGATCTTCAATTAAAGTTGCTCCAACAGAAATTGACTGAAGGAGGTGATGTACATGAATATATTTCCAGACTTAAGAACATTAAGCAGGAAATAATAAATGTTGGTTTTCAAGCAGTCGATGATAGTTTCATGGCCACAATTTTAATTGTTGGGTTGCCTTCTTCCTATACACACTTTTTGGAAATTTTACAAGTAACTGGAAAGTTAGAAAAGCTAACGTTTGATGAGCTAAGTGAAATGTTATCTCAACATGAAAAAACTTTTGGAAAGAAAAAACAAGTTGGGGAAGATGTTTTTTTCACAGAGGCCAACACAAGTAAATTCTCAACTGACGGTTCTAGAAGTAGAGGAGGAGGATATTTCAATCAAAACCAAGCAACACATAGTGTACAAGGTCGTGGTCGAAGCTAAAGTAGAGGAAACAATTTTTCAGGCAGGAGCTATTTTCAAGGCAGAGGAAACAATCAAGACAAAGGCTATTTTCAAGGCAGAGGACAAAATCTAGGCAGAGGAAAAGATTTAAGTCAAATTATTTGTAGAAAATGTAACAAAGTTGGTCATTATGCATAAGATTTTCGAACTTCCATTGATAAAATTTCCAAGTTTCATCAAAACACAACACAATTTGTAAATGATCGAGATGGTGATGGTTCAGAATATGTCTTTACCTCTTCTTCAACATTACATATTTCTACCTATATTCAAAGTGATTATGAATATGCTTGGATTTTAGATTCAAGAGCATCTTAACACATGATTTTCATATGTGACTTCTTTTGGAATTTTCAAGAATGTCATCTTAATTCCATCTTTCTTGCAGATAATACCAAACATACTCCTTATGGAAAAGGTGTAGTTAAAGTTTATTTACCTAACATTGGAGAAAGAATGATTTCAAATGTATGGTATGTACCAACCTTTAAAAATAATTTGTTTTCTTCAGTCACGATTCGACAAGCAGTACATCAGGTGATTATGGAAGATGGTTTAGTTAAGATTAATCTAGTCAAACAGAATATGAAAACAATGATGACAAGTTATGAAGATGGAAAACTATTAAGGATGAAAGGGACAATTATTCCAAGGCATTCTGACTTTGCAAGAGCAGTAAGTACAGACATTTCACCTATAATATTGTGGCATGTAAGATATGGACATCTCAACTTTGAAAGTCTCTCTCAATTGCAAAAACAAGGGATGGTTAAGGGACTTCCAACTTTCAAAAAGGAAAATGCAAAATGTGAAGCTTGCATTTATGGAAAACAAAGTCAAGAGACTTTTCCAACAAGTTCATGGCGTGCAAATAGGCGGTTGCAACTAGTTCACGATGATGTTTGTGGACCACTACAAACTTCTTTAGGTGGTTGCAAATATTTTTTACTCTTTATTGATGATTTCAGTAGAATGACTTGGGTTTACTTCTTGAAGCAAAAGTCAGAAGCATTTGAAAAGTTTAAAATTTTTCGCCAA
>SNQJ01S0001326.1:202472-215056 GCA_010110895.2 Picea sitchensis
AAGGTCTGTCGTAAACATCAGGTTCCTAACAGACTGTGGAAGAAGACATTTAAACGCAAGATCTTCCTACGCTCAAACGCTGAAAAACCAGAGAAAACAATAATGCCATAATAAATCCTTTATCATAACAGAGTTGCCATAATTCGTGCGAATCAGTCGATCATGAACTCTCTTAGCATGAGATGAAAACTTAGATGGAGCAAGAAGAATGTCTATTATAAAATAAGAAATCCCATATACAAATGCATAACCAGAGAACTAGAGTCTGTGCTAAAACTTTACAATCGGGAGCTTTGCTCTACCATCGATACCTACAAAATACAAAAGACTGAGCTTATATACTTAGGAAAAAATCACTTCACAGAGGCGTGCCCAGTCACTCAAGGCTTGATGTCCCTTCAGTCAAACTCGTATTGATATCTTTCTTTAAATGCTACCTTAACTAAGCATGGCTCCTGTAAGGAGGGTAGCTGAGCCATGAAGTGCTCGACTAGCGTGCGCAGACTTCTCTGTCGATTCGAGGACTTTGGCATGGCTTCTTTGAGGGAATCGATACACAGGACTTCTGCGAGCAGGCCGCTCGCCAGACCCTCCATTCCCCTCATTTAATGAACGAAAGGAGGTTTCAACTACCCGTTCTTGTCTTCGTTTACTTCAATACTAGAAACAGTATTAAGATCAGGTCCGATGGTGCCTGGAGGTCGCGATGATCCCTTCTGCAACTGAACTCAGTGCCTTTGGCCTTCTTTATGCAGCTCCTTCCTCTCCCCAAGTGACTATGGGCTATGACCATATGCTTTCGGTGTTCGCAAATATGAAAGGGCTAGCCTTTGCTGATTGAAATCGTGATGAGCGATATGCCGAGACGGCTTAATCCGGCACCACGCATCCCTCTAGATATGACGGCTCTTACCTCTCCCAGCGATGCCGTGGGCCCGGGTCCAGGATTCTCCCGGCACCTCGCGCATCGGAAAATAATGGAGCTGCTTTTTGCGTGTTGGAGTCGCGATGGGCGAAGCGCCTTGCTGCCAGGTGTCCCCTCTAGATGGACGGCTGAAAACGCTTCGTGATACCGTGGGCCCCTCTTTCTATGCTTTCGATGCTATCGGGGTTCGGGGTTTTGCGATGTTGAACAACATGAAACTCTCACCCCACGAAATCCCGACCGTCGAAACGCCGACGCGGCCAGATCTCATGACACGCGTCCTTGGGATGAACGGACGAGGGGGCATTCAATATTTACAAGGGAGTCGCCCTCGTTTGCAGGCTCGCTTGATATGACCCAGGGCTGAGACCGTGGGCTCGACGCTAAAGGCACTTTCGGCGTTTCGTTGATCGGTACTTCCAAGTGCAATGAGCTAAGGGTTCCCTGTTCCCCGAAACCCCGATCCGCGATATGCCGATAGGCCGCCACCTGTATCTGTTAAATCGGACGATCTGAACCTGCTGATTGAAATGCGAGAGTTGTCCTTTGTGCTAAACCTTGGGCAATTCGGTAGCTTTGAAAACCCGGTGACCGTCGATCTGCTTTGTAAAATAGATCTTGGATGCTGCCGACGACATTTTGCCTGCTCGCTTGACCTGCTACTTGGGAAAACAAGGATTCTCCCATGCTGCGCTTGGGCATTTAGTGTGCAATCTACAGCCCTGGGTGCTTCTGCGCCAAATGACGAAAATAATCGCTAACACATAGCTTCACTAATAATATCTACAGACTTAGCTAGACCTAATAATATCTACAGAGGCAACCAGTCTTAAAACATAAGGGGGTGACTTTGTGTTTTCAATTTACAATACTCACAACCATAGAAGCTAACCCTACATAAATATGGTTAACACTATTTTAGTGAAATGGGACAATAACTAGTTGATATTTTGCATATGTTTTCAATTTAAACCCTCCAAATTCATAGATGCTTTGTGAATTTTATTTTCTCTAATATTACCCTGCACCCCACCCTCGTATTAGAGAAAACATAATCCACTCCACCCTCATATGAGGGTGGGGTGGGGAGTAATATTAGAGAAAACATAATCGATATGAGGGTGGGGGTGGAGGGTAATATTAGAGAAAACAATTCATATGAGGGTCAGAGTGACAAACATAAATATGTTTTCTCTAATATCACCCTCACTATTTTCTCCAATATTACCCTCACCCGAGAATGTGGATGGGGGTGGGGGGTAATATTAGAGAAAACAGTGGGGGTAATATGAGAGAAAACATAATTGTGGGGGTGGGGGGTAATATTATAGAAAACAGTGGGGGTAATATTAGAGAAAACATAATTATGTTTTCTCTAATATTACTCCCCACCCCCACCCACATTCTTAAACAGTGGGGGTGGGGGGAAATATTAGAGAAAACATAATTCCCAAGAATGTGGGTGGGGGTGGAGGGTAATATTAGAGAAAATTGTGGGGGTAATATTAGAGAAAACATAATTATGTTTACTCTAATATTACCCTCCACCCCCACTCACATTCTTAAATAGTGGGGGTGGGCGGTAATATTAGAGAAAACATAATTATGTTTTCTCTAATAGTACCCCCCACCGTTAGAGAAAACATAATTGTGGGGGTGTGGGGTAATATTAAAGAAAACAACGGGGGTAATATTAGAGAAAACATAATATGTTTTCTCTAATATTACTCCCCACCCCCACCCACACCCACATTCTTAAACAGTGGGGGTGGTAATATTAGAGAAAACATAATTCCCAAGAATGTGGGTGGGGGTGGCGGGTAATATTAGAGAAAACATTGGGGGTAATATTAGAGAAAACATAATTATGTCTTCTTTAATATTACCCCCCACCCTTAGAGAAAACATAATTGTGGGGGTGGGGCGGGGTGTAATATTAGATAAAACATAATTATGTTTTCTCTAATATTACTCCCCACCCCCACCCACATTATTAAACAGTGGGGGTGGGGGGTAATATTAGAGAAAACATAATTATGTTTTCTCTAATATTACTCCCAACCCCCACTCAATATTACCCCCCATTGTTTTCTATACTATTACCTCCCACCCCCACCCAAGAATGTGGGTGGGGGTGGGGCGTAATATTAGAGAAAACATAATTTGGGTTTTCTCTAATATTACCCCCCACCCCCGACCCCCACCCCCACCCCCACCCAAGAGTGAGGCTTGGGGGTAATATTAGAGAAAACATAATTACACCCTTCTTGGGTGGGGGTAGTGGTGGGGGCTAATATTAGAGAAAACAGTGGGGGGTAATATTAGAGAAAAAATAATTATGTTTTTTCTAACATTACCCCCACTATTTTCTCTAATATTACCCCCCACCCAATAATGTGGGTGGGGGTGGCGGGTAATATTAGAGAAAACAGTGGGGGTAATATTAGAGAAAACATAATTATGTTTTATCTAATATTACCCCCTACCCCCAGCCACATTTTTAAACAGTGGGGGTGGGGGGTAATATTAGAGAAAACATAATTATGTTTTCTCTAATATTACCCCGCACCCCCACCCACATAATTATGTTTTCTCTAATATTACCCCCCACCCCCACCCACATTATTGGGTGGAGGGTAATATTAGAGAAAATAGTGGGGGTAATATTAGAGAAAACATAATTATGTTTTCTCTAATATTACCCCCCACTCCCACCCAAAAAGGGTGTAATTATGTTTTCTCTAATATTACCCCCCACCCTCACTCTTGGGTGGGGGTGGGGCGTAATATTAGAGAAAACACAATTATGTTTTCTCTAATATTACTCCCCATGCCCACCCAAGAATGAGGGTGGGGGGTAATATTAGAGAAAACATAGGGTAATATTAGATTATGTTTTCTCTAATATTACCCACACTCCCACCCACATTATTGGGTGGGGGTGGGAGATAATATTAGAAAAAACAATGGGGGGTAATATTAGAGAAAACATAATTATGTTTTCTCTAATATTACCCCCAACCCCCACCCACACTCTTGGGTGGTTTACTAGGGGCTAGATTGTGTTTGTTCACCAATGTGGTAGGATAAGGAAAGATCATATGGGCAATTCCTCAATACACATTTTAAGGCGTTTAATTTCCACCCACACATTCTTGGGTGGGGGTGGGGGTAGGGGGGTATGTTTTCTCTAATATTACCCCCGAGCCCCACCCACATTCTTGGGTGGTTTACTAGGAGCTAGATTATGTTTGTTCGCCATGGTAGGATAAGGAAAGATCATATGGGTAATGCCTCAATGCACATTTTAAGGCATTTAATCGCCACAAAAACCCAAGGAAGGTGATCACTATGGGAAGACTGTGATTCAGTTAGTTTCTCACTGGTGTTATGATCGTATAGTTAAAAAAAAAGTTATAAAAAATTGTGATATCTTTTTAACAATTTTTTTTTTCAAAAAATATTAATATCATTTAATGTAACACATTTGCATTTAATTAAATGTTTATTCTTACAAATTTATGGGAAAATACATTTGCATTTAATTAAATGTTTATTCGTACAATTTATGGGAAAACACATTTGCATTTAATTAAATGTTTATTTTTACAAATTTATGGGAAAATTAACAAGCTATTTTTGTTACCATTAACACAGCTTTGCAAGGTTTGAACCAATGACATCACAAGAAGTGATTTAACACTGCATTCTATAGCGAATATTTCACATATTTTTTATAATTCTGGTTATGTATATTTTATGCTAGAGTACCTTGGGGAGAGTAGAAAAAAAAAATTAGTGTAAGTTTTAAAAGAAAATAATTTAAAATATAATATGAAATCAAAAGTGTGAAAATGATATGACATTAGATAGATTATTTTGTGAGAAATCCACTCAAACACCTAATATGAAACAAGTGAAGGGGTTTCACCCCAAGAAGTTGTATTTGCAAAAAAATATTGCAAACAAGAGAGTTAAATTTATGGATTTGAGCTTAAGGAGGATTTTCAAATACCTAGAAATTTAAAAAATAACTTGAAACTAACTACCAACTTCACTAACTTGGGCACATTTACTACTCTTACCATCTCACTATATTTTTTAATTTGTCAACACTCTAACTTCTTACATAATTCAAGATGAACTAAAAATACAATCCTTAGGTGTTGATGCACATACAATGTATGACTACTTTTATATTGCCTACACGCCCTCTGCCACTAGATTTTACAGAAGTTGTTCCAAAACCTTAAATATATAGTTGAGTTATAATCAAATATGTCATAATCAATTGACATATTACAAATCAACAACCAAATAAGATCAAAAATCTAAAAGGTTACAAAACCTTGAGGAAACCAAATGTTTCTTAGTAAATTCATCAAAGACAAGAAAACCTTCAACCAAGTGCAAAGATTCTTTGGATAGTGAATTGGAAAAATTGTTCACTTCTCTAAATACATGAGTAAAACTAATCATCTGAAAAAGACCATAGATATCCTTCAAATGTAATTCAAGTTGTGAAAGACTGGTGCCATGGACCTGGATTTCATTGTTCATCCATTTGACACTCGTAGTAGAGTCTCCAAATACCTATAATTGCACAATATTTTTCTCTAAAACACACTTCAATAGGAAGAATAATGCTCTGAATTCACCTTGATTATTGGTCCCAATACCTAGATTTTCCTTACCAATGAAATCAGGTGATCCTCAGTAGTAAATAACAAAAAACTCAGACTGTAGAAGTGTTCTCGACCCTGGCAGGCTCCATCAAAGAATATCCATGCATCATCCTTGTTCGTAATCACCTCTCCTATCACACAAATAGGTTTTATCTTTATATTAGGCTTATAAGAAGAAAATAGTGAAAGATCTTGTAATGAAACTTTGAACGTGGGAACTTGGGTATCCTAAAAAATTATGACATTCCACACCAACCAAATTACCGAAATAATAAAGTATGAATTTGTTCTATATTCCTTCGGTTCTCTTCTAATAAAGTACTCTTGAAATCAATATTTCAGGGTCGCTTTATCCCACGTAATTAGGTGGTTTTTCGACACATCGTTTTTGCCGATGGTTTTCTATTTCCGGTTAAGGAATTAGGGTTTTGGACTCATCCACATCATTGGGTTAGGGTTTTGGATGTCGTTGGCTCTTATATGTATATTGTATTGTAAACAATGTATTACATATGAATGAATATAGAATATGTTGGTTTTCCCGGTTTGGGTTTCCAGGGGAAAAATCTTTGTGTAATGTTTGTATTTGCCATTGTATATTTTATGTTCTTTTACTGAATATCTGTTTGCATTAGATATTTTACAAGGTTAGAATTGACATGTTAAACCTCTTTCCATACATTTCTTGAGTAATTGCATTCTAAAAATAAATGCAAGGAAGTTTCTTCATTACTTCTACAGAGGATGCAAATGCTTGGAACTGTTTTATTTCTCTTTTGAAGTCTATCCCAAGTTCAAAAATTATTTGAGAACGAGCCAAAGGAATAGAGTGCACTTTGGAGGTGCTTTAACCTTCCATAACTTCTTCCACCACCAACAAACTTCTTGTACTTCAGATGTTTGTAAAGTTGTGTATCCAAGTTTGGCAATATAGAAACCTCCAATTTTTTTATAAGCCCAAGAAATTTCATCATCTCCATCCTTTATTCTTACATGCTCCTTCCTAAGCTCAATTAAAAATCCATCCCAAAATTAATCCCAATTACCCTCTAAGCCTAAGTCCTAAGCTTGTAGCCAGCCCTGGCTCCAAACTGCGGTAAGCATAGGATTATCTAATTTGTCCAATATACATCTTTCTTGTTCCTGTAGTTGGAGGATTAAATCTTCTAGGAGGAAAATCCCTTCACCACATCCTAGAATTGCATCAACACCCACTTTGACTTGAACTGCTAAACCAACTTTCCAAGCAAGGAACTAACCTATGGCTATAAAATATAATGTCAAATCTTTCCACTAGTTGGATACATTATGAATACTTTTTCTTCTCCTTCTAATACATTCTAGGACAATGCCAAGGGTAATATATTTTTCAATTAGAATCCTTATCCATAGACTATCTCTTGTCAATAAATTCAAAAGTGACTTAGCTACTAAGGATTTACCAAAAAGGAAGATGTTCTTGATGCCCCAACCACCCTGATACTTAAGCGAAGCAATTAGCTTCCAATTTGTAAAATGGGATTATAATCACAACCGCATTTCCATAGATATTTAAAAAACACCTTCCTGATCCTGTCCAAAATAAATTTTGGAATATGAGACAAAAGATGCCAATTGACTGGAATGGCTTCTAACTTTGACTTGATGAGAACTAATATGCCTCCTCTTGAAATCCAATGATTACATCGAAAGTTATCTCTTTTTTCAATTCTGGATAATAGCCACATCCAGTCAACCTTTCCATTATTGTTAGGTTTGAGAGAGTAACCTAGGTATATAATTCTATCATTCAAATTATGATAAGGGATTGGAAAAGAATGCTCCAAATTGTTCCTTACTTGTGCCTGCACTTCAAGAAAATACATGACATATTTTGTAATATTAGTTTCCATCCATGTGGCCAAACAATGGAGTTACAGAATCTCTTTGTAGTGTCGACACTCCTCTTCAAAGCAAAAACATAATAGCAAAATATCCTCTACAAATAGTAGATGAGTTAGTTGTTTCCTCCTTCCAATTTTAATTCCTAGAAGTTTCCTTTGTATTCTAGCTTCAAGAATAGATCTACTTAGACCTTCTAAAACCAACAGGAAAAGGTATGGGAACAAAGGGAAGCCCTACTTGATCCCCTTAGAATGTTTAAATAACTCAGAGCCAAAACCATTAATTAAAACAACAAAGGAGGAGGATGTCACACAACCCATTATCCATTTTACCATAGGTAGATCAAAGCCAATCTGAATGAGAAGAATCCTTAGATATAGCCAAGACACCCTATCATAAGCTTTAGACAAGTCTAGTTTGATAATTGTTGCATGAATCTGAGAAGTTATAATTGAGTGCAAGCCTTCTTAAGCAATTCCTCTCACCTCATGTATAAGTCTACCCTTTAAAAACCCAAATTGTTCAAAAGAAATGGCATTAGACAAAAAGGGTTTGATTCTAACAACTATCAATTTAGAGATGATTTTATAAAGGAAATTACATGGGGATATAGGTCTAAAATCATCAAATGTATTAGAGAAATCCACCTTAGGAATCTGAACTGAGAAGGTGGAATTACAACTCCCTGGTATCTTCCTTCTAAAAGTACTAAGTACAAGAATAAGTTCCTCCTTAGTCATTGGTCTATAGAGAATATTATTCTCTTCTCCATTAACAAATATGGGAAAATATGACACAATTTTTAGTATCTCCCCTAATTTTTCTCTATCACATTCCTTAGATATCTCCTTGAAGTGATGAATCCTCAAATTTGCCGAATCATGGAACCCCCAAACCTTGTTTCCATCCATGTTTGTCAATTCCCAAATAGTGTTGTTTCTTCCTAGATTTTTTTTAAAGTACTTGGTATTTTAGTCACTAGCCTCAATCCACAAAACTCAACTCTTAATTTTCCAATTTTTTTTATCCAATAGAAGCTTGTTCTTTTTTGTTCTAACGAAATAGTCCTTTCCAACTGATCATGTCTAAAGTTTCCATTGTACTATTTAGAATAAACCAACTCCATTTCTTTTTCCACCTTCTTAAGCAAGAAATCCCTCTTTTTATGTCTATCACCTGCCCACTGGGCAACTTTTTCTTTGATCGACCTTAATGTGGAAGCAAATAGAACACTAGCAATTTCTCCCAAACCCTATACATAATGCTTCCAATTATCCATGACTAAACTCTAGAAATCCTCCTCTACATACCAACTAGGATTACATTTAAAAGGTTCTCTAGGTTTTTTCTCCATCCTTACCTAATTCAAGTACAATAGGAAAGTGATCCTAACATCTTACCTTGCCAACCCATGTCAACCCATTTATAGTGTAAATCCCAAAAATTGTTTTATTTTGTGAATATATATTTATAGTTATATCATCAACAAATAAATGGATAAGTAGACAAATGGATAAACACCAAATAATTTTGGGACAAGGGACTGCTAAAGTCTRCGGAGGTGTACATATTCGACCCCCCTTGGATTTGAACCCATGACCTCCAAGGAGGAAACACATATTCTTAACCATCAAGCTCACTCAAGCTATACTATATAAAGTTGATAAAAAAACCTATTTTACTTAATGTGCACGTTGAAATACTTAATTTTTTTTGCTAGTAATTTTTTTTTAAATGCCACATGTAACTCCATGTTGAGTATGGAAGGAATTATACATGTCCCTCTCAGCCCAATAATAAAAAAAAATTAAATTTAAAAATAATTTTAAGAAGTTACAAAATCCTCATAAATAACTTTCAAAGATACTAATGACCTTCATAAAGAGGAGGTTTATTTTCATATAAAGAACAATATGAATGGTGTCTCCCCCACTTAGTACACTATACACTTATATGGGCTCAATTTCATCTAGCCTACCCGATGAAATATACAAAATGATCTATTATAGTTTAACAAACATGGAACTATTATAGTTTAACATGAAATCAATTCAAATGAATTCTATGAAGAGAAGGAAGAAATGGGCAAATATACCTAAAGGGTGAACTAGGTGGTTTCCTTCTGTAAGGAGCAATGTGAAAAATATGAAGGGGAAACATCAACTCAGTATAGTGTATGAAGGAGCGATGTCAACCCTATACAAAGGATGAAGGAAAGGCACCATTCAAAGAATACTACAGAAAGGTGCTCTACTTGGCTTGGCATCATTCGAAGGCTGCTATAGAATGGTGTTCTACTTAGCTTGGCAACATTCAATGACTTTTATAGAATGTGTTATGGTTAGACACTATATGTAGCATTAAGCCTGCTATCACACTATGCTCCTTGCCAGAATGTCAAACAGCTTGTCAGTATCTTAAGAATAAAATCATACTAAATCTGCATAAACATCCGGAGAACTAACACTTGGTGGAGCCTAAATGATTTGAAGATTTTTCTTAAGCCTAGGTGTAAGCAAAGGAACCAAAACAAAACTATACCAAAACTATGTCAACCTTGTTGTTGGGTGTAGAAATTCTCAACATCCAATTTGTTATAAAATAAATTCAATGATCTTCCTTAATATTTATATTCATTGATCTTTGTTCTTATTTTTTTATCAACATGCATAATAAACAACCACATTGCACAAAACAATATATGATATTAATTATTCTTTCTAGATTTAGCCCCAATATGTCTTGAAAGTATTGCATCTTGCACTATGTAATCTTAAATTCAGGAGTGCATGTGTGTGCAAGATGGTTTTGCAAATTAGTTGAGTATGTAGGATAGAATTGCAGTGCAAGGAGACATTGGGGAAATGATAACCTTTTACTTTTGACAGATGTTGGCCAACATGGAAAACAACTAATCTTCATTAGTTTCTTGAAAAAATTGTTTCTTGTTTAATTGTGGTACAATCCTTAATTTTTTATTAGACATTGTTTTCACTATAACTATTTGTACAAGCAAGCAAGAAAGGCTACCCTGATAACATAATGTATATAAATCGAACTCTCCTAGAATTGGTTCTAGATCACCTCAGAAGGTATCTATGCAACAACACAAATAGAGATAATTTAGTAAATCTTATTGAAACTAATGCCTAACAAGAATCTATTTAGATGGAAAATTTGTGTGTGTGAAGAACTAAAAATTTATCATTTTACTAGTCCAAATATATCTACCATTTAGAAGCAGGCCTAGAAGGCCTATTAAGTCATTATAGAAACTCCTTAAAAGTCTAACTAATATAGTATTCACTATTTGAACAAAAAAAAATTAAGCAATGGATGGTCATGGATACCTCCCAAATCCCAAAGACACACTGAGGATTCCATTCCTTGCCTAAAAAGGAATGGAGACTTTGGGCCCTCAACTTGACTAGGTCAAAATCAGTTACATCCTGGTGCTCACAGGCTCTCTCCTCAGCACCTCCATTTCCTTTGTTTTCCCATGTGCCTTCTATATCAAGATTTGTTGCTCCAATGTGACTGAGCCTAGGATGGCGTTGAATATCACTTTCATAGCCATGGGAATTTTCTCAGGGGCCATGATAACCATTTCTTCTATTTGTTCCCTAGTAAAGAGAATGATTGAATCACGTTAGTGACTCAGGGGACACTAATTTTATGCGTTGAGATAAAACAAATTCATATTCAAACATAGGTCGCACATGTTTATTATGATGGAAATTTAGTTTTCATTGATGTCAACCCTAGATGTTAACTCTAGAAGAAGTCTAGAAGCATTGATGCCAGCCATAGAAGAAGCATGTTAACTCCAAAAATAGCCTCTATAAGTGATGGGTTTGTTTGAAGGAATAAGTGATGGGTGTATTTGGAGAAGTCTCCAAAGTGGTCCCCTTATGTTGTAGCTTTAAGCATGGCCCTCATGGGAAGATGCTTTGAATAAATCTACAAGAAGCCCAAGAAAGATATCTAAGTGGTTAAGTGGTTGAGAAGCACCAAAGGTGTGGTCATGAAGCCCGAAGTTGTTCGAGGAAAAAGAGGATGAATGGAATCACACATGCATGAAAAACCATTGTAGATGGATAGTCCTCATCATTCCATTTTCAATGGTAGTTTGTACACCACGTGGTTCCTCACGGCTAAGGAAATATGCCCTCTTGAAGATGGAAGCTCTGAATTATGGTTAAGAAGCCCTAAACAATTGTAACAAGAAGTGACAAGTCGGCCCCAAATTAATTAAAAGAAGAAAATTTTTTGCAAACAAGAAGTTCAATTCAGGCCGATTGCAATGAATATAAAAATAAATATTACGGATATTATTGGTAAAGTCAACCTCAATGGAATAATCATTAAAAATTAAATTGAATTGAATTTGGGTCAAGTCGACCCTAAAAAGAGGGTGTCGGATCTAGTATAAATAAGGCACATAGGAGCTCATTTTTTAAATCAACTCAAGTGATTTTTATATGAGGTAAACAAGGAGATCTGAGGTGAATTTCAAAGGGAATATGAAGTGAAGAAGGGAAAAATTCAAAGGGAGAATGAAGTCTTGTGATGATGTGTTCTACGGTATGTTATTTAAAGGTCATCTTACTCTTTTCTCTATAACTTGTTTTATAGAATGATTTATATAATTAAACTTGGAGGATATTGAGAATACATATTACGGTACATGTGGTAAGAATTTCAGCTTCTCGGGCGTTTTAGTTTTGGAGATACACTATGTGGAAGATAGGGTTTTCGACTAGTCCTAAAACTAGTCTCAAATGGGTGTTCTGAGAAAAACAATCATAAATTATTCATAGAGGATCCAAATTATGTGAGACTAATTGCATTGGAAATAATACAGTCCTTAGTATTTTTTGTGTGAGTTTCAAAACCAGATATCAAATATTCAGTGTGTTGCATGTTCTACAGGTTCACTCTCTCGAATAGGCCAGAATTTAACAAGGTTTTCCATTTTTGCTATAACTCCTTTTCAGGGATGATTCATGGAGTGAAACTTGGAGGAATTTTAGAGAAGATATTGAATAATATTGGGTACATGTTTCATAACTTTAATCATTATAGGTATC
>SNQJ01S0001327.1:7868-19381 GCA_010110895.2 Picea sitchensis
AATGCAACGAAACCAAAGCCAACCTATGTGGAATGGCTCATAATGATGGAATATGATCATCAATGCAAGTTGGACCCCACAGTGCCTCTCAAATACCCATGTACTCGCTATAACCTCCATCTGGCTACTCTGGTCATCATAACCCTCTGCACTGTGATGATGTCCCAAAGTGGGGACATTACAGTGATAGATATTTTGTCGTGAAATTTTGTCGATAGTATATGACCTTGTGCATTTTATTTGACAAGAAAAGAAAAAGACAATTCATTACATTGCCTTTTCGAGTTGGTAACACAATGGTAAGGAATTTGGCACATATGAAAGAATTCTCAAAAACACTTAGTGAATTCAATCTAAAAGAAGCACAACCTATGGGAGGTTTTGACCCCTAGGGTTTATTTTTGCAATACTTAACATCCATAAGATACAATAATCTCTTCACGAGATTTGACAAGGAAACATGTGACAATCCGTCTGCAAAAAAGGACATCAATAGATGTAATGAGGACTTGTCGACACAATTAAGCTCAAATACCAAAAGGCAAAGCAAAGAAAGACAAAGGGGGAAAGCACTACCAATTTCTGGTCTTCCTCCAATCCCTAGGAATGTAAGAGCTCCTCCTTTGGACAAAGAACACGACAAAAAAATCTAAACGGAGAAGAGAGTAATGACACATGTATTGGAGGTGATGGAAAAGAGCAACCACGCCATGTCAATCTTGAATGCACACATGTAGTTCCACAACAAAAAAGGAAATGAAACCCAAATATAGACAATTTGTAAGATCTAGGAAGTTCAGGAGATGTTGATGATATGTAGATTGACCATACAAAGCTACCCGATTGGGTAGACCAAAGAAAAATATAGGAGATTACATAGGAGTTCACAAGAGAAGAACCAATATTGTTTGAGTAGGACTCCTTGACGTTGCACAATACTCAATACAACAATCATTAAAGGAAATTACACATAGACAAGGTCAGTCTCAAAAATAAAAATTTAGTTCATGGATCAAGTGATGTGGTGGATGTCTCAAGAGTTGGAGCATATTCCCTCATGAAACTACATTGTTCCATAGGAGATTCACTTTTATATTCAATTTCAGACCAACAGTTGCAGAACATTATATTGAAGAAGAGAATAAGTGAGCTTGAGGAGGCACTGACTCCCAAGCCACTCTTTGCACAACCTTTGGCCATAATTTCGGCAGAGCAAACTCTTCCAAGTACTCCGGAAACCTCAAAGGAAATCAGAAAATCACTTCAATTGTTGAATGGACTCAGAGACTATGTTACTGAAAACATTAACAAAAGATTGGAGATAATCAGACAAGCATGGGAGGTCAGTATGATCCTACATAATCTTTCACAAAGGATTGCAAATTTTACTGAATATTTGCAAAGAGATTTGCAACATGATGAATCCTACTATAAAACGAGATAAATACTTTCATCACACGAGTCACTAGTATGACTGACTATCAAAGAAACTAGCTAGGACTACCCTCAAACAAAATAATAAAGCAAATAAAGGCAGGTTAGGAAGAACGAATAAATATGTTGTAAGATGCAATTGATGCTTGTGAAAAAAATAATGAAAGCAAAGGAGATGCTACTTTAAAAGCATTTGATGGCGTTAAGGAACTGTAGGACCTAGAACTTTTTAGGAATTGAACTATAGTCACTAAAGAATAACTTGATAGTCACTTGGCTACAATGAATACCTCATTAGCTAATTACTTCGACAGTCTTGAGGAATTTCCTGATGAAGAACTAAAATAATGGCGTGTTACATTTTTTAATGACAATGAAGACCACTTCTCAGTCATCGAGAAAGTCCAAATGGGATGCAAAGAAGTGGAGGAGGAGATTTTTTCTCTTTGAGTTAAGAAAGAAACCACCATCCCTCCAATCAAAGAGTATATTGATCACTAGGTCAAGAATGCCTTGGAACATATCGTAAACCCAGAATAACCACCAGAGACAATTCAACAGGAGTCTGAAGCAAAAACTCTTATAAATGCAGATACATACCAGAGAAACACAACATTTCCTTCTTGGTAAGTACTCAAGAAAGCATTGCATCTACTTTTTCTCTTCTTTTCTTTCCTCACTTGGTAACATCGAAAAAGTGTTTGTTCTATGTTTTTTCAAAACCTAATACCCCTTTCTAACTATATTTCTTTCTTTGTTATAGGTATTTCTTCTATTTTATGGTCCATGGAAGCCCCAATCCCAGTTCGTTTGGACAAATGACTTCACTTTTTACAAACCTTATTTAAAAGACAATCGTGTATTTTTTTTATCTTTCCGAAGAATTGTTTTGCCATTTACATAGATTATCGAAAAGACACTTGTATATTTTTTTACCTTGCCAAGGTACTATTTTGGCATACATGGCTACTGATTTTCTAGACCTTGAGTTTCAAACAAAAATTTCAATTCTATGTTCTTTATCATTTTTCAATGAAATATCATGTCTTGTGCATATGTAGCCATTGAATTTCATTTCGCGAAATGATATTTGGACCTCTATGCTATGATTAGTAAATTTTGTATCACATTGTGAAAAATCAAGAGAATAGTTTGGTTCTTTCATAGGCATTTATTTCCTTGTGAATGTTTACTTAAGAAACCTACTCGATTGTCAAGTTTTGTTTTAATTGTGACTATGATCATAATTTATCCTTTTGGATTTAATTGTTTTAAAAAATGCAACATGATTTATCTTGCTCAACTTCTTTTCAAGAATGGTTGAACATTATCAATACTCATTGAACATTGTCCAGTACATCAACCCTTTCCCTGTACACTATCTTCTTTCACATTCTTTTGGTTTACAAAAGTAGTTTTCCTTTTAAGTTTGAAGTTTTAGAATTACTATCTTTTCAACTATCCTTCATCTCTTTAGTCATATATAGATGGTCTTCTCTGATATTTGGTTAAAGAAGCAGGTGTACCAGTAACTTGTTTGTGATATCCGATTTTGAATTTCAACGTTGTGCAGAAGGAACGTCTGTTGTTTGGGGAACTCTATCATATTTTCTTTCTGCAAAACCTAACATGAGCACACTTTACATTGTTTCCTACACATCCTAGCATACACACACTTTGCATTGCTTCCCCCACATCCCAACTTTGACACATGTTAGATTGCTTCCTCTGCATATTTACATCCGCTTACTTCCTTTTACTAAGTTCTATGCCATATGTTTTTACTTTTTTTTTATAATAAACATTGTTACTTAAAATAAATTTAACTCAACAATATTTTTAAATTTAAACATATGCATAAAAGCATTTTGTTCATTTCATATACTTATTTTTTTATAATAAATAATGTTACTTAAAATAAATTCAATTCAATAATATTTTTTAAGTTAAACATATGTATAAAAGCATTTTGTTCACTTTATATACTTATTTTTTATAATAAACATTGTTACTTAAAATGAATTCAACTAAGTATCGCGAATTAGTGGTGGGAACATAGAAAATGAAATCGCCATAAATCAGTGAATTATCATGCAAATTACATCGTTGGTCAGAATCCATGCTATGGAATTATTGGAAGTACAAAGTTGCGAAGTTCGGGAGTACAGGAGGACAAGTGATATGAATAATCTGCACAAGGGTTCAAATTAGACTAAGAGTTGGTTGTGTGGGGCATATTCCTGTGTAGACGTCCGAAAGATATATTTGTGTGGGTGATATGCCTGTGCGGAAGATATGTATGTTTAACAATATTTTTTAACTTAATGTTTGTTGATTACCAACTTTTAAAGGTTGTTGGGGCGACACTCAATGCCAACATAAATGAAAATAACATATATTTAAAGTTAAACATATGCATAAAATAATTTTGTTCACTTTATATACTTATTTTTTATAATAAACATTGTTACTTAAAATAAATTCAACTAAGTATCGAGAATTAGTGGTGGAAACATAGAAAATAAAATTGTCATAAATCAGTCAGTTATCATGCAAATTACATCATTGGTCATAATCTATGCTATAAAACTATTGTAAGTATGGAGTTGTGAAGTGTGGAAGTGTGGGAGGATGAGTGATATGAATTATCCACACAAGGGTTATGTAACGGCCCTCGCCGTTACGACAGACCAACGACGTAAACCCAACACATTTTTTTTTTTCTTTTCAATGCATTAGGAAAATTGAAACACCATAATAAATGGCAACATCATCGAATATCATCAAGGAGTTATAGAATTCAAATAAGCCAACACATGTAATAAAATTGTATGGCACAAGAGAGCATAATTACTAAATCCATCTTGCAAAGGCACAAGCTGAGGCGCAAATCTACTTATTTAAAAAAATTAGGCGCAAACAACAACTACTTAACTCGGAGGCATGTGTTTAAATCACTCATTGAAAAACCATTATCAACATCATTATCTCCAGGTGCGCGCATGATCTGATTACAATTTTAAACTAAATCGACATCAACATAGTGTGCGCAAATAATCTAAGGACTTAGGAATCTTACATCAACATTAATCGGTGGACGCCATTAATCTGAGACTTTACCATTCGTCGGCATTCCACATTCAAGTGCAAGAGTAAACTATCCCTTAAACATGGCGCAACAACAATCAAGTATTCAATCGATCATACACCTAAGTTATTCACGACGCTACTGTAGTTTAGTTCCAAACAAACATGCATCCTCTATAAATTGTGGTGCCATTGGGAACTAGTTAATAATTCCATCATTAATTTCATTACACCTCTGGCATTATATCTGGCATTAATTTCATGACACGAGATTTATCATCATCTTAAATTCGTGGCGCAGGGGTGAGCAAGTTCTTTAACCAACACTCATCAACTTTTTGACACGGAGCAAGGGTATTCTTCATTTAAATCATGGCGCTGAGAATTATAAACACATAACCAGACATAGTTCAACATAAATTCATGGCACGTGAGTAGTCATCAAATAATTGTGGTGCTACACAATTCACTACGAAAACATCCTTCAAATGATGCACTTACCGAAAGGAAACATTCTAACATAACCTATCGTAATCTAGATCATCCTTCTCACCTATCATCACCTAATCAAGAGGCAACGAGAGATTCTAGTATACTTAGAATCTTCGAGCTAAAGGAAAAACGTGAGTAGGGGGATTCACGTAGGGCGTGGAGAGAACCGTAAGAGAGAAAGAAGACTACAATACATGCAGTACAATAAGTACAATCAAATGTGCTATGCAAGTTGTAGTAACCAGAATCAACTCCATAATTTACTATAATGTGAAATAATTAAAGATGGTTTAATTTGGATGCAAATATAAAAAGACAGCAGGGTACAAGCAGGTTTAGTCGATATCGCCACTAGCTGGTTCCTGTTCAACAACCTGCTTCCACAAGAATTTATGCAAAATTCTATGAAAAAGGATTCCCAGACACCCACCATTCAGTAAAGGGAATAAAGGCTACCCGGTAAAAGGAAAGCAGATGCATATTCTTAAAGAAGAACACAGAGAGAGATTTATGATGGGTAAGATAGTTCGGCGCATGGCAAGACAACACTAAAAATGAAACAACAATTATTTTTTTTGCAGGGGTAACTTACCTGGGACACATGACACAAGTTTTGAAGGTGTAGGGCTCGGATGCCTGAGCGAAATTGAAGGTGGAAAATGGGCAAATCGAAGGTTGTACACCCAGGGAGAAAATCAGGATAAAATCTCTGATAACCAGGAAAAAAATTGCAGAGAGACTCGGGGAAAGATAATCATAGGAAGGGAATCTGACGAGGATTATAGCTAATGCAGAAAGAATCCCAAGGAATGATATGCCAGGATACCAAGTTCCAGTCTACTCTTCTTTTACTACACCGGAAACCACTCATGAGGAAGGGAGAACTAGTGTAAAATTTTGTTTGTTGCCTGATATTGGGGGTTTTATAGCCCATGATTAAACTATCAGACGTCAAGAAAGGAAGTTCTCGACCAGTGCAGTTTATCCCCATGGTAAGTTTCAACAAGAGGTTTTGGGAAAGAGGTGAAGACTGGTCTATGTTAGGCGTGAATAAGAATACTCGAGGTGAAAAGAAATCCAAAATAAATTGCAGTGGGTGAAAAAAGGGACGCGGCAAGAAAGAGGGGTGATTCAAGATTCATTAGCTCTTAGAGGTAAAACTAAAATCAAATAAACAGAAGCGTTCCCACTCATGTGCATCATACCTGAGCCTGCACTACTATACCACTAAGTAAATCAGTCAAACAGTTCAAGGACTCTTATTTACACAAAATCCTTCACTCTTGCAAATGTTATTAATGATAATGAAGCATATCACATCCTTATCCTTAGCAATAGTTTGACATTTGAATGTAAGAAGCAAGAGGTTTCCAATTTTTAGGAAAACGTTGTTTGGAGTGACCGTTTTCCTGCTCGAAAGAGTGGTCGAACAAAATGAGAAAGGAGCTTGGAGAGGTCATCCACTACCATCCAAAAACCAGTTTATACCGCATTTAAGTTTCATCTATTGCAATGAATTGGAGTTTTCCTACGTAGAATGAAACAAAAATATGAATCACCTCCAAAAACGTTGAGTCAAACGTTGTGAAAGAAGATTTAATCATAGGGAAAGTGTTCTTTCCCCAAAACGCTAAGAATGTGATACATGGTTGGGCTATCGAAGTAATACAACAACGCAGAGGGTGAAGGAGACATGACGACTTGGAAAAAATACCCTACAATTGCAGAAGGTACTTTGAAGGACAAGGCCAGGGATTACTTGCGAACGCATAGGTTCTTGGTAAAACAAAAGGGTTTAAGATGGTGTGCCACGACGGTGGCCAATTAGATCCAGATTTATTTATTAATAACAATTAAATCAATGAAAACAGAATCCTCAACTTCAGGCGTTTCCCACCCATTAATTATAAGATATCCTTGCTACTCGAAAACAAGCACCGCTCAGAGTTCGACAAGGGACAACCAAAATTCACCATTTCTCAGATAGAATTAATATTTTATACACAAAAAGACAACATATCAGATTTCATGGCCATCCATTAACTAAAAAAATTTAAATTAATAACCCCCGAAGTTAGTCAAGACTAAACACAAAAATTCACCAAAATTCGACAATTTAATCATCGGATTTGAACAACATTTTAACATAGAAGCTTCACGATTCTTAACCATTTAAACATAGAATTTCAGCAACAATTTAACATATAATTTCACAACTTTCGAAGTTTGTTGCGAAGGGTAAACGGGCATTACCGTGACCGAAGGCGAGAATCCCAAAGATGTTCTTTCGTGCTTTCACTCCCTCCTGTCTCCCGCTTGCTAACTGTTGAGACCTCACCGGTACCTCCCAACCAGCGCTAGGGGTACTCTTCTTCCTCCTGAGTGCCCCGAGCTTAAAAGGGGCCATGCGCACAAAACCAGAGAATATCTAGCACCCATCTCGCCTCACAAGGTCAAGATACCACTCCCTATTGAGATGGGCATCACAACTCCCACAAGAAAAAATCAGTCAAGAAAAGTATCGGCAGTGTAACCTTACGCCTACCAGTCGTCATCCATAATCCTTCTCCGCCATTCCTTTTATAGAGTATTCTTTGTGATTAGTTGCCAAAACCCCCATTAGATTGTTTTTATTAAATTTATTTAGGATAAACCTCCCCAGTACACATGTCACTCGATCCCTTAGTTGCACCAGAAAATCAATTTATTAATTAATTTAATTTGCCTATTTCCCTCACCCACCTAAAAGCATTCCTAAAAACACTCCTCGATGTCCCTTTATTCCCTTACAATTCTTAAATGACTTACACCTTACTTAAATCCTAGTTGAGTTAATAAATAGAAAGTTCCAAAGGCTGGATTCCTTACTAAGTTACACATTCCCCTTTTTCTTTAAGTTTCCCCTTTTTCTTTAAGTTTCCCCCTTTTTAACTAAGTTCAGAATTAGCAAGTTTAGACAAACAACCATTTACCCAATTTTAATAATTAAACCTTCATTAAAAAATTTACTTTATTTAATAAATCTTGAATTTTCTTTACCCCCTTTCTTGTTATATATCTAATTAGTTTTTTTTTGTTTAGAGGTTCTACTTAGACCTAGGTTTTAAATTCACTAGACTTGGCGAAAGTTCTTATAGGAAAATTTGTTATTAAACTTTACTCATCACATCATTCATTTTAAGGCTGACTAGGTCCTAAGGAGGCATACTTTTGTAGGTACTAGGTTTATTAACTTACCATAGTTAAATCGTGACGTTCCCTTCAGGACGCACTACGTGCTCCAAGGGTGCCACTCGCTTCTTTCTGTTTTATTTGTGTGACGTGTCGTTCAAGACGCACTACGTGCTCCAAGGGTGACACTCGCCTCTTGACTAAATTTGGTAGATGTCAAACCCCTGGAGTCAATACTCTGTCAGGTGATCTTGTGGGATACTAAGGGTCTCTAAGGAATAAGGACCATGCCTTATTGCGCACCCCTTAGAATCATCGTGAGTGACTGTCACAGTCTTCCCTCATGGCATCATGCGTCTTCTCGAACTAGGTAATCACTCACCTATAGTTCGAGCCACGATGGGAATGCTAGTAGGTTGTGGCAGGGATGTTGCCACACCTCTCCCTCAATGTCTGTGGTTGTCGTGCGTGATCCCTTTACTCCAATGTAAGTTTGGTTAGAAATCTATCGTCATCCTGCATCCATCAACGAAACATGTCAGTGATAATAATCAACATCATAATATCTAGGAGTATGCCACATGTAATATCAAAACATTCAAACCATAACCATCCGCTCCCTGACTCGATCTGGAGTCCAAGGGGATCCATCGATGTTGTCGACATCCTCAACCTATCAAGAGTCTTTCACACTCAGGAGAAACCAATCAATAGCACCTGTCTATACATAATAACATAACATAACATCATAAATCATAATCTCATCATCAGAATCCATGAGCGAAGCAATCACTCATATGATGAACTGGATCACTTGCACGCAAGTGTCCTCAAAGAATAAGTCACATCAAAAGTGTGTGCAAGAGAGGGATGTTACATACACCCCCTCTTGTTTTCAACTTCGTCCTGAAGTTTCACAGTACACAAATTGCACAAATAAAGTATCTGACAATATCTAAATGTCTAGCCATCAAACCAAATGGAAACTGTTGACGCATGTCATATGCATCATCCCAGGAAGCTAAGTGTGGACTATAATTGTCCTACTGGACCATGACCTAATCGACAGTTCGATGTCGTCGACGTCGAATGCGACAGTCCATGAATCGGATAGGCTCCGTCGTGAGCGCACCCTCGCCCAACATCCACCAAGAACTCAGTCAATCTCATGCATAGGATCATTGATCTAAAGTTGGATGCAGATACAACATAAACATCTCGCAGTGCCTCAAAGATTAAGGCACGAGTATCCATTAGGCCCTTCATAAATATGGTCGACGTGATGCGCATCGACAAACCCTTCTTTCAATCATGTGCTTCTTCCATCCTTTTTCGTGGAGTTTGTAAAAGTTCCCTCAATTCATGGATCGCTTCCGGTCCTACCAAGACCCCATCCTCAATTCGATCCCAACTCAAAGGTGTTTGATACAGTCGTCCATCAAGAAAATCAAATGGCGCCATCTTAATGGTGCTTTGATGGTTGTTGTTGCAGGCAAACTCGGCCAGGGACCGGAACTATTCTCAATGTTTATGTTGGTCCAACGCACACATGTGCAACACAACCTTCCCAAAATTAGGTTCCTTCGTTCTGTCTATCCATTTTCCTCCGGGTGATACATGGTACTAAAGTTAAGTGGGGTTCCTAAGGCCCCTTGGAAACTAATCCAAAATTGTGTTGTAAACATTGATCCTTGATCGGATAAGATCCTTTTGGTACATTTGGAAGTCTCAATATCCCGCTGATAAAAACTCTAGCCATACTTGGCGCCTGATGCATCGTATGCACAAGGACAAAATGTGAACTCTTCGTCAGAGTGTCAACTGTCATGACAATCGGGTCATGCCTCCTTACCGTCAAAGGAAATTTAATAGTGAATTCCATTGAAATGACCTCCCATTTCGATTCAGGAATGGCGTGTGGCCGTAGCAATCCTGCTAGATTTCTATGTTCAACCTTCACCTACCGACCTTCTAGACATCTCGCCATGCAGTTGACGATGTCTGCCTTTTTCCCTTCCAAAAGAAAAAGGGCTTAAAGTCATTTATCATCTTCATAACTCCTAGATGAGCCATGTACACTGCTCTATGATCTTCCAATAAGATAAAAAATTCTCACTTCATCATTGGGATGTAAGTAAATCCAGATATTATATCTCGAAGATCCATCGTTTTCCACAGTATATCCCTCAAATTTGGTACCAACATGGTGTCTTGCCCAAAAAATTCCTTACGCTCTTTATACCATTCAACGTCGCGTTGTAGTTAGAATCCTTTCACGTAGATCATTTGAATAGGTATCACTGAAAATATGCCTGGTCTCTAACTCAACGCATCTACCACTGTGTTCACTGTTCCTTTTAAGTAGGAAATCTCAAAAATCGAAATTGATAAGCAGTTATGACCAACGCCTTTGTCGCGTGTTCAAGTCATTTTGCATAAAATTTGTTGTAAACCACAATGGTCCATTTTTAGTTCTAATTTCCGTCCAATCAGGTAGTGTCTCCAAACTCTCAGGGAATACACGACGGCTAACAACTCCAAATTGTGTGTCGTGTAGTTCTCCTCATGCTTCCTTAACTTCCTCGATATGTAAGTGATCACTTGACCATCTTGACTCAAGACTCTGTCTAAACCTTCCTTGGGTGTGTCAATGCATACCAAGAAGTCCTCGTCCATGTTAGGGACCCTTAGTATTGGCGTTGTCGTCAACAACTCCTCAACCCGTCAAATGCTTCCACGCATTTTTTCGGTTCATATGAACTTCTTGTTTTCTTCGGCAATTCCGTAATCGAATTTTCTATCTTCTAGAAACCCTCGACAAGCCATTGATAATATCCTACTAAACCCATGAATCTATGCACTTCTGGGACATTCATCGGTGCGAGCCATTCCATAATAGCCTCAACCTTTGTTGGATCCACAACGATACCTTCGTTGGAGATGACATACCAAAAAAAGAGCATTTGAACAGTTTCCCAAAATAGATTGTTCTCTCGTAGACACTATAGTACTAGGTGAAATAGTTCGTCCTGGTCTCCCTCGTCCGAGATTATTTCCAACATTGTCAAAGAGTACTTGAACAGCTTGTCCAAGTGTTCACAAAACACCATGTTCATCAACCTCATGAATACACTTGGGGCGTTTGTAAGTCAAACGACAACTCTTAGTGTCCCAACCTCGTCTTAAACGTGGTCTTAGGAATGTCTTCCTCCTTGATCCATAACTGGTGATACCCTGATCTTAATTCGATCTTTGAAAACATCATCGCGCCCTTCATCTAATCAATAGATCATCTATCCTAGGAAACAGATATTGGTTCTTGCTCGTTG
>SNQJ01S0001327.1:19391-76878 GCA_010110895.2 Picea sitchensis
CCAGCGATAAAAATCAACATCATAATATCTAGTAATATGCCACATATGTAATATCAAAACATTCAAACCATAACCGTCTGATCCCTGACTCGATCTAGAGTCCAAGGGGATCCATCGATGTTGTCGGCATCCTCAACCTATCAAGAGTCTTGCACACTCAGAAGAAACCAGTCAATAGCACATGTTTATACATAATAACATAACATAACATCATAAATCATAATCTCGTCATCAGAATCCATGAGCGAAGCAATCACTCATATGATGAACTGGATCAATTGCATGCAAGTGTCTTAAATTAATAAGTCACATCAAAAGTGCATGCAAGAGAGGGATGTTACATACGCCCCCTCTTGCTTTAAACTTCATTCTGAAGTTTCACAGTACACAAATTGAAGAAATAAAGTATCTGACAATATCTAAATGTCTAGCCATCAAACCAAATGGAAACTGTCGATGCATGTCATATGCATCCTCCCAGGTAGCTGAGTGTGGACTATAATTTTCCTACTGTACCTTGACCTAATCGACATTTTGACCTCTTAGTCGTCGAATGCAATGGTCCATGAAGCGGATATGCTCCGTCATGAGCGCACCTTCGCCCAAAATCCACTAAGAAATTAGTCAATCTCATGCATAGGATCATTGATCTAAAGTTGCACGCAGATACAAGATAAACATCTCACAAYGCCTCAAATAATAAGGCATGGGTAGCCATTAGGCCCTTCATAACTATGGTCAATGYGATGCTCATTGGGAAACCCTTATGTCGATCATGTGCTTCTTCCATCCTTTTCGTAGAKTTTGTAAAAGTTCCTTCAATTTATGGATCGCTTCTGGTCCTACCAGGACCCCATCCTCAAGTCAATCCCAACTCAAAGGCGTCTGATACAGTCGCCCATCAAAAAACTCAAATGGCACCATCTTAATGGTGCTTTGATGGCTGTTGTTGCATGCAAACTCCACCAGCGGCCATAACTATTCCCAACATTTCTATTGGTCCAACACACACATCCACAACACAACCTTACCAAAATTAGGTTCGTTCGTTATGTCTTTTTGTTTGCCTCCAGGTGATACACGGTACTAAAGTTAAGTGGGGTTCCTAAGGCCTCTTGGAAACTAGTCCAAAATCGTGTTGTAAACATCGATCCTTGATCAGATAAGATCCTTTTGGTACATTTGGAAGTCCCAATATCTCGTTGATAAAAACTCTAGCCATACTTGGCGCTTGATGCATCGTATGCACATGGACAAAATGTGAACTCTTCATCAGAGTTTCAATTGTCACAACAATTGGGTCATGCCTCCTTGTCGTCAACAAAAAATTAACAGTGAAGTCCATCAAAATGACCTCCCATGTTGATTCTAGAATGGTGTGTGGTCGTAGCAATCCTATTGGATGTCTATGTTCATCCTTCACCTCCTGACCTTCTAGACATCTGGCCACGCAGTTAACGACGCCCGCCTTTTTCCCTTCCAGAAGAAAAAGGACTTAAGGTCGTTCCTCATCTTCATGACTCCTGGATGAGCCGTGTACACTTCTCTATGAGCTTTGAATGAGATCAAAATTTCTCACTTTGTTTTTGGGATGTAAGTAAATCCAGATATTATATCTCGAAGATCCGTCGTTGTCCACAGTATATCCCTCAAATTTGATACCAACATGGTGTCTTGCCCGAAAACTTCCTTACCCTCTTTATACCATTCAACGTTGTGTTGTAGTTACAATACTTTCACGTAGATCATTTGAAGAGGTATCATTGAAAATATGTGTGGTCTCTGACTCAACACATCTGCCACTGTGTTCACTATTCCTTTTAAGTAGGAAATCTCAAAAATCAAAATCGATAAGCAGTTCTGACCAACACCTTTGTCGAGTGTTCAAGTCATTCTGTGTAAAATTTGTTGTAAACCATAGTGGTCCACTTTTAGTTCAAATTTCCATCCAATCAGGTAGTGTCTCCACACTCTTAGGGCATACACGATGTATAACAACTCCAAATTGTGCATCGTGTAGTTCTCTTCATCCTTCCTTAACTTGTTCGAGATGTAAGTGATCACTCGACCGTCTTGCCTCAAGACTCCATCTAAGCCTTCCTTGGGTGTGTCAGTGCATACCAAGAAATACTTGTCCATGTTAGGGACCCTTAGTATCGTGTTGTATTCAATAGATCCTCAATCCTTCAAATGATTCCGTGCATTTTTCGGTCCATACGAACTTCTTGTTTTCTTTGGCAATTCCGTAATTAGATTTTCTATCTTCGAGAAACCCTCAACGAACCATCGATAATATCTTGATAAACCCATGAATCTATGCACTTCTGGGATAGTCGTCAGCGCAGGCCATCCCATAATAGCCTCAACCTTTGTTAGATCCACAACGATACCTTCGTCGGAGATGACATACAAAAAAAAAGAGAATTTCTACAGTTTCCCAAAATAGATTGTTCTCTCATAGACACTGTAGTACTAGGCAAAATAGTTCATCCTGGTCTCCCTCATCCGTGATTATTTCCAACATCATCAAAGAGTACTTGAACAACTTGTCCAAGTGTTCATGGAACACCCTGTTCATCAACCTCATGAATACTCCTGGGGCATTTGTCAGTCAAACGACAACTCGTAGTGTTCCAACCTCATCTTAAAAGTGGTCTTAGGAATGTCTTCCTCCTTGATCCGTAATTGGTGATACCCTGATCTTAAGTCGATCTTTGAAAACACCKTTGCACCCTTCACCTGATCAACATATCATCTATCCTAGGAAACGGATATTKGTTCTTGCTTGTTGCCTTGTTCAATTGATGGTAGTCAAGGCAGAGTACCCATGACCCATCCTTCTTCCATATGAAAATGATAGGCGCACCCCACAGTGACACACTTGGACGTATAAGTCCTAGGTCCAACAACTCTTCAGTTTCATTTTCAACTCCTATAACCCAGGGGTCGACATATGATAAGGTTTTATTGCTATCAGTTTGTTCCAGGTTTTGGGTCGATGGTAAATTCCATATTGCCTTTGGCGGCAAACCCGGTAACGCTTCTGGGAACACATCCGCAAACTCTCATACTATCGGAAGGTCGTCTAATCCTCCCGCCAAGTTTTTGTCGTTCAGGGCTAGGAGTGCATAAGCTTGCATCCTGTGCACATACTCATACGTAGTTGTAGGGAAGGGATGATGTTGGCCCTTGACCAAGTTTTGGGAGATACTTGGTCATGTTTGACCATTTTGGGACTTCGATAGCCTGTCGAAGGAGGAGCACAAGAAGAATCATAGATCATGGGATATCGGCACCTTTTTGGGTCCTTTTGGGGTTTTTGGGATTATATAATGGGATTGGGACGTCGACCCATGGGCTTACCCATGTTTAGGCCTATTTTGTATGTATAAATAGAAGTCTAGGCAATGTAAGAAATAACCAAGTTTTGGGTCGATAAGATAAGTGCTAGATCTATGTGATTGTAAGTGCTTTGTGCCTGTGTAAGACTTGCAAAGCTAAGTGCAAGTCATTGTAAAATGTTATGGGAGACTGTGTGCTGAGATCTACTCGGGGAAGAAGGATCTAGCGAGTTGTGCAAATCTCTTGTCCAAGGCGGAGTAGGATTTTGATGGCTTTGTGCTTGTAACCGATTGAATGGAGACAATAAAGAAGAAGAGTTGGTGGACATAGCCCCAGGGTGGGGGTGAACCACGTAAACGTTGTGTTGTCTTGCTATGTGCTTGTCTTAATGTATTTATATCCTCTTTTTCTAACTGCTTTGAGATGATTAGATAGATCTGCTTATGCTTAGGGCTAATGATGCGTAGAATGTTAGATCTGATATATATGAATATGCTTAGTGCTTAATCTACCAGATATGATCTATTTTACCAATGCTAAGTACTTAAATACATCAGATCTAAGTGAATGTTGTGATGCTCTGTTTTATCTGCGAAGTAGATAGTAGTTAGATATTGATGAACTATTGATGCTAAGTGTTATGTCAAGTATAATAATCACAGTTCTGTGTCCCAACTAAGGTTGTAGACACATGAGTCTTGCAACCACCCCTGCCTCTACCTTGGGTGAGACATCATCTGCTTCGCGGGTGTTTCTGAAAGGGCCAGTAGTTAGGGCTTTGTTGGTGCGTTGTTGTAGAGTTGAACCTCGCCCGGGTCTGCCCTTTTGCCAACAAATGGGTCTATTGTTGGGACTTGAAACTGTGATCGTTGGGAACTGAAGAAGAAGAAGCTTTGTGAAAAGATTTGATCTAAAACTGTGAAATCTCTATGCATAGATTTGTCACTCTAGTGCACAGTACTCTACTTAGTTTGAGAAGATTTGTGCTAGAGAAAAGAAGTCTGATCAGAAGAAAAGAGGTAAGATCTGAAAGCTTTGTACTTTGAGAAAGGTAAAAGCGATAATTCTTGACTAAAAGAGGTAAGATCTATAAGCTATGTGCTCTGATAAAGGTAAGAATAGTGAAAAGTTTTAGATCTGTAAGCTTTGTGCTCTGTAGAAGTAAGATTAGTGGAAAAAATTGTTTCAAAGTATGGATCTAGGTATGTTTGATAGATTCTATCCTAGCTTGAAAACTAGGGCATTAATAAATGAAAGAAGATTTGATATGAATATATCTGATAAATATAGCGAAATATATGTTATACTTATACATAGAAAGAATATTTGGACTAATAAGTGTATGCAGGATCCTAGAAAGAATTTTTTGCAGGTTAGCTACCATGATCCTGGTGCGCAACATCGGAAAGGATGGGGATCATTTAAAAGAAAGAGAGGATTAACCCTCTGTTACAGTTGCAGAAAACCTGGACATCTTGCTAAGGAATGCCCAGGGAAAAGACCTAGTTGTCTTTGTTGCAAAGCTATGGACCATGAAGTATTGGATTGCCCTAAAATGATTGCTAAGCTTGAAGGAATGAATCTAAATCAAGAAAACCCCAAGGAAGATCAGAAAATAGAAGAACCCCAAAAAGAATCAGAGATTGTATTATTAAAATTGAAGGAAACACTGGATGATCACAGGAGCATCAATTTATCAGATATTTTCAAAGAAAAAGACCAAATAGAAGTAAGAATAGGAGACTTCGACATTGATTGTGTTCTAGATGAGGAAACACAGGTGAATATCATGACAGAGAGAACATGGGAAGCTATAGGGAAACCTGCTATGATTCCTTCACTAGGAGGAATAGGTCTATTCAAAGGAAAGTTGATAAATCTATGTGGGAAGCTCGCTCAGGTACCTATGAATGCAAATGGAACTTTGACAGAAGAATATTTTGAGGTATCAAATTTATTGAGGTCAACACCCCATTTATCATGCCACTAGGAAAACCTTGGATTGAAAGAGATCAAACCAGAAGGAAAGAAGAAGAAGTTTTGGAGCAGAAGAAGCAAGAATTAAGAGATTCCATGGCTAAGAGGATCGCGCACTTGATTGAAGAGCAGGAGACCATATCAAAGCAATTTAACACTAGAGACCCGGATATCAAAGTTACATAAACACTATAAGAACCACCGAAGATTGAAGTACCTATTCCAGATAAAAAAGAAGGGTTACCCTTGCATCTTAGGAAAGAACCTCAACAACGCAAAGTAACTATGCCAAAAGAAGATAAGAATCAGAATGGAAAAAGGAATGCTGAAACGAAGCTCACTTGAAAGAAGGCTAGAAAACTAAGTAAGAAGAAAGCTAAGATTGAAAAGTTACAGAAATTCCTAGAGGGAACCGCACAGAAGGAAAAATTGTCAAATTTGAGCTTCGATGGGATATCAGAACAACGACATATGGCACTTCGTCGTGGCGAAGCAATATAGTCGTTGGGGGATATTATAACCATTCGATCGATTCTTGAATGGGTATAAAGTCATTTATGGCTTGCCACCAGACCGTTAGACCGCGCCCTAACAGAGAGAACAGAGTTAATGAAGGCTTCATACATGTTGCAAGCGATCTGTTACAGAGTTATCTATTTATCCCATCGCGCCATGCAATGAGAATACTTTTGCCAACTGAGAATTCAAGCTCGCTGACTTATTTCATTTACATAGTGTTCATTATGCTCTTTCTCTCTATCCTATTACCATGCCTGCATTACTTTCCAAACCTGAGATATTCATCCCGAGCACATATGTCCGCAGAGCTCACCATCGTAGAAGAAGATGTGACAGAAGCTCTAACCGACTTGATGACTAAAAGAGTCATGTCAGGGAGAGGATTTTCTACAGGTGTACAAGCATCATCGATGAGAGGAGTGCAAGCCTCCCCATCGAATGCCTGAGCAGGACCATCCCGTCCCACAGATGAAAAGAAAACCAAGCATAAATATGACTTAGCGAATGAAAAGCTCATTCCCTCCATATTACCTGCCTATATACCACCTCTGAGTGGCGCAGTAAACAGAGATAGCGTACCTAGATATTTTGAGTATGCCTTGGTCACTGCATACCTCCCGAAGGGGATACGTGTAGTTCGCGCAGACCAAGTTCAAATTGTGGCATTGAATTTTAGCGACTTCAACCTAGGAGATTGCAAAGTTTACAGCATGCTCATCTCATACAAGTACCTGACCAGAATGAAAGGAAAGAATCTAAATATCATCCCTCAGCCATGGACCCATAACCTTGCCCAGTCCACACTGCTCAATGTCATGAAGATTCCTCACTTCAGACGACACCAAGAGGTGAATGCATGTGTCAATTTGTTGTTATCTTGTTACCACGGAGGTTATTTATGGTTAAATCGTCGCATAACAGTTGATCCAACGCTGATCAATCGGATCATTGGGCTTAGCATGCAAGGACTAGATCCACATGATTTTTACCCTGGAAAAAACACAAACCGAGCACTAGCATAGAGGATCAAAGAGACTTATGGTGATGTCAAGAAGGGCACATGAGGCTACAAGGTAGCCTCTATTCATAATGGTGTAGTGTGCCTCGCTTGTCCATCGATCACAGGGAAGTTAGTATGGAAGAACCGACCCACCTAAGTCATCGGTTTTGTAGTCGACCTCGCAGGGAAGTGCACAGAAGGACTACAGATGAACTGGGTGAAGTACCTGGTAAATCAGTTAGATCTTGAATGCATAGAATCCCAGGATCAGGGATATGGATTTCATTTTAGCTGACTCTTGATACTTATAGCTTTTATTGCATGGGAGATTCCGGAAGGTGCGACCTTCCCGAATATCGAACCATTTGAACCTATAGCCGCGAAGTTCAGTACATTGTGGTACTCGAGTGGTATGAATAAGCAGTGGCAGTCAAAAGCCATGTTCCATATATACTACAACCAGCTGAAGACAACCATCCAGTCTGAGCCTTGTATGACTCCGAACACCCTACACCGATTCAAACCCTCGATAAAGTTCAGTGTTGACCGACATTTCATATACATCACAGCGCGTGCTGACGGACACAAGAAATAGCTGCAATCATACTACAAGATGAAAGAGGAGGACTTGGAAGAGATCACCAAGGAATGGTCAGTGGACCTCCTTATTCCAACAGACCCTGTAGAGATATCCGACGTAGACAACCCAGAAGCTGCACAGGATACACCCGAACCCCGCATGGCACGGAAGATAAAAGAAGTCCAAGACTTAGATAGCATATCTTTGAGGACTGCTTCCATCATGCCAGAGCAAGAAGGTGATGGTGAAGAGTTAGAAGAAGTCGAACAGAAGAAAAAATGACGAAGTGGAGCCCCTGAAGAAAAGGAAGGGTTAACCTCTGAAACCCTCTTCCCAGAAGAAATCGAAAGCTCCTGTGACCAAACTACAGACTACGCTTACTCCATATGACTTTAATTTCATCACGACAACCCTAAATGATGCTTCGATGGAGATAGTAGACAAACAGGAAGAAAAGAAAGAAGAGATGTACAACCTAATTGAAGTTGAGCTCTAAGGGGTGCAACAAGCACTACAGTCCAGTCATGTAGTCTCCACTGTAACTCTGTCAGTAGGAACACCAAAACTGGGAGATGAACCAGCTCAACTCCACTGAATCGTTGATACAGTCAAAGCTCGCCTTTGAAGAGCACATGAAGAAATAGTGCAAGCCACCCAGGCTTTGACACAAGTACAGGGAGTCCTTCTAGAGAAACGCAGTGCTGCAGAATAGGAAAAGATTTCTCTCCGAGCGAAGTGGGATGAAGAAAAAGAAAAACTGCAGCAAGGCAAGGAACAGTTGCTAGTAGAGCAACTTGCAGTAAAGGAAGCGGTCAACAGAGCACATCGTTCTATGAACGTCATAGAAACCAAGGTAGAGGATCAAGTCACGAAGCAAGTAGTGCAACTAGAAGAAGTAATCCAACAGCTACAACAACTCATAACATATTTGGAGCTACGCGTAGTACTCAAGACCCCTCAAGATATCAAAGACCAAAGAGAAGAAACCTCCAGGAGCGCAATTGACAGACTGGAAGATCTTGCCCTGGAATGCAAGTAGTTGAGTAACCGCAGTACCCAAACATATGAGAACCTCACCGAGAATCCAAATTTGCAGGCATTGGAGTCACAGCTCCAGGAAGCGAAGTAACACATAGACACACTACAGATGCATTTGAAGGCCCTATCACCCATGGAAAGAATGAAACGGTCTCAATAGAAATGCACCGCCCAACAGTATATCCATACGATTCAAAGCAAGGTTATGGAAGTAACTCAACGACTTAAACCAGTACAAGATAAGGCATGTCAACTGTTCACAGAGGTTGAAAGTCGAGGAGCAGAGCTAGAATAGGTTGTCATCGCGGCAGAACAATGCCTAAAAGGGTCGGTGAACGACGCAGTGATCCAGGAGTTCACCAAGCAAGAGGTCGTAGCACAACAGCAAGTCAAAGCAACTCGAGCCAAGCTCGAGGTGTTTGAGGTAGAACTAGTCAGACCAGAGTGACTCGGGATGATTCACAGGTGAGTGTTGGGGGCCTGTTGGCCCTTGACCAAGTTTTGGGAGATACTTGGTCATGTTTGACCATTTTGGGACTTCGAGAGCTTGTCGAAGGAGGATCACAAGACGAAGCGGAGATCACGGGATCTCGACCCCTTTTTGAGTCCTTTTTTGGGTTTTTGGGATTATGTAATGGGATTGGGATGTTGGCCCATGGTCTTACCCATGTTTAGGCCTATTTTGTATGTATAAATAGAATTCTAGGCAATGTAAGAAAGAACCAAGTTTTGGGTCGATAAGATAAGTGCTAGATCTATGTGATTGTATGTGCTTTGTGCTTGTGTAAAACTTGCAGAGCTAAGTGAAAGTCGTTGTAAGAAGTTGAGGGAGACTGTGTATTGAGATCTACTCGGGGAAGGAGGATCTAGCAAGCTGCGTAGATCTCCTATCCTAGGCGGAGTAGGATTTTGATGGTTTTGTGCTTGTAATTGATTGACTGGAGACAATAAAGAAGAAGAGTTGGTGGACGTAGCCCCAAGGTGGGGGTGAACCACATAAACGCTTTGTTTTCTTGCTTTGTGCTTGTCTTAATGTATTTATATCCTCTTTTTCTAAGTGCTTTGAGATGATTAGATAGATATGCTTGTGCTTAGTGCTATTGATGTGTATAATGTTAGATCTGATATATATGAATATGATCAGTGCTTGATCTACCAGATATGATCTATTTTACTGATGATAAGTACTTAAATACATCAGATCTAAGTGAATGTTGTGATGTTTTGTTTTATCTGGGAAGTAGATAGTAGTTGGATATTGATGAACTGTTGATGCTAAGTGCTTTGTCAAGTGTTTTAATCATAGATTTGTGTCCTAGATAAGGTTGTAGACACCTGAGTATTGCAACCACCCCTGCCTCTACCTCAGGTGAGACTTCATATGCTTCGAAGGTGTTGCCGAAAGGGCCGGTAGTCAGGGATTTGTTGGTGCGTTGTTGTAGCGTTGAACCCTGGGTCTGCCCCTGTACCAAAAGATGAACCTCAAGGATACTCCCTATTTTCTTCCTACAAACACTCTTCTCCTTCCCTCATCGAAAGTTCAACTCGACTGCTTCGACTCACTGTTTGAGAATCTTATCATGCAATTCCAACTGGTTCATACCTATCATGTCATCATAAGACCTTATGTTAGTGACATGGGTCAGACTTCGTTACACTATTCCTCAAGTTGAAGCGACATTTCATACCCCTTCCTCCAACCATCCAGTTTGCACCTAATGCCACTGCGACGAAACTAAACTCATATGGTACAATGCCCTCGCCTAATCCTATCAACGCATTACTAGACTAGATATCTTTGTAGCACCGGGATCTAACAAATACTAAAAGTTCGTTGGCGATGGTGCCAGACGCCTCGAGCACAATTGACTGGTGCTCGACCTGAAGATTATTTACTGTGGTCATGAATTCCCATGGGCCTTGCCCATATTCACAATGGTAGTAAGTCTTGTTGACTCGGCCACTCTGGCCCTCTCAACTGGACCGTTGTGCTGGAAAGTTGGCTCTCCACATGTCTGACATCCGATCTTCGGTATAGCACTCTAGGTCCTCGAAGTAGTAGTTGTTGGCCCACCAGCCTGAAACCCTAGGTCTATTCCACTGAACAGGCCCAACCGTTGTTTTTCTTGAAGCGGTGGTCCCCTATAGGGGGTTCTCTACTGAGGAACCCGTCATCGTGGTGTCGTAAACAAGGGTTCTAAATACATATATTGATACCAAGAGGTCTGGTCTGGACGACGTCTGATGTTGTTGCACACCAGATGTTGTCAACTCAGATGGTCTTGTAGGAGTCTTGTCCGGACTCCCGCGATCAGTATTCCTTATCTAAGAGGCCTACTGGACTGCAACATGCAACGTCTGAGGAATTTAGATCCTCACCTTCACACAAAAGTTGGAGTTAAGGATGGTCACGAACTTGTTGACCTCTCACTTCTCCATGTTTAGATGCGGGCATACTAGAGTATCCTTATAAATCCGATCTCAAATATGGCACCGTAGGACCACCTTGTCGTAAGGCGCAGAATTCATCGAGCTGGCACTCAATGAATTCCTTTGTCAATTACTTCTCCTGGAACCATTCATCGAGTTGTTCCCATAACACGGCTCTGACATCCATGCTAGATAAGGTAGGAGCATATTGTCTACCACCTTAGAAGAGTGCTCCAATTTAGATGAAGACCACCATGCAGACCTTCGTGTTGGAGATCGTAACCACGAAGTGTGAAGCACGTCGCCTTGTTATCCATCCATGCCTCAACAGTTGATCCGTCCGTGGCACTCATGAACTCGGGAACTTAAACTTCTCTAGTTCTCCATAAATGCTACTAGTACTGGTTGAGGCGTGTTGTGGACCCTCAAGGGTACAGGCGCCCTAGCCTCATCTCAGTATAGACGGTTAGTCGAGGCCTTTGTCATTTCCCTGGAAGCACCTTGTCAGATCCAATGCATCTCATGCGGCAATCCGCTCATGCTCAAGACTTGTTCCTCTCCTTGGGGGTTGGACCCCTCTAGCACGGGTGCTACTAGAGGCATCGTGTCTCCTTCCCTGGCACCATGTCGTGCACCTTCGCGACGTCCTTTAACCGTGAGTAACTCAAGGACAGATTAATGTTGTAATTAGCGCTAAGTTAATAATCATGGGTTTAATTCAGTGGAAGACGTGTCTATCCACATTCGCAGGGTTGAACCCACTCTGATGCCATATGTAACGGCCCCCACGGTTATGACACGCCAACGACGTACACCCGACACAATTTTTTTTTTCTTTTCAATGCGTTAGAAAAATTGAAACACCATAATAAATGGCAGCATCATCGACAATCATCAAGGCATTATAGAATTCAAATAAACCAACACATGTAATAAATTTTTATGGCGCAAGAGAGCATAATTACTAAATCCATCTAGCAAAGACATAAGCTGAGGTGCAAATATAATTATTTAAAAATTTTAGGCGCAAACAAAAACTACTTAACTCTGAGGCGCATGTTTAAATCATTCATCGAAAAACCATTATGAACATAATGATCTCCAGGTGTGTGCATGATCTGATTACAATTTTAAACATAATTGACATCAACACAGCATGTGCAAATAATCTAAGGACTTAGGAATCATACATCAACATTAATGAGTGCGCGCCATTAATCTGAGACTTTACCATTCATCAGAATTTCAGATTCAAGTGCAACGATCCCTTAAATATGGTGCAACAATCAATCAAGTATTCAATCGATCATACACCTAAATTATTCACGGGGCTACTGTAGTTTAGTTCCAAACAAACATGCATCCTCTTTAAATTTTGGTGCCATCGGGAACTAGTTAATTATTCCATCATTAATTTCATTACACCTATGACATTATATCTAGCATTAATTTCATGACACAAGATTTATCATCGGCTTAAATTTGTGGCGCAGGGGTAAGCAAGTTCTTTAGCCAACACTCATCAAATTTTTGACATGGCACAAGGGTATTCGTCGTTTAAATCATGGCTTTGAGAATTATAAACATATAACCAGTCATACTTCACCTTAAATTCATGGCGCGCAAGTAGTCATCAAATAATTATGGTGCTACATAATTCACTACGAAAACATCCTTCAAATGACGCACTTACTGACAGGAAATATTCTAACATAACCTACTGTAATCTAGATCATCCTTCTCACCTATCATCACCTAATCAAGAGGCAACGAGAGATTATAGGATACTTGTAATCTTCGAGCTAAAGGAAAAGAGTGAGTAGGGGGATTCACGTAGGGAGTGGCGAGAACCGTAAGAGCGAAAGAAGACTACAATACATGCAGTACAGTAACTACAATCAAATGTGCTATGCAAGTTGTAGTAACCAGAATCAAATCCATAATTTACTATAATGCAGAATAATTAAAGATGGTTTAGGTTGGATGCAAATATAAAAATACAACAGGGTACAAGCAGGTTTAGTCGATAGCGCCACTAGTTGGTTCCTATTCAGCAACCTGCTGCCACAAGCAGTTATGCAATCTTCTACAAAAAAAAAATCCCAGGCACCCACCATTCAGTAAAGGGAGTAAAGGATGCTCGATACAAGGAAATCATATGCACATTCTTAAAGAAGAATGCAGAGAGAGATTTATGATGGGTAAGCCAGTTGGGCGCATGGCAAGACAACGCTAAAAACAAAATAACGCGTTTTGTTTTTTTTTGCAGGGGTAACTTACGTGGGACACATGGCACGAGTTCTGAAGGCACAGGGATCATCCTCCTGAGAGAAATTGAAGGTGGAAAAAGGGATAATCGAAGGTTGTACGCCCAGGGAGAAAATCGAGATAAAATCTCTAATAACCAGGCACAAAATCGCGGAGAGACTCGAGGAAAGATAAGCATAGGAAGGGAATCTTGAAAGGATTACCACTAACGAAGAAAGAATCCTAGGGAATGATACACTAGGATACCAAGTTCCAGTATGCTCTTCTTTTACTAGGCCGGAAACCTCCCACGAGGAAGGGAGAACTAGTGTAAAATTCCATTTGCTGCCTGTTGTTGGGGGTTTTGTAGCCCATGATTTAACTATCAGATTTCAAGAGAGGAAGGTCTCAACCAGTGTGGTTTCTCCCTGTAGTAGGTTTCAACAATACATTCTGGGAAAGAGATGAATACTGGTTGATGCTAGGTGCTAATAAGAATACCCGAGGTGAAAAAAAATCCAAAATAAATTGCAGTGGGTGCAAAAAGGGATGCGACAGGAAAGAGGGGAGATTCAGGATTCCTTAGCTCTTAGAGGTAAAAAATAAAATAAATAAACAGAAGCGTTCCCACCCGTGTGCATCATACCTGAGCCTGAACTACAATCTAACTAAGTAAATTAGTCAAACAGTTCAAGAACTCTTATTTACATAGAATCCTTCACTCTTGTGAATGCTATGAAGGATAATGCAACACATCACATGCTTATCCTCGTGCATCCCTAGTTTGACATTTGGTACGTAAGAGAAAGGGTTTCCAATTTTTATGAAAACGTTGTTTGCAGTGATTGTTTTCCTGCTCGAAAGAGTGGTTGAAAACAACGAGAAAGGAGATTGGAGAGGGCAGCCACTACCATCCAGAAACCAGTTTACACACCATTTAAGTTTCGCTCTGTTGCCATGAACTGGAGTTTGCCTGCGTAGAATAAAACGGAAATATGAATCACCTCCAAAAACGTTGAGTTAAACATTGTGCAAGAAGATTTAATCACAAGGAAAGTGCTCTTTCCCTAGAATGAAACAGAAATATGAATCACCTCCAAAAACGTTGAGTTAAACATTGTGCAAGAAGATTTAATCACAAGGAAAGTGCTCTTTCCCCAAAACGCTGAGAACGGGATACATGGTTGGGCTAGTGAAGTAAGACAACAACGCAGAGGGTGAAGGAGACATGCCGACTTGGAAAAAATACCCTACAATTGCAGAAGGTACTTTGAAGGACAAGGCTAGGGATTACTTGCGAACGCATAGGTTCTTGGTAAAACAAAAGGGGTTTAAGATGGTGTGCCACGACGGTGGCCAATTAGATCTAGATTTATTTATTAATAACAATTCAATCAATGCAATCATAATCCTCGACTTCAGTCACTTCCCACCCATTAATTATAAGATATCCTTGCTACTCAAAAACAAGCACCGCTCAGAGTTCAACAAGGGACAACCAAAATTCACCATTTCTCAATTAGAATTAATATTTTATGCTAAAAAAGATAGAAGATCTGATTTCATGGCCATCCATTAACTAACAAAATTTAAACCAATAGCCCCTGAAGTTAGTCAAGACTAAACACAAAAATTTACCAATATTTGACAATTTAATCACCGGATTTTAACAACATTTTAACACAGAAGCTTCACGATTCTTAACCATTTAAACATAGAATTTAAGCAACAATTTAACATAGAATTTCACAACTTTCGACATTTAATGCGAAGAGAAAAAAGGTAATTTCCGTGATCGAAGGAAATAATCCCAAATATGTCCTTCCGCGCTTGCACTCCCTCCTGTCTCCCGCTTGCTAACCGCTGAGACCTCACCAGTACCTCCCAGCCAACACTAGGAGTACTCTTCTTCCCCCTGAGTCCCCCGAGCCACAAAGGGGCCATGCGCACAAAACCAGATAAGATCTAATGCACATCTTGCCTCGCAAGATCGAGCTACCACTCCCTATCGATCTGGGCATCCCAACTCCCACAAGAAAAATTCAGTCAAGAAAAATATCGGCAGCGTAACCTTACGCCTACCAGTCGTCATCCATACTCCTCCTCCAACATTCCTTTTATATAGTTTTATTTGGGATTAGTTTCCAAAACCCCCATTAGATTCTTTTTATTAAATTTATTTAGGATAAACCTCCCTCGTACACATGTCACCCGATCCCTTAGTTGCACCAGAACATCAATTTATTAATTAATTAAATTTTCCTATCTCCCTCACCCACCTAAAAGCATTCCTAAAAACGCTCCTCCATGTCCCTTTATTCCCTTACAATTCTTATGTGACTTACGCCTTACTTAAATCCTAGTTGAGTTAATAAATATAAATTTCCAAAGGCTAGATTCCTTACTAAGTTAGACATTCCCCTTTTTCTTTAAGTTTCCCCCTTTTTAGCTATGTTCCAAATTAGCAAGTTTAGACAAACAACCATTTACCCCCTTTTAATAATTAAACCTTCATTAAAAATTTTACTTTAATTAATAAAGATTTAATTTTCTTTACCCCCTTCTTGTTATATGTCTAATTAGTTTCTTTTTGTTCAGAGGCTCTAGTTAGACCTAGGTTTTAAATTCACTAGGCTTGGCGACAGTTCTTAAAGGAAAATTTATTATTAAACTTTACCCATCACATCATTCATTTTAAGGCCGACTAGGTCCTAAGGAGGCATACTTTTCTAGGCACTAGGTTTATTAACTTACCATAGTTAAAATCGTGACGTACCCTTCAGGGCACACTACGTGCTCCAAGGGTGCCACTCACCTCTTTCCATTTTATTTACGCGACGTGCCTTTCAAGACGCACTACGTGCTCCAAGGGTGCCACTCGCCTCTTGACTAAATTTGGTAGACGTCAAACCCTTGGAGTCAATACTTCGTCAAGTGATCTTGTGGGAGACTAAGGGCCTCTAAGAAAAAAGGAACCTGCCTTATTGCACAACCCTTAGAATCATCGTGAGCGACTGTCATAGTCTTCCCTCACGGCATTGTGGGTCTTCTCAAACTAGGTAATTGTTAACCTATAGTTCGAGCCACGACAGGACTGCTAGTAGGTTGTGGCAGGGCTGCTGCCACACCTCTCACTCAATGTCTTTGGTTGTCATGTGTGACCCCTTTACTCGAATGTGAGTCTGGTTAGAAATCTATCATCACCCTGCATCCATCAACGAAACACGTCAGCGATAACAATCAACATCATAATATCTAGTCATATGCCACATATGTAATATCAAAACATTCAAACCATAACCATCCGCTCCCTGACTCGATCCGGAGTGCAAGGGGATCCATCAATGTCGTCGACATCCTCAACCTATCAAGAGTCCTGGACACTCAGGAGAAACCATTCAATAACACTTGTCTATACATAATAACATAACATAACATCATAAATCAGAATCTCATCATCAGAATCCATGAGCGAAGCAATCACTCATATGATGAACCGAATCACTTGCATGCAAGTGTCCTCAAAGAACAAATCACATGATAAGTGCGCGCAAGAGAGAGATGTTACAGGTTCAAATTAGACTAAGTGTTGGTTTTACAGAGAATATGCCCGTGCAGACATCGAAAATATATATCTGTGCGGACGATATGTTTGTGCGAAAGATATATATGTTTAACAATATTTTATTAATTTAATGTTTTCTAATTATCAACATTTACAGGTTGTTGGGGCAACATTCAATGTCAACATCAAGGTTATCTTACCTTTTTCATTTAGTTATTTTAAGTTTCGTTATTGATATCTTGTGTCGTGAAATCTACCCACTTTGCTTCCTGCAATCCTAACATGCAGATACTTTGCATTGGTTGTCGTCCATCCTAACCTCCAAACACTTTACATTGCTTCTCGTATATGCTAACCTCCCCATTGAACACTTCACGTATTTTTATTGCTTCTCGCATATGCTAACCTCCGCGTTGAAAACTTCACTTAATATTTACTAAGTTTTATTCCACATTGAACACTTTACCTTTTTGCTTAAGTTTTACAAAGTTTTATGAAAACTCTTTTCACTCTAAAGTCTTTACATTGCTTCCCACATATGCTAACATCTCCATTGAACATTTCATTTATTTACTAATACAAAGTGCAAAGGTGCAGAATATGTATCCATGCAGACCACACTGTGTAGATATGGTCATAGAAAAACGTTATGCACAGCTTGCAAAATGGATAAGTAAAATATTAAAATTAAAATTATGACCATTAATCAAAAATATTTTTTAAGTTAAACGTATGCATAAAAACAATTTGTTCACTTTATATACTTATTTTTTATAATAAACATTGTTACTTAAAATAAATTCAACTCAACAATATTTTTTAAGTTAAACATATCCATAAAAGGATTTTGTTGACTTTAAATACTTATTTTTTACAACAAACATTGTTACTTAAAATAAATTCAACTAAGTATCGAGAGTTAGTGGTGGAATCTTAGAAAATGGAATTGTCATAAATGAGTCAATTATCAGGCAAATTACATCGCTAGTCAGAATCCGTGCTATGGAACTATTGGAAGTGCAAAGTTGCGAAGTGTGTGAGTGTGGGAGGATGAGTGATATGAATTATCTGCACAAGGGTTCAAATTAGACCAAGTCTTGGTTGTGTAGATGTGTAGAAGATATATCTATGTGGACGATATGTCTATGCCAAACATGATAGCGAAAGATATATATGTTTAACAATATTTTTTTAGTTAAACATATGCATAAAACATTTTGTTCACTTTTTATACTTATTTTTTAACATGTATATACATAAATGCATTGAGATATCTAAAAAGGTAAAAGACTTTGGTGTGAATGTTTGTTGATTATCAACTTTTACAGATTGTTGGGGCGACATTCAATGTCAACATCAAAATTGTGTTTCATTTTCATTTAGTTATATTAAGTTTCATTATTTATCTATTGTTTCGAGAACTCTACCTACTTTTCTTTCTACAATTCTAATGTGTAGATACTTTGCATTGGTTCCCACCCACCCTAACCTCCAAACACTTTACATCGCTTCCTGTATATGTTAACCTCCCCATTGAACTCTTCACTTATTTACATTGTTTCCCACATATGCTAACCTCCACATTCAACACTTCACTTATTTACTAAGTTTTATTCCACATTGAACATTTTACCTTTTTGCTTATTTTTACAAAGTTTTATACAAAATGTTTTCAGTGCAAACAATTTACATTGCTTCCCAAATATGTTAACCTCTCCATTCAACATTTCACTTATTGACTAATGTGGAGTGTGGAAGTGCACAAGATATATCTGTGCAGAGTGGAGTGCATAGATATCATCATAGAAAAAGGCTCCACGCAACTTGAAAAATGGATAAGTAAAATATTAAAATTAAAATTATGGTCATTAATCAACAATTTTTTTTAGTTAAACATATGCATAAAAGCACTTTGTCCACTTTATATACTTATTTTTTATAATAAACATTGTTACTTAAAATAAATTCAACTAATTTTTTTTCTGAAAATCAAAGTCAACAATATTTTTTCTGCTACGGACTGCAACCAGACCTAGCCGTCGGCCTCTCTGTGCCTCTGGCCACAGGTCAGAGCCTCTCCAGCATCAGTTACTCCAGTCGAAGAGTGTCAGCTCGAAATCCTCGGTCTTCTGGAGCCCAGTCTGAGCACCCCCGCGGATGTAGGGCTCGTTCAGCATCCTGCCAATGGATTCCAGTGGGGGCTCTGTCCCTCCTCCTCCACCTGATATCATAGCTTTTAAAGCTTTGATAGCAACAGCACAGAAACGCCCTCTCACGGCCAGTCAACAGAAGTTCGTTAAGAAACTTGACTCGATCCCCACAGTTGCTCTCCCTGAAGAAGAGATATGCAAAGCTGCCCTGAATCTCGTCGAGAGAGGGCTTATAGGCCAATTCACGGGTCTCTGGCCGTCCCCAAAGTCAGTAGAAGATTGGACGCAAAGGAACTGGTCACCTCTAATCAAAGAGGGGGTCAAGAGTTACTTCGTTGGCAAGGGTTTCTTCATATTCGTTTTTGAAAATACAGAAGACAGAAGCTTAATCTTCCGAAACGGCCCCTACTTCATGGGACCACAAGGATTGTATCTAAACAAATGGTCTCCCGACTTCGATCCCACGCAGGATGTCCCCAAGGCTGTCCCGGTGTGGGTGCGCCTCCCACATCTGCCTCTTCACTGTTGGAATCAAAAAACCTTTCAGATCATCGGCAATGCGCTCGGAAAATACATTGATCATGCAGCAAGGAAAGACCAGTTCTCGTGCGCCAGAATCTGCGTCGAAGTCGATCTAGAAGAGGGTTTGCCTGAAGCAATCAATCTCACGGTCGTTGGATGGACACACATCCAGGAACTGGATTACGAGCAGCTCCCCTTCAAATGCAAATACTGCCACGGCCACGGGCACTTTGCAAAACACTGCAAAAAAAAAGCAGAGGAGCAATCAGACATGCCAAAAGAGGACCAATGGACAATAGTGCAAAAGAACCCCCAACAAAGAAAGGGAAACGGAAAAAGGCACAACGCAGGAGCAACAGGCAGCTTCAATAAAATTCAAGAGAAGGAAATAAATCTGAAGGAAACAGAAATCCCACAGAACAATCATGCAGGAACAACTAATGAAAATCAGGAGCAACCAGAAGCCCCTTCACTCAATAAAGAAAAGGGAGCAAATATTCAGGTAGTGGCCTCACAAGACAGCCCTCTCAATCCATCCTACGCTGAAATAACAAGGCCAAAACAAATTGAAAGTGTCGGATCTTCAGAGGACGAAACCTTTGAGCGCCCCACTAAAAGAGCAGGAAGGAAACCCCGCAAAGAATTAAGGGAAGAGGAAGCAGAGAGACTGAAATTCCAAGGAAATCAATCCACGATAGAAATGTCCATCGGCAAAAATACCAGATCTAGGCCGCCTAAGGGAGGCCCTTCCCCCTCCTCATAAGTTCAACATGAAACTCACCTCTTGGAACTGTAGAGGACTAGGGAACGCCTCCAAAGCTGAAGCAGTCATAGACCTCCAGAAAATAGAACCCATAGACATCCTCATGCTCCAAGAGACAAAGATCGAAGACCGAATACTACTAGACATTAGCAAATCAAAATGGAAGAAGAAAGTTGGCATTGCAGTAAGTTCAAGGGGCTCCTCCGGAGGGCTGGCAACTCTATGGACAGAAGATAACTTCTCGCTGAACAAAACACATGAAACTCAACATTGGATCTTCACGGAGCTGACACATTTTGCAAGTAAGTTGACTATTTCCTTATTTAATCTTTACGTTCCTGTCATTTACTCCGAAAAAAGAGAATGTTGGGCCTCTCTTTCATCATTTCTAGAACAGCACAACCCCAGCAATATTATCTTAGCAGGAGACCTCAATATAGTACTCAAACCAAAAGAAAAAAGAGGTGGCTCCACCAACAGAGACCCGATGCTGACCTTTGTGGAGGACCTTCAGCATCACTGGGATCTTCTATATTTCAGCCCAGTACGTGGACTCTACACCTGGTCGAATAATAGAACAGGGACAGAACATATCTCAGCTCGTCTTGATCGCTTTCTAGTTCAAGGTTCCCTCATCATGGGAAAAAAGATAATCACAAACAAAATATTACCAAAGCTTACCTCTGATCATAAGTCGATTCTGCTAAACATAGAAGAAGAGGAAGACCTTGGGCCTCTCCCATTTCGTTTTAGCCCCTTATGGATAGAGCGAGAGGGCTTTTATGAAACCGTAAAAGAAGCCTGGGCCAAACCTTTCACAGGGTCTCCAAGTTACGTATGGGAACAGAAACTGAAGGCCACAAAACAAGCATTGAAAGAGTGGATAAAGACTCCTGCCCCTACTCCAACCAATGCAAGGAAAGAAGCAGTGGCTAATCTGGAGGCTATGCACGCAGAAATTGAAACCAAAGAGATTACTCTGGATCTGCTGGAAAAAGAAATAAAAGCACAAGTCTCAGCATATCGATCCTTCCGCAATGAAGAAGAATATTGGAGAATCAAGTCCAGGAGTTTGTGGTTAGAGGCAGGGGATCGGAACACCTCCTTCTTCCACAGACAATATAGAGCACGGCTGTCAAGGAATCATATCTCTGAAATAAAGACAGCAGAGGGCCAGGTCAGCAAAGGCATCACCCAAATCAAAGCTGCAGCGGATAGCCACTTCAAAAAACTGTTTAGTGATGGAACCCAGGCCACAGAAGAAGAAAGTGTAGATTTCTTGAGCAATATTCCTCACCTCCTCAGTCCAGAAGACAATGTTGTTCTCACCAGAGAGGTAACAGAGAAGGAAATTATCAAAGTCATTTGGTCCATGGGCTCAGACAAGGCTCCAGGCTTCAATGGATTCACGATACATTTCTATAAAGTCTGCTGGAATATCATCAAAATAGACCTTCAAAAAATGATAAAGGGGTTCATGAGAAAAGCCAAGATTGGAGGAGGGATCAACTCCACTTATCTCGCTTTAATCCCCAAGGAATCCAACCCTGAAACTTTTGCCAGGTTCAGACCCATATCACTCTGTAATGCCTCTTACAAAATTTTGGCCAAACTGCTGGCAAATAGGATCAAGCCCCTGCTTAAGAAGTTGATCTCCAGCCCTCAAGGAGGCTTTGTGGAGGGCAGAAACATTCTTGACAACGTCATACAAGTTCAGGAAACAATCCACTCCAGCAAAAGGCGAAAAGAGAAAGGAATGTTGATCAAATTAGACATGGCAAACGCATTCGATCGAGTTAATCACTCTTTCCTCATCAAGACCCTCCTTGCCTTTGGTTTCTCGCCTCATTTTGTACAGCTCATAAACGCCTGTATAGAAAACCCCTGGATTGCTCCCCTTGTCAATGGCAGACCCTCCAATTTTTTCCAAGCCAGGAGAGGCATAAGGCAGGGTTGCCCCCTCTCTCCTTTTCTATATATCTTAATGGCTGACACTCTTAGCAGAAAACTCACAGCCGAAAGAATAGCTGGTACCATTTCTGGCCTTAAATCCTCCCCAGAGGCTGTTGCTATGAATCATTCCCTCTTTGCAGATGACTCTCTGCTCCTCGGAGGTGCGTCCACCAGAATAGCCACAGCCTTTGACTCTGTCCTCAAAAGCTACTGCAGAGTCTCAGGAGCTCTAATCAACGAGAGAAAGAGTGAAATATTCTGCTGGAACACAGGGCATCAAGAACTCAACAATATCGTGAAAATTTTGGGATTCAATGGACATGCCAACTGGGAAAGGATAAAATACCTTAGCCTGCCTATCACAATAGGGGCCAATAGAAGATCTCTCTGGGCAGACATTATTTGTAAACTCAATTCCAAAATCGCAGCCTGGGGTGGCTTCTGGCTGACCAACGCAGGCAAACTAATTTTAATAAAATCCCAATTGGCCGCGCTGCCAATCTATCAGTCGGCCTTTTTACTTGCTCCCAAAGCTGTCACGGACCAGATCACAAGGTTGTTAAGGGATTTCCTCTGGCATGGGGGAAAAGGAAACGAAAATAGACTGCACCTAGCAAAATGGGAGTTGATTCGGCGCCCGATTGCAGACGGTGGACTCCAAATCCGCGACCCTGCCCTTATTAATCAATCGTTGGGAGGTAAACTTCTATGGCAAATCGCCCACGACCCCAATCACCCGACCAGCAAAACTCTCCTATGCAAATACGCTCGGGACTCTTCATTCAGAAAACTTCATTACGATCCCACAGGTAAAAGCACGCTAGTCTGGAAACTATGTTGCAAGAGCAGCAAGTTCTTCAACAACTATTTGTACAGAGCGTCGGGTAATGGTAAGAGTACCTATATTTGGCAAGACAGAATTATGGGGCGTGATCCTTTGGAGGCGAATCAAGACTTAGTTGAAATCAGAGATTGGCTAATTCGGGCAGGCAAAATCAGACTCTTTGATATCTCTACGTGGGACAGATGGGGAGATTGGGCCGGTTGGGACTTTACTGGCATTCCTGAACGGCTTACACACCAAAAAATTCTCCTAACCGAATCGCTAGATGGTGCCAATCCGGAAAATCGCAGATTGAGGGACAGCTGGGCCTGGGGACCGACAGGAACTTACACCACAGCAGCCGGATACAAAGCTCTACAGAATACAAAGGACAGCAGTCATCCACCTGCCTTCTGGAAGCTAGTGTGGGACAACCTAGCCCTCCCCAAAGTCAACTTCTTTTTCTGGACAGTGGTGAAAAACAAACTTCTCACAGGAGATAATCTAGAGAAACGGAAAATTGCAGGGCCTCACAGGTGCGAACTTTGCAGAAGCAACACCGAAACTGCCCAACATTTATTCCTGGAGTGCAACTTCGCCAAGGAAGTATGGAGACTCTCTCTTCTGGATCTGCAAATTCCAGCCTTTCCTCGAAGCACAGTTGCTGCTTGGTTCGCCTCATGGAACAACATCTATCCCCTTTGCATTCCCACTAAATCCTTCTGGCGAAAAATCTGGACAACAATCCCCAAATATGTTTGTTGGCAGCTATGGCTGGCTCGGAATGACCAAATATTTAATGGACATTCTCGCACCCCCCTCCAGGTTGCTGTCAAAGCTAAAGCTCTTCTCTTGGAAACAGCCCAACATCAGTACTTCAACGAAGATCCTCTGCTCCATCCTGAAGAAAGAAGATGGCTCAGCCCGCTAGAACCCTCTCCTCGCAGGCGCCTTCTCATCCCTCAATCAGCAAACCCGGAGTGGAGATTAAGAGAATCCGAAGAAAGCTTCACAAACTGGTGGAAATCTAAATATCTTACCACAATCTTCTTTGACGGGGCCTCCAAAGGAAATCCCGGAAACGCGGGTGCTGGAGGGATCATTCACTCACCGGATGGGACCCTAAGAGACTGCTTCTGCTGGGGCCTTGGACAGAAGACCAATAACCAGGCAGAGCTCCTTGGCATCCTTAGAGCTTGTCTAATAGCAAGAGAAAAGGGAGACAAAGATCTCCAAATCTTTGCAGATTCAGAGCTTCTTATTAAAAAATTAAATTCGGAGGAGCTCTTCAACAATGCTAGCCTCAATAAAATTCTAGGAAGAGTGAAAAGAGTTCTTCAAGCTTTCACCTCCATTAAGTTCTATCACATTCTCAGAAACCTGAATGGAGAAGCGGACCGGATGGCAAACAAAGGTTGCACCCTCTCTAAAGGGCAGATCTGTATCAATGACGACATCAACTATCAAATTCCTTGAAGAGAGTGTAACAATGAAGCCGAAAATGTTGGCTATCACCTATGTATCCGGGGTTGCCTTGGCAAAGACCCCTACTATCATTTTCAAATAAATAAAAATCATAACCGTTTCAGTTAAAAAAAATAAAAATAAAATTCAACTAAACAATATTTTTTAACTTAAACATATGCATACAAACATTTTGTTCACTTTATATGCTTATTTTTTTATAATAAACATTGTTACTTAAAATAAATTCAAGTGAACAATATTTTTTATTGCATAAAAGCATTTTGTTCACCTTATATACTTATTTTTTATAATAAATATTATTAATTAAAATAAATTCAACTAAGTATAGAGAGTTTGTGGTGGAATCTTAGTAAATGAACCTGCCATAAATGAATTGGTTATCATGCAAATTAAATCTCTTGTCATAATATGTGTCAAAGATATATATGTGCAATATATATATATATATATAAAGTTAAGCATATGCATAGCAGCATTTTGTTCACTTTATATGCTTATTTTTTAATATATGTATATACGTAAAAGCATTGAGATATCTGAAAAATTAAAAGACTTTCGTATTAATGTTTGTTGATATCAACGTTTACAGGTTGATGGGGCAACATTCAATGTAACATCAAGGCTATCTTACCTTTTCATTTAATTATATTAAGTTTCACTATTCATCTCTTGTGTTGAGAACTCTACCCACTTTACTTCCTGGAATTCTAAAGTGCGGATACTTTGCATTGGTTCGCACTCATCCTAACCTCCAAACACTTTACATTGCTTCCCACATATGCTAATGTTCCCACATTGCTTCCCACATATGCTAATGCTCACTTATTTACATTGTTTCCCGCATATGCTAACCTCCCCATTGAGCACTTCACTTATTTACTAAGTTTTGTTCCACATTGAACACTTTACTTTTTTACTTACTTTTACAAAGTTTATTGGTATTCTTCTTTATTATATGAATTATATTTTGGAAAAGACTATTCGTTGCCTATGCATTTAGTTATATTAAGCCTTATTTTCCAACATATATTCGCCAACCACGTCAGCAGGGATTGCACTACTATGCAACCCTCATCTAATATAAATGAATTGAAAGTGAATTAAAAAAAATTGGAATTTCATATTTATATTGCATTAATTATTTTATGATGTGTTATTGAAGAATAAAAATAGAAGATATTTGCATAATACTGTTAAAAATATTGCACAAGCTAAATTTAAAGAGAATCTATAGTGCGATAAAGAATTAGAGCATAAAAGAAAATTAAGATATTATAAGGAGTTTGTTAGACCTAATCTTGAAGATCAAAAGTATCTATCTATTTTGACTAGTGTAAAGAAGAGAATCAATATTGTTAAAATAAGAACTAATTCCCATGAGCTGCATAGTGAAACTAGGCATTGGGAAATCCCTGAAATACCATGGCGGGATATAATCTGTCACTTTTGTGACACTAAGAGGGTTGAAGATGAAAAACACTTCTCCTAGAGTGCCCTGCGTATACCCAAATTAAATCTCAATTTCAAAATATTTGTCACAATACCGACCTTCCTAACCTTCTAAATCATCAAAACTTTAGTGATCTTGGAATGCTTCTCTTAATTCTTTTCAAACATCAAAATAACATTTTAAAGAAATCCAAGTAATCTCTTACTTTTCTTAAGGTCCAATAGACCAATTTTGATCTCAGTAAACGTTAACCACCACCATCATCATCATTTTCAACTTTTTGACAATAAATGCATAATATGTTATCATTAAACTCAATTTAAAAACTTATTAACTTTTTATAAAAAAAATCCAAGTAATGTGTCATATAAATTTAAAAATAAAAGTTCCAATTAATATGTCATATAAATATAAAAAATTCCAATTAATATATCATATAAATATAGTCTGAGTGAGCCTAATGGTTAAGAACATGTGTTTCCTCCTAAGAAGTCATAAGTTCAAATCCAAAGTGGGGTAGGATATGTATACCTCCATAAACTTTACCAGTCAAATACCTAGACGGAAGGGATCTCATAATCTTATTTTTATTATATAAAAAGAAAGTAAAAATATGTTGAAATCTCCGCTGAAAATATAAATTTTTCTATGATGTGTTAATCATATGACATTTCTCACTTTATCGTTGCACACATATAACATATGAATATCAAAATCACTTAAAAACTTACTAACTTGAATAATCAAACATCTATATTAAATTATTGATAACTTATGTAGAACATCTCAGAAAAACTTGTCACATAAATACCGTACACTTTACATCTTAATTTATTTAATGCTTTTCCATTAAGTTTCTTTCAAACTTTTCTTAATTTATTTAATACTTTTCCATTAATTTTCTTTCAAACTTTTCTTTATGCATTAGTGATATAAAAAAGCCTCCATGTATGTTGTTATCCACTCATATTATTACATTTAGCCTCATTTTTATCTTTAAATAAACTCTTTTTAACCATCAATTAAATTTGAATTAGTTTTTAATTAAAAAAAAAATTAAATAGCTAATTTTTATCCAAATTTCCTTAAAATGCGTCAATACCAATGTTTCAATAATATTTTAACTAAAATATTTTTAAAAAGTTGAAATCTCATATTTATCATATGTTTTCTATAATATTACTCCTCACCCCATCTTCACTTTTATCCTCGTAAAAAAGTTGAAATCTCATGTTTATCATATATTTTCTATAATATTAACCCCACCTTCATATATATAAGGGTCATAAGAATGTTTGATCTTCTCCGACTCTTCCTATCCAATCGGAGTGGATAACTAATACATTCCAATCTTCGAATCAGGATGGGTATATGATCGATCTATAACAATAATCTTTTAAAATGTGTCGGATGAGACTTGATCATGATATTTTTAACTTTATAACAATGGAAGCATAATATATCATCATCAAAATCAATTCAAACTATTGAAATTTCATATCTACAATGCATTAATGATGATATGCTATTTAATTATAATATTTTAACTTTATGTTATAGAAGTATAATATATCATTATCAAACTCAATTCAAAAAATTATTATAATTGAAAAATCAAATAACCATCTTAAATCATTAACAATGATTTAATAATTTTTTATAAAACCTTTCCAATCAATGTATCATATAAATATCATATGTTTCATATAACTATCATATGTTTAAAGAGCCAAGTTTACACCTTAAATTATTTAAGAGTTTACACCTTAAATCATTTAATAGTTTTTCATATTTTCTTTCATAATGTCAATTTTTAGAGTCATATATATGTTTATTGTATCTTCTACTTTTTAATATAATTTTATTTCAGCCCCATCTTCTACTCTTGTATGATGTGTTATCTGGTTATGTGACATTTTTAACTTTATCATTGTAGACATGTGACATTTCTAAATTTATCACTGTAGATACATAATATGTTAATATTGAAATCACTTCAAAGATTTATTATAAAAAAATAATTGAATATATATATAACATGTCAACCTCAAAATTACTTCAAAGATTTACTACGAAAAATAATCAAATATGCATCTTAAATTGTTAATAATCTTATGTAGGAATTTTTCAATTAACTTGGAATCATTTGAAAGATTTACTGAAAAAAACAATCAAACATGCATCGTAAATTGTCGATGACTCTATAAAGGACTTTTCCAATCAACTTGTCATATAAGCACCATGAGTTGTAAGGACTCACTTTACACCTTAACTTATTCAATACTTTTCCATATAACTTCTTTCAAACGTTTCCTTATAAACTAGTGATATAAAAAAGTATCCACACATTTTTCCTCCAATTCAATTGGATTATGAAATTGAACATCAACTTATGATATCATAATTTATCTAGTAATTTTGAATGAACTCCTTTCAACACTCATTTTATTAAATTTGAACTAATTTTTATCCAAACCCTTTTAAAAATGGACCAATCCCATTGTTACAATAATGTTCGTTGAAATCTCATATATATAATGCACTACTTTTTATGATGTGCTACTTGATCATGTGATATTTTTAACTTTATAACAATAGAATCATAACATGTTATCCTCAAAATCAATTTAAAGACTTACTACAAACACAAAATCAAACATCCATCTTAAATTATTAATAACTTTTTATAACAATTTTTCAATCAAAGTGTCATATAAATATCATATGATGTGTTAGTTGGTCATGTGACATTTCTAACTTTATCACTGTAGATACGTAACATGTCAACCTCGAAATCACTTCAAAGACTTACTATGAAAAACAATCAAATATGCATATTAAATTGTTGATAATCTTATGTAGGAATTTTCCAATCAACTTGAAATCACGTGAATGATTTACTAAAAAAAATAGTCAAACACACATCTTAAATTGTCGATAACCGTATCTAGGACTTTTCCAATCAACTTGTCATATAAGCACCATGAGTTGTAAGGACTCAGTTTACACCTTAACTTATTTAATACTTTTCCATAGAACTTCTTTCAAACTTTTCCTTATAAACTAGTGATTTAAAAAAGTCTCCACATATTTTTCCACCAATTCAATCAGATTATGACATTGAGCGTCAATTTATGATATCATAATTTATCTAGTAATTTTGAATGAACTCATTTCAACACTCATTTTATTAAATTAGGACTAATTTCTATACAAAGCCTTTTAAAAATGGACCAATCCCATTCTTACAATAGTGGTCGTCGAAAACTCATATCTATAATGCACTAGTTTTTATGATGTGCTACTTGATCATGTGATATTTTTAGCTTTATAGAAATACAATCATAATATGTTACTGTCAAAATCAATTTAAAAACTTACTACAAACACAAAATCAATCATCCATCTTAAATTATTAATAACTTTTTATAAGACTTTTTCAATTAAAGTGTCATATAAATATATTATGATGTGTTACTTCATCATGTCACATTTCTAACTTTATCATTGTAAACACATAACATATCAACTTCGAAATCACTTCAAATACTTACTACGAAAAAAAAATCAAATATGCATCTTGAATTGTTGATAATCTTATTTAGGAATTTTCCAATCAACTTGAAATCACTTGAAAGATTTACTAAAAAACAATCAAACGCACATCTTAAATTGTCGATAACCTTATGTGGGACTTTTCCAATCAACTTGTCATATAAGCACCATGAATTGTAAAGACTCACTTTACATCTTAACTTATTTAATACTTTTCCATAGAAATTCTTTCAAACTTTCCCTTATAAACTAGTGATATAAAAAAATCTCCACACATTTTTCCACCAATTCATTTGGATTATGACATTGAGCATCAATTTATGATATCATAATTTATCTATTAATTTTGAATGAACTCTTTTGAACACTCATTTTATTAAATTGGGACTAATTTCTATCGAAACCCTTTTACAAATGGACCAATCCCATTGTCACAATAGTGTTTGTTGAAATCTCATATCTATAATGTACTAGTTTTTATGATGTGTTACTTGATCATGTGATATTTTTAACTTTATATCAATACAATCATAATATGTTACCCTCAAAGTCATTTTAAAGATTTACTACAAACACAAAATCAAACATCCATCTTAAATTATTAATAACTTTTTATAAGATTTTTTCAATCAAAGTGTCCTATAAATATTGTATGTTGTGTTACTTGGTCATGTGACATTTCTAACTTTATCGTTGTAGACACTTAACATGTCAACCTCGAAATACTCTTCAAAGACTTACTACCAAAAACAATCAAATATGCATCTTAAATTGTTGATAATCTTATGTAGGAATTTTCCAATCAACTTGAAATCACTGGAAAGATTTACTAAAAAAAAAAAATCAAACACGCATATTAAATTGTCTATAACCTTATGTAGGAATTTTGCAATCAACTTGTCATATAAGCACCATGAGTTGTAAGGACTCACTTTACACCTTAACTTATTCAATACTTTTACATAGAACAACTTTCAAACTTTTTCTTATAAAATAGTGATATAAAAAAGTCTCCACACATTGTTCCACCAATTCAATCGGATTATGACATTGAGCATCAATTTATGATATCATAATTTAACTAGTAATTTTGAATGAACTCCTTTCAATGCGCATTTGATTAAATTTGGACTAATTTCTATCCAAACCCTTTTCAAAATGGACCAATCTCATTTTTACAATAGTGTTCGTTGAAATCGCATATCTATAATGCACTAGTTTTTATGATGTGCTACTTGATCATGTGATATTTTTAGCATTATAGCAACATAATCATAATATGTTACCTTCAAAATCAATTTAAAGACTTACTACAAACGCAAAATCAAACATCCATCTTAATTTATTAATAACTTTTCATAAGACTTTTCCAATCAAAGTGTCGTATAAATATTGTATGATGTGTTACTTGGTCATGTGGCTTATCACTGTAGACATAGAACATGCCAACCTCAAAATCATTTCAAATACTTACTATGAAAAACAATCAAATATGCATCTTAAATTGTTGATAATCTTATGTAGGAATTTTCCAATCAACTTGAAATCACTTGAAATATTTACTAAAAAAAAAAATCAAACATACACCTTAAATTGTCGATAACCTTATGTAGGACTTTTTCAATCAACTTGTCATATAAGCACCATGAGTTGTAAGGACTCACTTTACACCTTAACTTATTTAATACTTTTCGATAGAACTTCTTTCAAACTTTTCCTTATAAACTACTGATATAAAAAGTCTCCACACATTTTTCCACCAATTCAATTGGATTATGACATTGAGCATCAATTTATGATATCATAATTTATCCAATAATTTTGATTGAATTCCTTTCAACACTCATTTTATTAAATTAGAACTAATTTCTATCCAAACCATTTTAAAAATGGACCAATCCCATTGGTACAATAGTGTTCGTGAAATATCATATCTATAATGCCTTATTGTGGTCTACTAAAGGCTTGGGACTATAGCAATAAGTTTCCCTTTGACTTTGTATTAGTTTATTGTTGACTTTTAATTTTTGTGCTATATCAATGTGTAACATAGGAAATGGGTGTATGTATTTTTTAACAAAAAATATATATATTTTCTAAAATTTGATTGATATTTTGAAGTCTTGTGCAAGCTTCACGTCATTCAATGCAAAAAACTTGATTACACAATTAATGGATGTGACAATTTGACAAAGAAGGAAGAAACATGTTGTTTGCCTATCTTTATCTTTAAATCTATATGTGGGCCTATGATGCCGTGATGAATAAATCTATATGTGGGCGTATGAATTATTTAGAGTCAACTTGTTATTATTAAATTCCCGATAGAAATTACTCGATATATATTGAGATATAAATCATTTTACAATCCTTGTATCAGGTCTAGCTCAAACAGCTATTACAATTCGTCCCGGAGATCTAGCTGGGTTTGAACTCAAGACCTCCTCCCAACATGGAGAGAAAGACAAATGTGCTGATCCTTGTTGTCACACGGAACTCTTTTATTATTAAATTACTATTTAACATCTTTGTCATGAGATTCGTATAACATTATCAGTGCTTTTCTATTCAAAGTCACGTCGGTGTGATTTCAAATTACTTTATTCAAATTTCATATTGTTATAATTAATAATCATTTAAAATAATTGTCTTTCAAATTTGATATTGTTTGTCGATTGGTAGGAGAAACACTATCATGTTTAACTGCTTGGAGGCCAACCCCACCAAAGAAAGCATCCCGTGCGGCTCGAAACTTTTCAACGAAGCTAAAATTATGTGAAAAACAAATGGGACTTACTTTTTAATATCGAAATGCAATTTTTTTGCATTTTCACATATTGTTAGTGTTTATTTTGGTACATACTAATTACCATAGTTTTGTTCTATGATACCAATACAAACATTCACCATCATGATTTAAATTTGCAACTCTTTATAAAGAAGAAAATATTCCTCAACATCCATGATTCCTTAATGAGAATAAGTATTTTTATATATAAATCCACTCTAGGATTAATCGATCTAATTTTTATTTATAAAATTTAAAATTATAAAAATACTCAATATATAACAGATTTCATGTCATTAAATTTTTCATCGTGTATAAGGTATATAAATTTAATAAAAATAAATGTTTTTTTTTTTTTTTTTTTTTTTTTATGATTTTTCTTATTTTTTATTAGTCCCTGCCAAGGCAGGATTATAACATGGAGTTTGCTATTGATTTGACATAAATTTCATTGACTTAAAAAATTTACATGGAAATCTAATGTTCTACATAAAAATACAATTTTTATTTTTTAATCTTTAAAAATAACTTATTTTTTTAAAGCTGTCATTGGTTGAAAGTTTGGTCTTATTGTATTGCTAAAGTCATTCAATATTTAAATTAATTGCATAATCAATATTTCATACTTCCATAAATAATTTTGTCCACCATTTTGAGTATCTATACAAAGCGTCATTTCTATTGTAAATGATGAAGACAAGTTAGTGCAACGAGAATTATATTTTAACAGGAATGCGGGATTTTTATATCTAATCCGATCTCTCGATAGAAAACACAATCTTATGCTCATGACAACCCTGGAAATGCAATTTATAATTGAACTGGAATTATCGAGACTTATGTAAAAAGGCGTGAAGGCCGCCTATCATTTTGACCTTCTAGAGAATTGTGATGATACAGGGAAGGATCTAGTCGATTGATTGCACTAGTGTGAAAAACTGAGTCACGGAGAAACTAGAATTGACTCTGTGGGTTAAAGGAGACCAGTCTTTTCATATCTAGGGTTTTCATTCGCTTGTTGTTAACATACACAATTGAGAAATGTCCTAGAAGCTAACGTATACAGAAATATATGGCAATCATTTCCATCCTTTGACTTTGTATTGTGCAAATGAATTTCAAGGAATTTTCAACATATTCTGTGAAATGAATGATATTTAAACATGTGTAAAATTGATTATGTATTTTACTTTATTTGCCTACAAATTCTTTGATGTTCGTAACTATTTAGGAGGGGTTAGTTTATAATTCTAATTTGAGTTAATTTGGTTTAATTTAATTTAAAATAAAAATTAAATATTTTCTGATATATATATATATATATATATAGCATATATATATATATATATATTAGTGTAGTCTATTATTAGTTCTTGTTTATTTTTCAAGAATTTAAATTAATTGCACAATCAATATTTCATACTTCGTCATAGACATTTGGGTCATCAATATTATTTAGAATTTGTATGTGAAACATTTTCATATGTGAATATTGTATGTATTTTGCGTAAAATATTTAATACTTTATACAATATATAAAGTATATAAAATATTAATATGTTGCTTTTAATATGAATAATAGATTACAATCATAATAAATATAGTAGTAATAATCCAATTCTAATTCTAATGGAAAAATTAATAATAATAAGTGAATTTCATTGATAAATATTAATATCATATCATAATGATACTAGTTATAATAATAATCAATAACAATTATAATAAAATATTAATAGGAACAATTAATTTCACTAACATAATAATCAATTATAATTATAGAGTAAGGAAAGTAATATTTGATAATTATTTTCACTGCTTTACTAATAAAATTTAAATAATAAACAATTGTGCATAGGAGGTTTTAAATCTTTATTATTATCAATTTTCAAACTTACCAAAGGCAGGGACTATGTTGCCTTGCAACTCTTGTTTTTATGATGTTGTTGGTATGTGATATTTTTAACTTTGCATAGCAAGCAAATCATAATATGTTACATGTGATATTTTTAACTTTATAGCAATAAAATCATAATATGTTACCTTGAAAATCAATTTAAAGACTTACTACAAATGCAAAATCAAACATCAATCTTAAATTATTAATAACTTTCTATAAGAGTTTTTCAATCAAAGTGTCATATAGATATCATATGATCTGTTACTTGGTGATGTGAAATTTCTAACTTTATCATTGTAGACACATAACATGTCAACCTCGAAATCACTTCAAAGACTTACTACGAAAAACAATCAAATATCCATCTTAAATTGTTGATAATCTTATGTAGGAATTTTGCATTCAACTTGAAATCACTTGAATGGTTTACTAAACAAAACAGTCAAGCACACATCTTAAATTGTCGATAACCTTATGTAGGACTTTTCCAATCAACTTGTCATATAAGCATCATGAGTTGTAAGGACTCACTTTACACCTTAACTTATTTAATACTTTTCCATAGAACTTCTTTCAAACGTTTCCTTATAAACTAGTGATTTAAAAAGTCTCCACACATTTTTCCACCAATTCAATCAAATTATGACATTGAACATCAATTTATGATATCATAATTTATCTAGTAATTTTGAATGAACTCATTTCAACACTCATTTTATTAAATTAGGACTATTTTCTATCCAAAGCCTTTTAAAAATGGACCAATCCCATTCTTACAATAGTGGTCGTCGAAATCTCATATCTATAATGCACCAGTTTTTATGATGTGCTACTTGATCATGTGATTTTTTTAGCTTTATAAAAATATAATCATAATATGTTACCCTCAAAATCAATTTAAAAACTTACTACAAACACAAAATCAAACATCCATCTTAAATTATTAATAACTTTTATAAGACTTTTCCAATCAAAGTGTCATATAAATATCTTATGATGTGTTACTTCGTCATGTGACATTTCTTAGAATTTCTTTCAAATTTTTCCTTATAAATTGGTGATATAAAAAAGTCTCCATACATTTTCCACCAATTCAACTGGATTATGACATTAAGCATCAATTTATGATATCATAATTTATCTAGTAATTTTCAATGAACTCCTTTCAACACTCATTTTATTAAATTTAAACTAATTTCTAGCTAAACCCTTTTAAAAATGGACTAATCCCATTTTTACAATAGTGTTTATTGAATTCTCATATCTATAATGCAATAGTTTTTATGATGTGTTATTTGATCATGTGATTTTTTTAACTTTATAGAAATACAATCATAATATGTTACCCTCAAAATCAATGTTACCCTCAAAATCAATTTAAAGAATTACTACAGATGGAAAATCAAACATCCATCTTAAATTATTAATAATTTTTTATAAGACTTTTCGAATCAAAATATCATATAAATATAAATATCATATTTTTTAAAAACTTGTTTTACACCTTAATTTATTTAATACATTTCTATAAAGTTTCTTTAATATGTTTTCATAAAGTTTCTTTATTAAGGTTTTTTCTTAGAATCACGTTTATATATGTTTCATTCACTACTTTTCAACATAACCTTATTTCAATTTCATTCTTATTTTTATCCAAAAAAAAAAAAAAAATGAAAAGTAGAAATATGTTGAAACCTCACACTTAAAATATAATATTTTTATAGCACGTCACTTAGTCATGTGACATTTCTAATTTCATCATTGTAAATGTCTAACATGTTAACATCAAAATCACTTAAATCTTTGATCTGGATTTATGAGCGAAACAAAATGAAACACAGATCTATAGCATTAACACAGATATACATAGAACAATAACAGAGATATAGTGAAACTTAACTTCTATTCAATAAAGAAATCTGTTGAAACGATAAAACGCAAAATGAAACAATCTTGCTCGAACGGTGGTAGCTAATATCTTAGAAGAGATGTGGAGGCTATGCACATTCGTCTCAACACATTACAATCAGGCCTACAAACCTTTTTAGCATCAATAAGTAATCAGAAAACCCTAGACATCCAAAAACATAACCCTAGGAGATGAAGCGCCAAAATTCATGTGGGACTTGATGGGGTAAGTTCGTAGATCAACTTCCAGGGGTCGTAACTTTTGCATACGATCTTCATTTTAGGCGCATGATAGCATGTTGGAAAGGTCTATCCAAGGAATACACATTATTTTGTCACACTCTGACTCCATCTACAATGTGATTGTGGCAGGCCCAAAAAATGTTGTTTAGGGCCTCAAAACGACCCTGAAAGTTTAGGACCTGAAAAGATAGAAAAAAATTGCTAAGATGAAAACTGTATGTGATCCAGTTGGAAGAGGTGGGTGGCCCTGATATCCACATGCATTAATCCTCCCTCCTTGAGAAGCAATGGTCTCCATTGCGTTGAGTTCCCCCATTAGATGAGGAAAATTCTGTTGAATTTGGTCGTAGGTGAGCCACTTGCCTTGGTGCAGGAGCTACCCCACTTTGACAACACGATAAATATAAATCTTATGTTGGCAAGTTCCCTTGACCTATGTGTCCATGATCTGATCAGTGGATGCTTGTTCCATGCAGTCAGGGTTGAGCTCTGTCGATGTCAACTTTTCTGCTATCTTTGAGGTGTCCAATAAGGGTGGAAAGTATGGCTGAAGGAGGTCCACATTAAACACTGGGTGCAAGCCAAGGAAGGGGGGAATGTTGAGCTCAAAATCATTTTCACCCATAGCCTTGGTGATGGTGTAAGGTCCATAGAGGAGTGGACGAATGTTCCGATGGGGTCTTTTAAGGCATTCTTTCTGCAAGTGCAAACAAACTTTATCTCCCACCTAAAACTTGTGTGGCACTCAGTGTTGATCATGGCGCTACTTGTACTTGGCATTGGACTTCTGAAAAATATCTTGAACCTATTGGTGGATGTGTTGTACTCATTCAATGAATTGTGTGGCTTTGTCAGCTTCGGTTTGAGCATGGGACTATTCTTCTTGTGTGGACGCGAGGGGTAGTACAACATCCATGGTACCCAATGGTTAAAATCCCAACCCTTCTGAAAGGGGTTGTGGTTGGTTGAGATATGTATGTCTCTATTGTAACTGTGTTGAACATAGGGAAGACTCTCATCCCATGTGTGTGGATGCTTGGAATTTTACATGCGCAAGATATGCATGATCATCCTGTTGACGACCTCGGTTTGGCCATCCGTTTGGGGGTGGAAGGTCATGGATTTGGTGAGCTTGGTGTCCAACCATGACCAAAGGCTCGACGAGAATGTGTTGAGGAACTGATTGTCCTGATATGAAACGATGGTTTTTGGTATCCCAAAATGTACCCACACCTGTTCGAAGAAGATCTTAGCAGTGGACTCTGATGTGACGCTCTTCTTGTAGGAGGCCATAATCACCATCTTGGAAAATCGATCAACAACCATGATAACACAGTCATTTCCCTGCTTGGTTGAAGGGAGGCCCAACATGTAGTCCATTGAGATGGATTCCCAGGGCCTGTCGGGATTAGACAGAGGGGTGTACATGCCTTGTTTCTTAATGGTTGGTTTGGCAATGACATAGGCTGCGTAAGACTTGATATACTTGCTGACATCCTGTTGAAGTTTTGACCAATAGAAATTTTTCTGCAACACTTCCACTGTATTTTCTATGCCAAAGTGTCCTGCTAACCAACTATAGTGAGATTCCTAAATCATATTTTCTCGCTCGCTTGATGGGACGCAGATAGTTATTGGAGATTCCAATGTGGTAATCAAAGTTATGTTAGATAAATCATCCCCCTTGAGTATCAAGCTTACAATGATCATTGCTTGAGTTAAAAAGGAGGCCAAAAACCACCTCAAAATTTAATTTTATCACGTGCTACATTGTAATATCCCTAATCTAGACCCTTTGTAATTGTACATATAGGTTGGTGATTCGTTGGTACCAATTGTAAATGTAAATGTACATGTAGGCTATTGAGTCGTTGGCACCTAGTTTTGGTCCTAAGCGCACCTAAGTAGTGCTCGAATAATTGTTATAAAAGAAAGGGTGCGCACATTTAATAGTGTTGCACATACCTAAGTAAGTTCACAATTTATCGCACAAGTTGTAGGTTGGGAAAAGCCCGACCCAACCACCAAAATGGCGACAACTTAGAAAGCACCTACCCAATGTCACCTTAGGTAGGTGTTCCTGTAACTTTAGAGGTGAGGTAGTGTAATACACCTATTTTCCCTAGATTGTAACTAATCATTACTATTGATTTCCATGCTATGGAATGTGAACAATGTAAATGTATTATTGTTTAGATTTCCAATAAATGAATATAGGGGTGAAGCCTTGAAGTACTAGCCATGATATCACTAGAGGAAAGAGTGAGGAAAACGATAGAGCGGGTTGCCAGTAAATTTTATAATTCCATGGGAGGGAATGGTGAGGGAAACCATGACTGGTTGAGATGACCCATGCCATGCAATACTCTATTGAATTAAAAATGTTCACAACCCAAGATTTTCCTCTGGCCTAGAAAATTCATTTACCAGTCAAGCTAGTAGTTGAAAGTACTCTTCAGAAAATAATGAAATAATGGGAAAAGTACCCATCTAGAAAAAATTTATCTGACTCATGAATTTGGGGATTTGACCCACAAAATATTGTTGTGTAAGGTAAGAAAGGGACAAAGAAGGAAAGAAAGGAGGAATGGATAGAAGAGAATTTTAGAAAGAATACAATGTGTGAGGCTCTCCAGTTCATAAGTAGAAATAAAGGATTAATTTGTTCTAGTTACAAGAGAGAACCAGAGAGAGGATCTTTGAGAATTTGTAGAAATCATGACCTGAGGAAAAGGTCGTGAGCTTGATGTTAAGGGAGCATACGATAAACCTCGCAGAGGCTGTGACAGCGAGAGGATGTTTGATAATTTGTAGAATTTTCCATAGTGATATCATGGCTTGGCACGGGAGTGGCCAGAGTGCTAAGAGTGAATGCATCTGAGCATACGGTTGGGTGGAAATGAGAACACCCACACTCAGTTGGTCGACGATTGGCTATAATAGATAAGTACTTCTTAGTACTTCCTAGACTTTGTATAGTGGAATTGAAATGCGTGGTTGGATGTCTGTGTCTGTGATAGAAATATGCATTGCATGATTAATACTGATAATGCTTCCTTTCAAGTGATTGTATGACGACAAGTTTTGGTGCATGCTTTGCACAGTCGGATATAATTGTCATGTAACATTCCGAGACAAAGAAAGTAAACCTCTCTCTTTTCTTTCTATGTACATAATAAATAGAGGCATAAAAATAAAGTTAAATTTGTAACTTGATGCAGTGATGGTTCCAAGAGAAAGGAAATTAGAACCATAGGAAACGATTGACGATCCCGGGAAGGGATGTAATGCTGCGATAATGAAAAAATTTCTTAGCTTGTTGGAATGTTAGAATTTGTGACTCGGACCATCTGGTCGACTGAATATTTTGAAGTAGAGTTTGAATATTATCTCTTGTCAATGGTTTTATGCTTATTTATGTCTAGAAAAGGAAAATTGTCAGTAATGGGTTTTAAAAGAATTTGGGGACATAAGAATTTGGCCTTGTGTTGGTTGGAAATTCATCAAAGTATTTCCCAACGACCAAATCTGCAGCTATAGAGTCAAGATATTCTCTATGGTACTACCCCAGTCCTTTTGAACTCCTTGAATTACCTTTCCTATTGTGAAATTTGAGTTCTGTAGACGAAGGGTCTTCCCTTCAAACCATTCTCCCAAGCGATTGATGACTCAGGTCTGTGGCCTTAACCAAATATTGGATAGGAGTCATGGGTGTATCCCTCGGGGCTTGCCAAAATCCCATATGACCGGGACCCAGAACCCTTGCTACACCCCAAAGGAGCTAAGTTATCTGGGTTTCAGGACTCTGGTATTCTGACGCTTCGGGGAACATAAACATCGTAAAAGTGCTAAAAAACCTGAACGTCGAAGTCACGAAGCAATGAGAGTCATCAATCCAAGGCAGGATCATCCCTGACTATTGAATCGAATTCAAAAAATATTGTGGACGTCTGATCAACCATACAATGGAAGGATAAGGTAAGGAGAGGGATGACCAACAACAAGTAGTCATCCTGCTTGACGACCTTCTCAAACAGTTACCCTCTGGAGCTAATGGCCAAGAATGTGTGGACCACGGGGATGCAGAGCCATATATCCCCACCAATTGTTGGATCAAACCAGGGAAGATTATGGGCCATCCGATCATTATTCGGCTCTTCAAATATATCCCACTTCAGGTGATTCAGAATTTAAGGTGTGTAGTTTCCCCGAAGGCCGGAGTGACCTCAACAGATGACATGGCCAAAGTACATGGTGGAGTCTGAATGTGTTGCAGAGGCACTGCATGTCAAAATGTGGTTAAGCCATGTGTCCCGTTGACTCATCATCTAGGGTACAGGGTTGGAGATATGGGAACCATGTGTATGTTTGGTGGCATACGGTAGTAGGGACACCTATGCAGAACGCCACGTACACAAGAGGGACCCGCTTCGGAGGTTCGGGACTTCGGAACTCCAGGTGTTTGGAGTGATAAGATGAAATCTCCAAAGCACCGAAAGCCTAAGCACATAGTAGGGAAGTCCGGAACTCCGAAACTTCGGGGATCCACGAGGTTTGACATGTTGGTACATGAGAATATCGCCGAACAAGGATGATTTTAGGGGCTAAATTTCGCTCATGGGATGATTTTCCTTGGTTTTTCCCAAAAAACGATTCACTATTCTAAAAATGATTTGCCCAAATTCTATAGGATAAAATTATTTTACCTTAAAAATCACCAAAATTTTATACAAACTATATAAAATCCTTAGAATTTGAATATTTTTACAAAAATATTGCTAAACATTTTATAGTTGGCATATGAAGGATTAGTAAGATTCGCCAAGGTTTCTACATTTTAAAACAAATTTCCATCCTTAAAATCATCCTTGTTGTTGAAGCTCCAAAGTTCGGAGTACGTGGTGGGAGTTCTAGAACTTCGGAACTCCAGGACTCTAGGGAAAAGCTAGAGGATGTAGGGAGGCAGTTTAAACACCGAAGCATTGAAGCTTCCCCGATGAAATGTCAAGCCCCGATAGGACGGGCTTGTGTGCGTCATGATGATGTGGCATGTTTGGTTAGCTCCATGTGGCATCGTGATATTGGACACGAATTAGGCATGGGACCTCACCCCTCTAATCAAGTCCAAGCAATGCGTTAAGTGCAGGTAAATCTTAACCATTAGATCCAAAGGTGGATAGAGCTCCACCATAGATTCTGGAGTGGAGAGAGGCTTCAAGATTTTGGGTCTCCGAGAAGATTTATTGTTGTACCAAAGAGTGTAGAAAGGTCTAAGTCTAGAGGAGTAGGTTCCATCATCGAACGCATGGTAAGGTAAAAGATAAAACAAGAAGCATCGAGGTTTTGGAAGTGAATAACCCTGCGACTACTCGACAAAGATGTTTTCCTATAAACCCTTCTTCCACAACCACGCCATTGCCAAAGGATGACGATCTGGGCTATGAAAGTTCCATGTTGGATGGTACAAGGAAAGTGAAGCCATGCGGATGCCACATGGCGAAAGGGGTCGCCATTGGCCAATGATACCCCGAAAAACTTTGGAAGTCCATAAATTTTGAACCAGGACTCTGTTTTGGACAAGTTTATAGTTGTTGGAAAGATCTCAAAGGGAAGAATGCAATGATTACCTTACTCTAGGAACTCTGAGAAGTTGTATGACGGAGAAAAATTGTATACCCCATCCCTTAAAAGGGTACTTAGGGGGTTGGGTGTGTTACAAATTGGTATCAGAGCAGGCTATAACACTTGGCCTGCATGGGCTCATGGAAGAGTCAATTAAAAATTTTTATTAGAAAGAAAACTTAAGGGGGAGGACACCTTGCCCTTGTCTATCTATCAGAGAAATATTCAAACACTAGGCCTTGATGGGCTAGAAAGCAGTAACGGGACTGGTATAACAAGGAGAAGACAAGCTGGGTAGAAAATTTCCTTTGTGTTGGAAAATTTTAGCTATTATCTACACCAGCTCCTTGATTGAGGTTTCGTCCTCAAATTCTTGTAACAAAAAAGTTACATGCTGATGTGCGGTAGAGGGAGCATATTTTTTCTTTGGTAGAATGATAGTTATTCCTATAGTAGTGGGATTATGATGATAGGCACTAATAGAAAGATTTGATGTGAATGGATTGAAAGGATCTGTAGCAGTAATAATTACTACTTTAATAAAGGATTAAACCTTGTATATGTGTATGATCCCTCACGATCAAAGGATTGATGGAAATGGTAAGGTCAATTTACTTAACCTGTAATGAATGAAAATTGTCGATGGAATAACCCAGTAAGAAAGTAAAAATGAGCCCTATAGATTGAGAACAACATTTATGAAGGTAGAAGTGAAGTGACATGAGCAAGTCCAAAGTATCATGGTTGTGCTAGGGGAGTGTGTATCCCTATTAACTTAAGGGCACATCTATGTAAGAGGAATGGGTCTGGTGACCACTTTCTGAAAAGGGAGAGCATGTGCAACTCTTTGGTTCTAAAGGGAACTGAGAAACGAATTGTTTCTGGGTACAAGAATTGTTGGGCAACTTTTTTTTCTAATCAAACTGATAAAAAGAGCTGCAAAAATATGGAGTGAATGAGTGAGCAATCACAACAGCCTCCCTTTCTTGGTGGATAGAAAACTAATCTACCAAAATTCATGTGGGAGGAGGAGAGTGACATGTGTCCCTGGTTGTTGTTGAATAAAAGGAATAATTATGGGTGTAATGGTTATGTCTGATCTACATTTACATCCTATCTTTTGTTTTGATGAGAATAGACAAAACAAACTAGAACCTCTACGGAAATTTAAAAAGAAAGAGATGGACTTTCTACCCAAGACTAATTATGATCTAAAGATGTCCTGGAGTTCTGTATTAAAATAATTAGTAAGTAACAGACTTCAAAATTGTATTTGGACTTTAAGGAAATAGTCCAAATGTTATTAGACATTAGAATTCATTATCAATGAGGTAAGAAAGTGGAACATGTCTGCACTATAAGAATGGATAAAGTGATTGGGTCACAAGGGCATGTCAGAATGCATGTGGCAAGGATTGAGCATGCATATATATACATATACTGTATACACATATATACTTATTATAGATTTTCATTGGATGTAAAATGTGGTGATATCGTAGATCATAAGGTTAGTGGTGATCTAATTATAACAACATAAGTAAAATGTTGATGATATTGGTTGTATATTACACCATGAGGATAAAGTTAGAATGGTTAATGAAATGTTGATCCCAAATGTGGTAAAGGAAGTGTTGGGGAACTTCTAGATGACCAATGGGTCAGGTTGAAATCTAGAGGTGGATGGTATCCATATAAGGTATGGCTTGATATTCTCAAGTAGTAGTGAGAGGGAATATAGAAAAGGATTCCCTTGATATAAATGTCTGTTAACCAAAAATGGTTTGAGGCATCAAAAAGAAGCTCGATAAGATGTCTTGTTGCCATGGGAACTGTTGGAATTTCCTAGATGGTGTTTCTAGATTGTTGAATAACTTTATAGTAATTGAGGCAAAAATGCCTCCTTGTTGGTTGTTATCATAAGGAAAGGGGGACATAGTTATGGCTATGTCTATTAAACTTTCTAGGTGGATATCATGTGAATGACTACAAGCTCTCAACTGAGAGGGAAGTTCAGTGTTGAGTATATCTATGAAACTTGTCCTGAGAATGGTAGTAAGATCCTTGGGAGAAAGATATGGAAGTTTGATATGTCCATGAAGGACATGGAAAAGGTGCAAGCAATGAGCTTGCATGATGAATGTTTAGCTATGTTTGTATGTGTTTGAGTGCATGAATTTAATGCATTGTACGATTGTTTGATATAAAGAATGATATTAAGACCAAATATATATGAATGAATGATATTAAATGTGCAAGTGATACATGTGTATGATGTATGAGTATATGTATACTAAAGGCACGATGTGATTTCCTGAATGCATGAAATGTAAGGAAAGAATTGCACTTTCCAAGATTGAGTGAATACCATAGATGTGTTGGAATACTGAGAGGGGGGGGGTGAATCAGTATTACCCTTTTTCAACAATTAGAAATTACTTTTATATTTTGTTAATTACCACAATAGATCAAGAATGGACTTCTATGTAAAATCAATTATATAAATATAATTAATAGGAATTACAAGTTTTTTATGAAGAATAATGAAGGACACCAATACTTTTTAGAAAACCAACTCTAGGAGACACAAATCCCCTTCTTCATAGCACAAACCCTAGGAAGCAACAACTGCCTTGTATTTAGGGCACCAACCCTAGGAAGCACCAACTCCCTTATCTTTAGGGAAACAACCCTAGGAAGCACCAACTCCCTTTTCTTTAGGGCACCAACCCTAGGAAGCACCAACTCCCTTGTCTTTAGGGAAACAACCCTAGGAAGCACCAACTCCCTTATCTTCATGGAACCAACCCTAGGAAGCACCAACTCCCTTGTCTTTAGGGCACCAACCCTAGGAAGCACCAACTCCCTTGTATTTAGGCAACCAACCCCAGGAAGCACCAACTCCCTTAAATTACACTTTACGAAGTAAAGGATATGAATTCTTCCATTCTCCTCCCTTCCACCCTCACTTCATAAGAATCGTCAGTTCTTCTTCTTGGAATCTGCTTCTATTTTCATCTTTTGATCTGGACTGCAGAGACACTTCTTATTCACTGTTCTTCCTTGCTTATATAGTCTCCCAACTGGTGTAAGCTATGAATCATTGTGTCCCATTTTTTGGACCATCGCACCTCTTCATTTAGATTAACAATAATAACGTTTTTCTTTTTCTTGATTATTATTCAAACATTATCGTGAAGGATTTTCAAATTAGTGAGAGTGTTTTCCATAAATCGATCACTGATATGGATCAATTTTGTTTTTAACTCGATCCCATGCCTCTTTATTTCATTCTCAATTTTCATTGATCAGATCTAAGATTTTTTATTAGCTCTCTAATGCATAGCATGTATTGAGTTACTTAAGATAAATTAGGACAAAGTCCAGTTCCTATTTGGTTTAACGTTCCTTCTTTACCGAGATAAATTTCTTATTCTGTGTGTTAAATTTCACATAGAAACTCTTTGGGGCCTCTATTCCAAACGACCACAGGTGGTGACCAGGTGCTAAGACAAACGAGTGATTTAATCACTTATCAATATCAATGGTCACGTATTAATTGCACGTTGATATGGACGACTGTCATTACTTCGTAATTTTTTCCTTCGGGACTTCCTGCCTTTGCAATCATTCAACCTTTTGGAGTGCATTTTTTCGAAGTGCGTATATTATATCGAACGATCATGTTTTATTTTCACGATGAACGGTTCTCATTCACTTCGTAAATTTGGCGTTTTGATACTCCAGTCTTTATAGTCTTCCAACTCTTCCGGAGAAAATTTCGTCGGAGTGTGTATTAGCACTTCCTTGCTTAATAACCTTCACATGTACAGGAGCTAGAACCGTGGGATTAGGCACAAAGGAGCTCCCACTTGAATGTATTTCGTTTAATCTGAGACTTTGCGATATGTGTGGCTTACATTGTCCTTCCACTAAACTCGATCGGAGGGTCGAGAATTCATTTGAAGTTCCTCCTTGATCTAACGGCTGGCGAAATTTCGTGACTTCCTTCCTCTGCCTTATATCCAATGTCCCAAAACTTCATCAATGAACATAATTCCTCCTAACCTCTTTGGCTTTATACATGGATTCCAATTGAACCAAGATCGTTGATCTGTTCTTTTTGGTCAGCGATTGACAATTGTCATATTCCCCAATTCTAACAGAGTTTCCTCATAGTTCTGAGGGTGTCTTCTTTAGTTGACCTATTGGGAATTCGATCCCAATAACACTTTCTTAAGGTACTCCTTTTCCTGAGATTTTTGCATGCTCCGATCTCGTGCAATCTGATACGCTGCCTCTCCTGAGATTTTAGTTAGATGCCTCTGCACCTCGTGCTATGTCTTCTACGCAACTTACTCCTGATATTTTAGGATCTTAAAGACATATAATGATAATACCATATTGATCTTCTTGACATCAATTACATAATAAAAATTGATCATTTTGGCCCTCTTTGACATCAATTCCAACACCATAAAACCATGTCCAACATCTCCCCCTTTGGCATTGATGGAAACACAGTAAAACCCCTTTCTCAATCTTAACTGGATTTTTCTGATCATTCTACCCCTTTGGCATTGATGGAAACACAGTAAAACCCCTTTTTCAATCTTAACCTTAACTGGATTTTTTCTGATCATCTCTACCTTTGGTATTGATGGAAACACAAGAACCCCCTTCTTTTTCAATCTTAACTAGATTTTACTAATCATTCTCCCCTTTGACAACAATGACAAAATGGATAAAAGTTTTCTTGTTAGGTGATACTTCAGGTGATTCCCACCATGTATATGAATATCTCCCCCTGGACCATAAGCCAAGTATAACCAATCATGGAAGAAGAATAACTCCTCGTATTCTTCCTCGTAAGATAAATGCATTCCATCAATGCAATTTCTTTTGGCTTCAAAAACTATTTCTCAACTGAAACATAGATCAACTGCTCAAGAATAATATGCTCTTCCTATAACGATCCTTTGGACATATGGACTGGCCATGTACCATGAAGGATCTTCCTCAGAAATCATTCACATAACTTTGCTAAGAGAATAAATAACCTGCACTAATCCTGGGAAGATTGAAAAACCTGCAACAAACCATGTCAGGTCCTGCATAGAGTTATCCCATCAAACCATGATTCTTTCGATGATTCTAGTTATCTATTAAATCATTTGTAATCCAAGAGCCTCTTCATTTTTATGTTCTTCAATACTCATAGGAGTATCCACGGGAACAATCTTAAGTCTTCCCTAATTCCTCCTTCCTTCCTTTTGATTCTTCCGATGATTCTAGTTATCTACTCAATCATTTGTAATCCAAGAGCCTCTTCTTTTTTATGTTCTTCAATACTCATAGGAGTATCCATGGGAACAATCTTAAGTCTTCCCTAATTCCTCCTTCCTTCCTTTTGTTATATATATATATATATATTATTTATTTTTTTGAGGAGGAGTTTCAGTAGATCATCAAAATAGCATTGGAAAACTTCTGAGATCATCATCACTCAATTCTTCTGGTTGGTCTACTATTGAAGTTTCATCATTATCGTCACTATTTTGTGCAACAAAAAATTCTTCATATTCTCTTTTAGAATTTTCTTTTATTGGCTAGTGGACTATTGATTTGCAGAACATCATCAAAAACTACCATTGTGTCATATTATTCTTTAGGAACTCTCCTTTCTTGAGCTTGATTTACTTTATATGAAAAACTTTGATTTTTATATTCCTTATTAGAATCTTTACCCACCATTCTCCTTCTATTAACTTCATCAATTTCAGGTGCATCATCTTTCTTGCTTTGTACTTCATATTTTATTTTCCATATATTCTTATTATATTTGTTAGGGTTTCCCATTGGTGATCTACATTCACTGGCTTTATGGCCATAGTTGTTGCATTTTTGGCATTCAATATTGAAGTTTTGCAAAGGATCAAATGAGTTGTAGTTTCTCTTCTCTGTATTGTACCTATTGTTCTTATATATTTGGACATTTATGTGATTGTATTGTCCATAAGCTTTGCAGTGTACTTCCTTATGACCAAAATTATTGCAAGAGTAATARTATGCAATAAGTAGATATTTATTAGGGGGGATTCTTTCTGGTGGTTGTATTCCTCCTTTCATTTTTTACTTTAGTAGGGAATGTTTATTTCTATTTATGTGGAGTAGTTTTCAATGGTATCTTTGCCTTATTATCTTCTCTTCTTAAGGATCCCGTTAGAGCATCTGCGTAACTGATTGGTCTTTTGACAGATCCTTGTGGTGTAGAAGTTGAGTCTTGGCTGTATCCCAAACCAATCTTGTTGTTTGGTGACCTTTAAATACTGAGAATTTCATCCAAGATATTTGAACTATTTCCAAATTTTGATCCCTTCGTTTCTTTCTCAAGTTCACTTTTTAGCAGCTTAATCTCAGCTTCTAGTTTCTCACATACTGTTTTTTATCACTAAGTTGTTTTAAAATGAATTTTTCAATTTTATTAGCTTCCAGGAGATGGGATTTTAAATCACTGATGATCTTCTCTGATTCTTTGAAGTAGAGTTTGAATATTATTCAGATGGTCTGGCCGACCGAATATTTTGAAGTAGAGTTTGAATATTATCTCATGTCAATGGTTTTATGCTTATTTCTGTCTAGAAAAGATAAACTCTCAATAATGGGTTTTAAAGGAATATGGGGACATAATAATTTGGCCCCTGTGTTGGTTGTAAATTCGTCAACGGATTTTCGAAGGACCAAATCCCCAGTTATAGAGTCAAGATAGGCTCCACGGTACTACCCCAGTCCTGTTGAACTCCTTGAATTACCTTTCTTGTTGTGGAATTTGAGTTGTATAGACGAAGGGTGCTCCCTTCAAACCATTCTCCTGAGCGATAGTTGACTCGGGTCTGTGGCCTTAACCAAATATTGGATAGGATTCATGGGTGTAGCCCTTGGGGCTTTCCAAAATCCCATATGAACGGGACCCAGAACCCTCGCTACACCCCAAAGGAGCTAAGTTATCTGGGTTTCGGGACTCTGGGAGTCTGGCGCTTCGGGGAACATAAACATTGTAAAATTTCTAAAACCCTTGAACACCGAAGTCATGAAGTTGTAATGGAGGAATAAATGTACATTGCGCGACACTGGATTTTTCATGAAGATTAATAAAGAGTTGAAGCGACTCATCATTATGGACGTAGCCCCAGAAGGGGGTGAACCACAATATATCTGGGCTATGTGTGAATGTTTGCAGTACTTTTGATTATATTTTCTTTAATGAGGTTATTTTGAACATGTTAAAATGATAAAGGAAATAATACTTCGCACTAAGAATAACTAATGAAATCTGTAGAACAACACTAATATATGAATGTCATAGTTAGTATTTAGATCTGAATCTTATGTTGCAGTAGATGAATAGATGTCATTTGGTATATGTTGTTACAATGGTTCATGAATTTTTGTTGGAGTAGTTGTGTCACTGGTCAGAACTAAGATCATGCCAGGGTCAGCATAATAAATGAGTATTCGAGGGCTAGTTGTCGAGTAGATCTAATTCCCCTGAGAGAGAAGCACATTCCATCCCATGGTTGCAGACACCTGAATCCTGCGAGCACCCATTGAAGCCATCTCGGGTGAGACTACGTAGTGCACTCAGTACGTTGTGTTACCTTCTGGTATCCAGAAGGGCCGTTGGTCGAAGGGAAGTTGGTAATCATGTATAGAACCTGGGTCAACCCATAATAGCCAACAATTGTTCCATTGTCGGTTGGAACTTAGAAGAGTAGATCGGGAGGGATGCATCACACAGTATATCACGAAGGTTTAACAAAGGGGATGTTTTTAGGTTGGAACCCCACAAAAGCGAAGATTGAATGATGGTTGATAGTTCAGGAACTAGAGTTTTCCCACAAAGATAATAGAAGCCATAGGTTTAAGCCAAGACAGTACTTGGAGAGATACGTATTCAGCAAAATACACGAGAGTTTTTGTAGTGAGTTTCCCACACTATTGCATGAGTGGATAGCATGGTTTAAAGATACCCATCCGACAAATAGAGTTAGATCAGTGGAGTTTACAGAAGAGAATATCGCGCGGTTGAAAAGGGTGAATAATAAATTCATGTGCGCAGTAGATTTTTGGCTAGACAACATTGTAGTAGGGTATATCACTGAGTTTGCAATAGATACATCGAAATATTATAGTGTAGCAGAGAAGGAGTTTCTTAAGGGTCCAAGGGGAAGGTACATTACGTCATTGCACACTTCAATCAAGAGATTAGTGCATGATAAAGGGGTATTAAATATGGAATCAGAAAACTAAACTACCCTGTGTGCATGGGGGAGTTAGGGGAAACACTGAGGAAGGTCTGAGATGGAGGGGGGAATGGATAGAGGAGAGAGCGGTAAATAGAAAGATCCCATTATGATGGATCAAGAGGAGATCCAGGAAAATTTGTAGAAGGCAGGAACGATGCGCAGTGGCAGACCCTACCAATATAAGCTCAATAGGAAGAAAAGAGAAATAGCTAAGAGGGAAGGCTTGAAGAGTGAAGAGGAAGAGGTACATGATCTTCATGTTGTTGAGAACATTGAAGAAATATTGCGTGCCACATATGAAATAAACACTATAGGAGCAAGATCCAATGAGGAAGTAGGTACCCCTGTCCAAATCCGAAGCAGTGTAGAACCTACAACCCCATGTACGATTAGCACATCAACAAAGAAAAAAAAAATTAGAGAACAAGTGACTGATGGTCAGAGGAATATAGGAGATTAGAATAGAAGTGATGTTACAATTGGAAGTACCAGCAACATTGTAGGTAGTGGTACAGGTGGAAGTACCAGTATCATTACCAGTGGGAGTTCAAGTCTGAACAACAATACATAGATAGTAGTATCGCGCAGAGCAGGTACAACACATTCTACAATGGCAGGTGTAGATCCAACAATAAGATTACCATAATTCCTTGGGGATGGATCGGAAGACCCAAAGAAGCACCTATTTGTGTGTGACTGAATATGGGAATTGAAAAGATTCATTGATGAGGCAACAAAAGTAGCACAACTAGCAATAACGTTCAGAAACTGCGCACTGGATTGGTACATGAATCTAGCAGTAAACAATCCACAGGGTGCGTCGGGAACAGTAGAAGAGATCAAGAAGGAACTGATCACTAAGTTTCAGAGGCCAAAATCAGAGGATTAGTTTATGAATGAGATGATTGAGGTTAGACAGAAACCAGGAAATTTTGTATGGGACATTGATAAGAAGTTCAATACATTGAAAGGTAAACTGAAGTATCCCATTTCTAACATGCAACACATACAATTTTTTATAAATTCTTTGTTACCACATTTCAAGTATCCATTGAGATAACATAAATTTTAAACCCATGCAGAGGCACTACAAGCAACGATGCAGTTAGAGGAGAATCAGTATAAGAAGATAGAACCATCTATAGAGGAGTTGAAGGAAGACTTGAAGAACTTGATAGTGCAATTAAACCAGAATAAAAGTAGGGAGAAAAGAGAAGCAATGTGGTGTACCCTGTGCAGAGCAGAGGGATGTCACAAGAATGAGTGTCTGACATTTTCACAGTACCTGGGAGTAGGGTTGCCAAATCCATTGCCTACAGGAGGGCCTTGGTGTGAAATATGAAAGACAGATGGGCATGATCCTTATCCCTTCCCTATGATGCATAAGTACAAGACATAACCGAAGAGTATTTTCTGTAACTTTTGTAAGTCAATGGGACATGAAGAAAAAAATTATAGAACTCTGAAGTTAATGAAGGAAAGAACCTCATATGCATACATGATGAAGTTTGATTTGATGGAAGGATAGATTGCGCCATAGTTTGGCAATGCGCAACAATTTCAAGCAGTGCCATAGTTTCAACAACCTCCGCAGTATAATCAGGCACCACAGTATCATAAAATGGATCCAAAAGGGAACAAAGGAGGATTCAAAGGTATAGGAAGAGGAGGATTCAGAGGTATAGGAAGAGGAAAAGGGCCTATTATCTACCAGAATTGTCAACAACAAGAACATTATGCCAGAGATTGTCCTCAACTAGAAACAACATGTATGTATTGTCGCGCAGCAAATCACGTGATAGAAGAGTGCCTGAAGTTAATGACGAAGATCCAGAAGAAGAGGAATATAAATAACCAGAATTTCAAGTGGATTGCTACATAAATAATGGATCCCTGGAGGAACATCAATATAGTTACTAGAGGAGGATTGAAGACAAGATAAAATGCAAATGATCATAAGAAGGAATCTCAATGTTGGATTTAGAAGAGCACTCAACCACAACAGCAGTTTGATGCAAAGAAGAAGGAAACTTTCAAGGAAGCAAAGAAGGAGTTCTCGAAGGAGAATGTAGCCTCCACATCGAATACTGCACCGAGGTACAATACTCCTATTTTTGATATGTCTCAGTCCTTGGATCATACTTACAAAGGAGAGAAAACAGAGAAAGTAAGTAACTTAAAGAGTTTCTTGGAATCTTTCTTTAAATTACTTATTGATAAGAATGTCATGGATTTGCTTAAAAGTATGCTTGATAAATATATCATAGAGGAAGGGGTAGGAATAGAACAAAAGAAGATTAATCAGGTCCATAGAAAGAAAAGAACTAGTAGAGAGTTCAGATTGAATGCAAATATAGGAGACTTTAAAATGGGAAATGTTATCCTAGACTTAGGATCAAATGTCAACATTTTTCCAAAGAAGACTTGGGAAGCAATGGGAGAACCTACACTAGGGTATTCCAATATCCAATTGAAGCTAGTGAATTAGCAGAGAGTGATTCCCATAGGTAGATTGAATAATACAACAGTGGATCTAGATGGTGTGTGCACCACAACAGACTTTGAAGTGATGGATATGGTGGATGAGTCTATACCATTTCCAGCACTATTGGGAATTGATTGGGCCTTTGATAATCAGTCCATAATCAATTTAAAGACTAGAAAGATGATGTTTGAAGTTGGTAACTTTAGGGTAGTATCACCTTTAGATCCCTTGGATTGTTAAAGATATGTAGAACCTGTGTTTGATAGTGTTCTAGAGGATGATGTGAACCAGTTGTATAGGACTACTGCACGAGAAGAAGACTATGTGAATCCAACTGCAGATGGAGTGCTCAGTTGGAGGAGTATTAATTCCAACATGTTAGATTCAGATAGTGGAGTAGAAAGCTAGCAGCAAATATTGCATGAAGTCTCTATTACGAGGTGTGCTAGAGTTACACACGCAGTAATATGGGTTGGGACAGAAGTTAGACGGTTTCCCACATTCACTAAAGAGGACAATTTAGAAAACTTCCCGAAATAGTTAGAATAAGAGTTTTTGGATAGTCAAATATTATTAGTGTTGGATATAGCACTAAGGGACACACCTGCACGATGTTGGGGTGCACATAAGAAGGTAATTCATGACTTGTATTAGTGTAAGCGACTGATGTGCATAAGATTTGGTAGGAGTCAACATGATAGACTCTTACAGAAGTATGATGGAAGAGGGAACCAAAGAAAACACATAAATGATTGTGTCACTAACTGGAGATTGGTACCACCAGGGGAATGGACACATTACTTTATTCATACATTAGAAGGAATACCTAGTAATTGGTACAAGGAACGAGAACTGTGCAGAGAAATTGTAAGTAGGGGCACAATGCAACAGAACTTTATTAGTACCTTTGCGTTTGAAAGTGAGAATCCATGGGTGGATCTGGCATTACAGAGAATGAAAGGGAATATATTTGAAGATTATGGGGTAGATACAGTGACAGTAGACATAGATTACAGAAAAGAAACACTTGAACAATTGGTTTACTGTTATCAGGTCGCAAAGGATGAAGAAGTAGAGGAAGACCCATGTGACATACAGATATTAGAAGGGGAAGGAGAAAGAGGGTTGGAAGGACCCATGTTACAATTAGAAGAATTTACTGCACTTATGAAGATTAAAAAGGTAAATATTCGGACTGAAGAGAATCCCAAGATAGCCAGCATTGGATATAACTGGGATAGTGAGACAATGGAATAGATAATTGAATTATTGTGCGAGTATAGTGACTTATTCCTAGCCACATTTTCATAGATGAAAGGGGTATAAGGAGAACTTGGGGAAATGAAGATACCCCTCAGAATAGAGGCAAGACCGGTTAGACAAAGACCATATAGATTAAACCCCATCTAGAAGCAGAAGGTGAACGCAGAAATTGATAGAATGCTAGAATCAGGAATCATAAAGCCTATGGAAGAATCATAGTGGATTAGTCCAATGGTGGTCTAGGAAAAGAAGACTGGAGGGATTAGGATATGTGAGGATCTGAGGAAGTTAAATTATGCATGCATGCATGATCATTTTCCTACTCAATTTACATATGAGGTTTTAGAGAATGTGGGAGGATAGGAAGTGTAGTCTTTCATAGATGGATTTTCAGGATACCATCAGATCATAATTTCTCTAGAGGATAGGTACAAATATTCATTTGCAACAGAGTGGGGGTCATATCAGTACACAGTAATGCCATTTGGTTTAAAGAATGCACCAACAATCTTTTCTAGAGTAGTAGTAGTTCCATTCAAGGATTTTATACATAAATTTTTAGAGGTTTATCTGGATGATTGGACAGTATTTAGTTTATTGAAGGACCATGTAGAAATTCTGAGGTTAATGTTAGAAATATGTAGGCAATGTCAGATCTCATTGACCATTAAGAAACGTATATTCATCACACCATTTGGCATCCTACTTGGGCACATTGTATGCAAACAGGGCTTCATAGTAGACCCTGTGAAGATTGTTGTTATTGTCAATTTATCACCACCAAAGTCAGTACGTCGGTTGAGAGAAACATTGGGCCACATAGGGTACCACAGGAAATTCATAAAGGGCTATGCAAAGATTACTGCGCCCATGGAGAAGTTACTAAAGAAAGACATCAGGTTCCAGTGGAATGATGAATGTCAGGAGAGCTTGGACAAACTGAAAGAGAAGATGGTGAAAACACCAAATATGAGCTTTCTAGATTGGACAAAAGAATTTCATGTGCATGTGGACACTTCATCCATTACACTTGGAGCATTTTTTGGCACAACTAGGTGAAGGAGACATTGATCACCCAATATATTTTCCTAGTATAAAATCGTCTGAGTCTGAGCATAACTATAATACTACAGAAAGGGAAGGTCTGACTATGGTATATGCCCTACACAAGTTCAGACATTATTTATTGTGTCAACATTTTAAGATGTTTACATATCACTCTGCTTTGAAGTATCTAGTTAATAATCCAAGGTTGGGGGGGAGGATTTGTAGATGGTTGTTATTGTTTCAGGAATATGATTTTGAAATCATATTAAAACTAGGGAAGTTGAATGCAAGACCAGATCATATATCAAGAATTACTAATGGAGAGGAGCCAAAGAACTTGGAGGAAAATTTTCCTAATGCTAACTTATTTTCTTTTCAGGTTGTTGATGATTATTTTTCTGACATTTTTGTATTTTTCAGCACAGGAATTCCCCCCAAGGAATTTACTGTCACACAGAAAAAATAGTTGGTAGTGTGCACTGCAGACTATCAGTTGATTGCAGGTCATTTATACAAGTTAGGCGAGGATGGAATTCTGAGAATATGTGTGATGGAGCATGAATGCTCCATGGTGTTAGCAAAAGCACTTGAAGGAATATATGGAGGGCACTATGTAGGAAATCCTACAACACAGAAGGTGTTGTGCGCAGGATTATGGTGGCCTACAGTACATAAGGATGCAAAGGAATAYTGTTAGACCTGTGATGTCTGTCAGAGGGTGGGAAAACCATCCAGAAGGGATAAAATTCCACTTATGCCCCAAGTAAATTTATAGGTATTCGATAAATGAGTTGTGGATTTCATTGGACCCATTAACCCACCAGCAAGGAGGTTAGGAGCCATATACATCATCACTGTGATAGAATACTTAACCACATGGGAAGAAGCAGCCCCAGTGAAGGATTGCAGCGCAGTTTCTCTTTGAGAACGTGGTGACCAGATTTGGATGTCCCGAAATTTTGTTGAGTGATCAAGGAAATCATTTTATTAAGAATACAATCAGAGCTATGATAAACGAATTCGAGATACATCATCAAAAGAGCACACCTTACCATCCCCGTGCAAATGGTATAGTAGAAGCTTTTAACAAGACTATAAAATGCATTGACAAATATTTTCCATGTGAATAGGGATGATTGGGATTTGAAGGTATCAATAGTGTTATGGGCTTACAAGACTACATGCAAGAAGATTACAGGCTAGACACCATTCAAACTGGTGTATGGTAAGGAAGCAGTGGTTCCATTGGATTATTTAGTACCTAGTCTGCACATTGCAGCAATCACCAACATGACAGAAGAAGGTGTTGCGAAGGAAAGATTGGATCATCTAGTGGAGCTGGAAGAAGACATAATTCTAGCAGGATTTCACCAGGAAGTACAGAAAGCGAAGGACAAATCTTGGCATGATAGGAACATAAAGAAGAAAATATTTAAGGAATATGATCTAGTTCTCCTCTATGACAACAGGTATCTACAGCACCCTGGGAAGTTCAAGATGCACGACTTACGGCCTTATCATGTAGAGGCCATCACAAATGGAGGTGTTGTGCAACTGAAATATCTTGCAAGGAAGAATCTCAGGGGAATGGTGAATGGAAATCCACTGAAGTTGTATCAATACACTCGACCTAACAACATGAGGTAAACACAAAAAAAGGAGGTATGATTGTACATATTGTATATAGTAGATGTTATAAGAAAAAGACAAAAATCCATAAAAAGAAGAAATGTAACAAAAAGACAAAAAGATAGGATAATATTAGAAGGTTTTGATGTCATAGAATTATTAGCATTAACAGTGCACTGCAGAAAAACCAATGTTGAAGACATTGCGCGTTGGAAAGTAGTTGACAAGTACAAAAGTGTAGCATGTAGGAAAAAGTGAAAAAGTGAAAAATGTTAGTGTGGAATAGTTGTTAGTATTTAGCTAAGGAGAATAACGAAGAGTGAACCCTAAGTGCGAGAGAGTGAGATTTCTTGACAGTAGATTGAGATTTGTAGCACAGAGATTTAGGATTTTAGCAAGATGTCGCCACCACGAGTTGGAGCGGCGAGCAGGGCCGGTCGAAACACGAGAAGCAGCGCTTGGGCGATGTAAATAGGGACAAATGACATGCTGACGATAGTTTAGGGTTTAGGGTTCCTGATTCGAGTGGGAGCAATGTCGGAAGATGGAAAGTTTAGGGTCGAGAAATTTAACGGCCAAAACTACCAGTTATGAAAGATGCAGATGGAAGACTATTTATATCAGAAGGATCTATTCCTACCATTGAGCGGAGTAGCAAAGAAGTCGATGGCCAAGAAGGACGAAGAATGGGAGATTCTTGACAGAAAGGCTCTAGGAACGATACGGCTGAGCCTGGCAGCGTCGGTGGCTTTCAATATTTCGAAAGAAAAGACAACGAAGGGTTTGATGGACGCGTTGGCCAAATTGTATGAAAAAACCTCAGCGTCGAATAAGGTATTTCTAATGAAGAGATTATTTAATATGAAGATGTCAGAAGGTGGGTCTGTTGCAGAT